>CAESWR010000244.1:118047-132878 GCA_903171835.1 Mullus surmuletus | reverse complement strand
TTGAATGTTATTTTGCGTGTCTTCCTGTTGTTTGCAGAGTCACCCGTGTCTGAAGGGGTTCGGGTGCTCCCTCAGGGTTACTGGTACACAGTGTTGTACTCCTCAGTCGTCCTCCTGCTGTGCCTGCTGGTGTGTCTGGTCGGCGCTCACATCTACTCGCGCACGGCCTTTGTCATCCTGCTGGTGGTCACCGTATCACTGCTGTCTGTCTTCATCAGCTCGGTGGCAGTCAAACCTCTGAATTTTGTCATCACCCACCCGGGTCCTGGCAACCAGACCCTCCGCTACAATGCCAGCTACACTGGCTTTGACGCAACCACGCTGAGGAACAACCTGGGCTGTGAGTGTCTGGGCACCAGGTCCAACCTTTGAGAGGAATTGAAAGTAGATTTTCGGAGCATAGAGACAGAAACACGCACGTTTAGGAAGGTCTATTAACGCTCTCGCTGTCCTTCCTCATTTTCATCCTCTCCAGCTGGTTACTCTTTGGACTACAGCACCAACTCTGTCATGTCCTTCTCCACCGTTTTCGCCGTCATGTTCACCAGCTGCACGGGGATCATGGCCGGAGCCAACATGTCAGGTTGTTTTCATACATTGTTCCTCAAGTTTGGAGATGAGCAAAGTTCTCAGGGTCCTGTGAACCACGATTTATGATGTTGCAATGTAATGTGAAGCAACAGGGGACGAGATAACGCATCTTTACGACACCACAGTTCCCGTCCTCATTGTAGCTCTGCTGTGTTTATCTGCTTGTCCATTTTGACGTTTGCTCTTGTTCCGTGTTTCCTTTTAAGGGGAGCTGAAGACCCCAAGCGTCTCCATCCCTAAAGGCACCATCGTGGCCGTCCTGTACACCTTCATAGTCTACGTGCTGCTCTTCCTCTTGGTGGCCGCCACATGTGACAGGTCGGAAACAAACGGCTTCGCCATATCTTTGATAGGCCTGTCAAGATATCAGATTTTACAAATTATTGCTGATGAACAATATTAATGTCAACATTATTTTTAAATCATTTTTTAACTAATGTTATGATAATATGACAATGGCAATAATATGGCCCAATGACACAAAGAGTCTGGATGACTGACAGGAGGGTTCACTCCATTCATTCCCATGGAACCAACCAGGCGCTGAGACCGATGCACAGAGTGAACCCTCTCGGCATCCAGCCTGTTTGGTAGCGTGAGACGAGGAAAACAAACACGCACGCACATAGCAATGTATTGGGGCCGGGAAAATTATCGGGTTCGTTGTCATTTATCGTGTGATTAATTGATTTATTGATTATTGTGACAGGCCGATGTGTTGATAGACAATATGAGGTACCGGCTGTAACTCTTATCTCTACTCTCATTAGGACGTTATTGATTCAGGATTACGGATTCCTGCAGCGGATAAACCTTTGGCCGCCTTTTGTTACCATTGGGATTTACTGCGCCTCCCTGTCAGCTGCCATGTGCTCCATGATCGGAGCGTCCCGGATCCTGCACGCCCTCTCTCTGGACCACCTCTTCGGTAAGGCTTGTTGTTGCTGAGCGACAGAGGCGCCTCCTTTGTGTCGCCACCAACGTCTGCCCTCTGCGACAGGTTTGCCACTGGCCCCCGCCGCCATCACGTCCAGCTCCGGGAACCCGTGGATGGCGGTGATTTACACCTGGGGTCTGGCGCAGGTGAGTAGAGGATTCTGCACTTTGGCGCCGCTGTTTTTCTGAAGTGCGACCGACGCGCTCACCTGCAGGTTGTGGTGTGTTTGCGTTGCAGTGCGTGGTGTTTGCAGGCCAGCTCAATGCTGTGGCCAGTTTGGTGACCGTTTTCTACCTGCTTGCCTACGCTGCTGTCGACCTGGCATGTCTGGCTCTCGAGTGGGCGTCGGCACCAAATTTCAGGTAAGCGGAGAAAATGTTGAACGTCCAATTTACACCCATGACTCACAGGAATTACAGTCCTCGTTGATGTGGAGTCCAAACTCAGAATTAAGACATGCACAAAAAAGCTCAGTTTTGCTGTGAAAAATATAACAATTCAAATAAGTGACATGTCAAAAATACAGTACCAGTATGAAGGTGCGGAATGTTTGTACGAAAAAACCCCAAAGCAAATGTATCATTCAGCCACAACTAGATGACCTGGAGTTTTAAATTTATATATAATATTTTACCATTAGCTGTTCCTGTGCAACAAAGAGGCAGACCGCTTGGCTAAATTTAGGTTTCACGTAGCAGCTGATTGCAGAGCTACGCAGCACTAACCTCGGCTCTCCTAGTGCTTGGCCACATCCCACGCTTACTCAAAGTTATATATGAGGGCAGGATCTTATGGTTATCAACATAAACGTGCGAACGGGCTGGCCAAGAAAACGTTTACATGCAGTCAATATTGGGGTTAAGGTCCATATTCCGCTTACTGAAACATTGGGAATAACCCGTTTCCATGCGTGAGCAAACAGGGTTCTTCCTGTATCCATGGTGATTGTAATCAATGGTGATATCCTGATCAAACCAGTGATGCAACTTTGCGCTCCCCTTTTTGTGGATCTGTCTATCCCGCTACTTACTAGTGTCTCCAAATGCCAGGATGTTTGTGTCTTTCATCACACTGATGAAGTGATTGGTTTCCTCCTCACTCCAAAAGTGTGGCGTGGTGTCGCTCTCGGATTTGGCCATGTTTACAAGGAGTTCCTGGACTCCAAAGACCAAGATGCCTTGCTGATAGAACATGAACACAACACTAATTAATGTTCCTTTTGATGGGGAGATCCTGATAGGAGGAGACATGATCAAATATTCTCTTTAGAAAAGGAGGAACCCAATATTCGGGTTTTTAAATCAGAGTATGAGCATATTCTGGTTATTCAAATGGGTTATTGGTGTTTGCATGGCCGCGTTCAACCAGGTTATTGCTAATATTGTGGTTAGAAAAGGCTGCATGTTAACGTAGTGACAGAGTTTGACAGTCAGGTTGCCATGACTCCCCCACACCTTTATTTAGATCAGGCGTGTCAAACTCAATCAGAAAGGGGCCCAAATTCAGAACCGACTCCAAATTGTGGGCAAAACAGGATTTATTTATTTTTTAATACACTGAGATGGAATTTATTTAAGTATCAGTCTGTTCTCAGCTCGCTCGTTTTTTCCCATACAGCTTTTTCTCTTTTCAGACTCCACCTTTGGCTCGGCTGTGTTTTGGGGCTTAGTGTTACGGTTCTGTGTGACACGGACAATATGAGACTCCAATGAGTTTTTTCTCAATCTAGTTGCCTGCAGGGAGCAGATTGACAAGCTTCCATGATGCCAAAAGACCCGCTTTTGCAAAGCAGTCTGGGATTTGTCGTATCAGTGGTGCACACTGAAATTACCTATGGGCCAATTCTGATAGATACAAAGTATTTACATGTGGGCCGAATAAAGTTGTCCCGAGGGCCGGATGTGGCCCCCAGGCCTCGAGTTTGACAACATTGACGTTAAGGTTTAAAATACTGTATAGCACACCTTTAAAAACAAACTAAAATAATAATAGATTCAAGTTTTACTTGTGAGTGAGACATTTGTGAGCACAAAAAAGCAGATATATGACACAGTGAGGATTGTAATTCTGTAACCCTAACCCCCCCCCCCGGGGACAGAAACATGATTACAAATGATTTGCTCGACATACAAAGAGGTGTGTTGGCTCACAATCTTTCCATATTAAATAGATAAACAGCATATTGTATCATATATCGTCACAGTCAATAACGGCCCGTATTAGGTCTTGTAAAGCCATGAATTATTTATAGCCTCTTCACTTCTGCCTCTGTGCTTCACATCTGTTCCCCTCGTGCTCCGCAGGCCGACCTTCCAGCTCTTCTCCTGGCACACGTGTCTGCTGGGGATCCTGAGCTGCCTGGCCATGATGTTCGTCATCAACCCCGTCTACTCGTCCGGCAGCATCGTCCTCCTGCTGGTGCTGCTGCTCTTCCTCCACTACAGATCCCCCACCAGCAGCTGGGGCTACATCAGCCAGGCTCTCATTTTCCACCAGGTGTGTGTGCGGCGCGACCGCTTCCATCGTCCTCCCGCGTCGGGCACTTTGTCACACACAGCTGCTTCACTATTTTAGGTGCGCAAGTATCTGCTGATGCTGGATGTGAGGAAGGACCACGTGAAGTTCTGGAGGCCACAGGTGCTTCTGATGGTGGCCAACCCACGCTCTTCCTGTCAGCTCATCCTCTTCGTCAACCAGTTGAAGAAGGGAGGGCTGTTTGTGTTGGGCCACGTGCAGCTGGGAGATCTGGGTAATGCTCTGTGGACGGCCTGGACCGGCAATCTGCAACCAGCGCTATTAGATTACTCTTATCTCTTCCCTGCTCCCCTCCCCCAACACTGCCAGCAGGGGGGAAAAAACAGGGTCTGCTTTTGTTTCATGTTTCCAAAATGTCTTCAACCACTGCAGACACAATTCAATCACCGCCGGGCTGTGATTGCCATCCCGGTTTAATTTGCATGAAGACAGCGGAGACTCAGGTTCAGTGTTTTCTTCTGCTGGTGAGCGTAATTGTGTCATCATTCATCCGCTTTCTGATTCACTGGAGCAAAGTGATAGAGTGAAGTTCTCGTGTGTGTTCCCCCCGTGTGAGCGTCTGCTCTCGGCCCCCTTGGCCTCGTCATGTGCCTGTAAGTTCCCCTCTTTGTATGGAATCAGATGGCATCTTGTGACATTTTGTTTTTTTAATTGTTTCGCCCGCGAGCCAAAGAACGGGACGAGAGGGAAGCTCTGACGCACCCACATACGACCGTCGTATGTTTTTCATAGCACCTGATTGATTCTAAAGGCCGCTCACGTGGGCACACACACACACACACACACACACACACACACACACACACACACACACACACACACACACACACACACACCATCAGGGAAAGCCACATCATCAGGCTTTCATTCTCCGTCTGCCTCGTGCATTTTTAATAGGAGGATAAGTTTTCTCTCTGCCGCTGCAGCATAAAGGAGTTCTAACCACACATCTATGAATTCATCTACATATCTGATAGATTTTTAGTTATTTAATTATTATTTTATAAGTATGCACATTTTTTTTATTTGCAGTGTATGTATTAGATGTATTCATTATTTTATCCACTGTCTCTTTTTCTCCCTTTCTGACCCCTGGTGGCCATTAGTGGTGATTAAAATGTAAAAGCACCAACTGATATTTAACTGTGAAGTGTGTGTGTGTGTTAAGTATTCATTGTGTGTTCTAGATTCCCTGCCGTCGGACCCGGTCCAGCAGCAGTACAACTTCTGGCTGAGCTTAGTTGACAAGCTCGGGGTGAAGGCCTTCGTGGACCTGACGCTGTCTCCGTCCGTTCGACAGGGAACGCAGCATCTCCTGCGCATCACAGGACTCGGTGAGATCCGTCGCCTCGCCCAGGTTTCCTCACACAGATCGCAGCACCACCTCAGCTCCATCCCGATCTCCATATTTTCTACCTCCTCTCTCTTTGATCCTCAATAAAATGCACACAGATGATAGAGGAGGCTCAACAAAGAAGCTGTGATCAAGGATACACCGCTGTATCCTTTCCAGTAGGGGTGTCCCAATACAATATTGATATTGGATCGAAATCAGCAAAAAAATCAAATATTGGATTATATCGGCCTGCATTTATAATCTCCGATATAAGCCAATTGATACAAGTTGTCCATTCCAGACTCCACTCCAGCACTTCTATGTAGAATATTCTTCTGTTTCAGGTTGCTGACTATTATTCTCTGTTTGAGTAATATCACTTGATCAAGCCTTTTCTAACATTCCATACTACAAAATAAGTGATAACAGTATGTAGGATTTGTCCTGATATACCTGTTATATCGGATCAATATTGGAATCGGCCAATACTTAAGGCTGCAATATCGGTATCGTGTCGGAAGTGAAAAAGTTGTATTGGGACGCCCCTACTTTCCAAAAGTCTTCTCAGGCGTCCATGACGTATGAAAGGGGAGTGACAAGCATCTGTACATTGTTGTCATGCTGTCAGACAGGGACGATAAAATGTCACCGTCAGCTCCAATCAAACAGCGTCATAGTAATGACTCACCGAGGAAAAGTCTCCTCATTTTATTCAATGTTTTTTTTGTTTTACTCTAGTCATGTCTTTGAGTCACTTCCTCGCCCTTTAGCTCACATCTGCCGCAGGGTGAGGAAATCTACACACTGGGATCAAGGATGGAGCAATAATCTGCACGTGTTGAATCATATGATTTCTCTTCAAGGTGGCATGAAGCCCAACACGCTGATCCTGGGTTTCTACGACAGCTGCACACCTGAGGACTTTTTCCTTCAGGACACCGCATTCTGTGACTCGGGGATCGGAGAAAAAAGCATTGAAGACGAGTATAACTTTGGGGTCGACCTTCCGTCGTTACAGGCTCACTTCCCCCCCGTCAGACACGTGGAGAGTCCGCGCTGGCTCTTGCCAGAGGAGTACGTCGGAATCATTTCTGATGCCCTTAAAATGAGCAAGAACGTCTCCCTCGCCCGCTACTTCTTCCAGCTGGAGGGCGAAGGCAAAGACAGCAAGGTGGACGGGTCGGAGCGGACGATAGACGTGTGGCCGCTCAACCTGCTGCAGCCGGGCAGCCGCGACTACCAGGACGTGTGCAGCCTCTTCCTGCTGCAGATGGCCTGCGTGCTCAACATGTCCAACAGGTGGCGCCACGCCAGGATGAGGATCTTCCTGAACGTGGAGACCGAGTCCAGCGACCAGGGCTGGGTGGTGAACGAGGAGACCTTCCGGGAGCTGCTGAGGAAGCTGAGGATCCGCGCCTCCATAAAGATCGTCCCCTGGGACTCGGTGGTGCAGCACCACGACGGGAGCTGCTCCGCCGAGCAGAACCCGCCGCTGTCCCACGACTTCCTGTCCGCCGTGAACTCCATGCTGATGGAGCACAGTTCCCAGGCTGCCGTGCGCTTCCTGTATTTACCTCGCCCCCCCGCCCACCACAGCCAGGCGCAGCAGTACCTGGCGCAGCTGGAGGCCGTCACTAACGGTTTGGGCCCGACGCTGCTGATTCACGGGGTCACACCGGTCACGTACACTGACCTCTGAGTCCTGGCTTTTGTTTGTTTATTCCATTGATGTACATGCACAGCGCTGCGTCTGACTGCTTACTTGAGTATATGTAAGTATAAACTCTGGTTACATGTAAAAAAAATAAATAATTCTATCTACACATTGAGTAATAGAACATGGATGCTGATATAAAACACAGCAGATGGCACCGGTTACCCACAACTAACTGCTCACTGTCACTAGTTTCTGTCATTTTATTGACAAGCCATAGGCAAAGTGCTTTTTAAAAATACGCCACTTAATGTTTTGCATTCTAATAGGATATTTTCCTATTTTCATACTTGAACTGACTTGGCGGTTGATCCAAGACAGGACATTAGCAGAAGCCTTACGTTTGTCTTTTCTCAAAAAGATGAGATACACTTGTGTCAAACACTTGTTGGAGCCGATTGGGTCACGAGGTCGTTTGTCATGTTATGAATTTGATGGACCAGTTTAACATGTTTCTTGATGGTAATGTAGGAAAACACATTGCCTGTCTGAATTGAACTTGAACTTGAGCTATGCTGCCTGCTCCTTTCATCCTCACAGTCTTCTTGTTACCGGACCAAATTATGATTGTTTTTTTGGAACGTCGGCTCAGAATTTCTGTTCTGTGCTTCCCAATGCCGACCAAAGCAAATTTGGTGTCAGAATTGTTTTACCGTGTTCATAAAATACCAAATAAAATGTCTCTTTCCGTTGTTTTTATAGCATTCAACACTGCATGGCGCTGTCGGAGCTCAACACAAAGAGGAAGTTACTGAAAAAGCACCTTTGCGTGACACAGCTGTGTTGTTTTTGCACACACACCGTCTCCGGTTGTTGTTGATAGTCTGAGAAAGCCTTAAAGTTACTGCAGTAACGACCATTACTGAGGGTAAAACGCACCAAAGCAGGTCTGTAGTAGAATATGCCAAATACACAGTGCATTGTGTCATCTTTGTAGCTGCAACATTGTAAATTCTTTAACGAAAATATGTATTTAAAAAATTGCTAAAAATGAAATAAAAGAAGCAATTGTGTCAGAATCCGTCTACTGTGGTGAAACGGTAACAGAGAAATATTGTCAGCCGAAGCTCCATTGTGGGTTTGATACTATAAAATCAGGTATTTGTGGATCCAAAACAAACAAACTGTACACCAACATTTAATGACAATGAGAATAAATACATTTTCCACAGTATTTACATGAGTGTCGTGCTGTAACGTTTTGCAGTGGGCCTACACTGTAAATAATTATAAAGCTGAGCTGCAGCCTCCTGTCAGCCGTCTACTCCTCTTTTCCGCAGAGCTTGACCTTTTGCTCACAAACTCTTCTCTCACACGGAGTGTGTGTCGCCATGTTGCGCAGCTTCCTGATGAGGAACGAGGACATTAGAAGCCAGTCGGGCAGGAGGGTTGTGATACAAGAGTTCTGCCCGGGAGAAAATGGGGAGACGTTAGGATGCTGCAGCAGAACAATGTGAAGTCCTCACGGTGGGCTCTGTGTGTGCGTGTGTGCGTGTGTGTGTGTGTGTCTGACTGACCTGCAGTGCGTGGGACAGGCAGCCGCTGGTGCAGCTGGAGTAACCCACAGTGTTGAGAGCCTCGTGGGCGAACGCTGAGGCGCTCTTCACAAAGAAGTTGCTGGCCCTGTTGTGTGTCATGTTGGTGGACACCATGAGGGGGGCCACACACTGTGGGGGGGGCAGGGGGGGGACAAACAGCATGAACCTTTTTTATTGCATTCATACATGTGCATAGCAAAAATGGCGGATAATGTTTTAGAGTGGTGGAGCAATATTCAAAGCTGGATTCTGTAGATTCGATGTACAGCAGATCGTTTACATTCCTCCCTTTTTTTCGGTTTCAGTTTGGGGGATTTTTTTTATCTCTGCTCTCTCAACATTTTACATTAAACCAAATAATCTCTAGTCACAATTTCGGTAACATTTTACATTAAGGGCAAAGGGGGGATGAGGGGGGATGGCACCCCCCCTGAAATATAAAAGGTTGAGATTGTCTCCCTTCTAAAATGGCCGTCCCCCCTTTACGTTCCTTGTGTCATTTTTATCATTTTATCATTTTTAATTCTGCTATTCAACATTCATTCTGTGCATATTGAGTCAAATACCGTGGGAGCACACATCAATCTGACATCTAACATCCATAACATGCATGTTGTTTTGGAGTATAATCGTTACCTTTATGTTTTAACAACAATCAAAAGGGTCCAGAGATGGTCTCCCACCTTCTGTGCTGCTATCAGCACAAATGATGTTCCCATGTGATAAAATCCCCCCCCGATTTCTAACTAACTAATGAGTTATATATCGTCATTCAGTAATGCTGCTCGTTAACTAAGGCGTAATTCACTCATTATTACCAGTCTCATTTGATCCTATTTGAAATAAAGTCTTTATGCTCCCCAATCATTCCAACAGCACAATTTACTGATACTTTATTTGGTTTTTTTCCTTCGCATTGTAGGAATATTCATCTATTGCATCTGATCTGAAGTTGCTTTGATGCAGCGTCGCAAACTCCCTGCAGCAACCTTCATGTTCATGATTATTATTGCTGTTATTACATGTTAATGAATGAACCCTTGGTGTAAAGAATCTTGGTGTGTGTGTGTGTGTGTGTGTGTGTCTATGAACCAAACAAACTGAAACTGTTGTGCTGACTGATTGTGCTTTCTTGCCTCCTGTTCACCTCTGGAGGTCACAGCTGCGTGCTTTACCTGAACAGTAATCCCCTCTGACTTGTACTCGGCGTTCAGGCTCTGAGAGAAATGCGACACGAAAGTCTGAAAGCAAGAAGAAACTCGGTCACAGAATGAAGCACAGTGGCGGGCGAGAGATCAGCACGTGCAGAGGATGAAGAACCTTGGTGGCCGAGTACAGGGAGAGCAGCGGCTGTGGGCGAATCCCCACGCCGGAGGACATGTTGATGATCAGCCCTTTCCCTCTGTGGAGAACACACACACACACGCACAGACACACACACACATACACACATTTGTCATTCTTTGCACAAATCCATGAGGTTTATGAACGTCGGGATTGTTGCGGCCGTACCTTCTAAGCATGCCGGGAAGAACCAGTCTGGTGATCTAATAGAGCAGAACACAATGAGGAAAAACGAAACAACGTGCGACACAGCTGCCCAAACATCGATCACAATCACACGCACAGTGTGTGTGTGTGAGGAGCTTACCTGAGCCACAGACAGCATGTTACAGTTGATAACCTCGGAGATTTTCTGTCCAGAATAAACACACGGTAGAAGGTGTTTGTGAGAGATCAGCACACGCAGCATCACACTGTGTATGAATGATAAATGTCAAATCTCACCTGTTCTGCATCTGGTATTTCCAGGAAATAGGCAAAATGGTCTGAGTAAGTCATTCCCACGTTATTGACTGTGACAGAAAGATGCAACAATCACATTTAATCAAATGTAACTTTTTTCAGACGTTTTTCAACCCTCAAAATAACTAAAAAACATTTGATATTTGAGATGTATCTTTCAGGCTGATTAACAAGACTGACTCAAGGTTAAAGTTGGGAAAAATGTATATATATATCATTTTTTGAAGTTATGGCAAATATGGCAGAAAGGAAGTGATGAAGCGGATTTATCAGTTCAAATAGATGCTTTTTCTGTATCCTTCTCTTACCCAGAATTCCAATCTGCAGGCCCTGCAGCTCCTTGGCGATCACCGGGTAGATGGTGTGACCCTCTGTGAAGTCCACTTGGATGGTGCGAGTCCTTCGTCCGCACTGCTCCTCTGACGGAGGCCACAAACACCTTATTCATCTTTTCACGTGGGGGAAACAGCTGTGCTCCAGCTTTGGCGGGACTCACCGATCTCCTTGGCAACGCCGCGAAGCTTCTCCTCAGACCTGCTCACCAAAACCACATCCAGGCCTCTTCTTGCCAGCTGAGCGGAGACAGAAAGACACGCAGGTTTGTGGCTCTCACGAGTGCAGTGTGGAATCTCAAACACGTGAGATCGCACAAATTTGCAAATCTAAAGCAGCGGGACTCACCTCCATGGCGTAGGCTTTGCCGATGCCCGACGTGGCGCCAGTGACGACTGCACAGGAGAGAGAGAGAGAGCACAGAGGTGTTGCATCAGTCAGTCACTTGATGTCTACGTGAGATGTTTGTCCATCTACTCAACCTGTAACACGCAATGAGCTTAGTATGCAAGACTTGAAAGTGACATAAATGTGTTATTACAATCAAAAGATGGGTTACTTCTGCCTCTTAAAACTTCCTCAATCATCCTTTCGGACAAAAAAACCTCCCCTCCCTAAAATCTGCTGTACAAATGACTTATATTCATATTTTCTTTCCACTTTAAAAGAGTCAACCTTTTTAATCACCTTCAGCCTAAAATATATATGTCAATATTAATTATTTGGGGGGAGTTTACCCCTCCAAATGCCAGTTTGTTAACATAACTCCACGTAATTTAAAAAAGAAGTACAAAAACTATTAGTTCATGCAAAAAGCATCTCCTTCCAAAAGACTGCTGTAAAATACCATATATTCATATTTTTTCCAACTTTGAATGAGTCAGTCTTGTTAATCAGCTTAAGCCTGAAAGATACATATATATATATGTATATGTATATATGTAAAAAAACGTCTGGACAAAAAACATGTCCTGGAACTCTAAACGGTTAAACAATTTTTATTGCCATTTATCACAACTATCCCTCAAGGAAGCTGATGTTCTTCTACAAAATTCAAGAAGTCTCTGTTATAGTTTTAGCGGTTCTACTTTTGGATGCACGTGTTGTGTCTTCAGTCACCAAATGTCTCATAAATGACCAACACTCCTTAATCGGAGGAGGAGACCAGATGGAACACTGGAATACAGCAGGGTTTTTTTAAAATTGTTTACAGGCAATAAAACGGAAGCGTCCCATCAAGGAGGAATGTGGGGAGCTTATCAAAGTGGCTCATCGAACAGGCTTCCCCGAAAAGGAAGCCTGTCTGCTGCTCTGCTCTGCTGCTCACTTGCAGCTCTCTGACATCTGACCTTCACCATAACACCAGAAAACACACTTCATCATCCACCAGTGGCTCAGCAACACACTCACAACAAGGCCTTGTTTTTTGTTTTTTTACATCATGATCCATATTATACAATGGTGGACACCCTTAAAACATTACACAATCTCAGGAATGTGTGTGGGGAAAAACCCTTTGTGTCACAAAACACAAACAAATACCAATGATATATTTTTTGTTCATTGTTTACAAGAAAAACTAACACAACTCAATTCTTAACAGCTTAAATATTTCAGTTCTCAACATCAAAGACTAGAAAATGACGTAGAATGTGTTCAAAACTGAACAAAAATCAAACAAACCATCACTTCATCAAATTAACGTAATTTTCAATTTCTTAGTAGTACTGCCATTAGCATGCAGTAGAGCTTGGTGGGAGGTCTGAAAACTTTTTTCCACCACTGTATTTATACTTACATATACTCATATTATATAATATACTCATATATTCAGTAATTTCCCTTCGGACACCTGTCCAAAGGGATCAATAAAGTCAATGAAGTCCTTAACTATATGCATCAGCAACATTTATATTGGCTATAATGAAATGAAAGTGCTTTGATTTACCTGCCCATTGTCCGTATGTTCTCAGATCCGCTCGCCAAAACTCTGAGAGAATAAAGTCTCTGAATCCGCACCAGCATCCCCAGCTGAGCTTCAGCAGGTAGAAGCTGAGCGTGAACCCCCCAAGGACCATCAGCCCCTCAGTGAACAACATCCTGCCTCCAAATTCTATAAATGAAAGAAAAATGAGAAGGCTTTATGTAGTGCGGACGGTCCTCCCGCTCGGCCCCGCCCCTTTCTGCTGCGGTGAGCGTGAGAGCCACAAAGTCCCTGCTGACGGAGCCCAAACAACAACAAAACATGCGATCCACTCTCACTGATAACTTTCTATACAAACACACAGCAGGAAAACACACAGTGGAGGCGGGAATTATCTCTTAGTATTTTCAGGTGATAAAAAATGACTATATAAGGCAGGGGTCATCGACCTTTTACACCCTGAGAGCTAATTCACGGGTCCTGTGTCTTAGGAAGGGCCACCAGTTTGATACACTGTTCTGAAATAACAAATCTGCTTTGACCTTTGAACTAGAATAGGTCAGAGTTCACTGAAACTTATCTAAACTACATGTATAATAAACATATTCTTTAATGTTTTTTTAAGATATTGTCTTTTTCAAATCGATACGATTGCAAGTGTGATTAAAAAAGAGTAGCAACAGAATAAAATAACGTTTTAGATGGTGCTTTTTTTATTGTCATGTGCACAGAAAGGAATTGAGTTAACCTGCATGATGGAATTCTTACTTTTCTGCCCACTATCAATGCCAATAATACAATAGAATACACCAATAGAATAGAATAACAGTATCAAAAATACAAAGTACTACTACGTTGATACAAGGTAGTACTACCATGAAATATAAATATGAGGCAATTGAAAAAGAGCAGCCTGTCAAAGATAGAATATAACTACTAATTAAGAAATAGAGAATCATAATAAAAATTCCAAATACAATGCAATATAGTCACGGAAATATAAGGCACTTAAAGAGCAGCATGTGGGAAATACAATGGAAATATAAACTATGAGGAAAATATGACAACTGTATGTACAATGTATGTGCAAATGTATGTGCATATGTGCAGCAGGCACATATAAAGGCACATAAGGTCATGACCTTTTCACTTTAATTCTCATAAACATATAGAATAAACAGAATTAATTGGGGGTTTTTTTTAAAGCACTTTTAGTGATACATTTCGTAATAGCAGTGGAAGTCAAAAGCTAAAAGCGCCGCTCCATTACTCCCATGATGTCGTCGCTCCACGCTGACTAACATTAAAATCCCTCTCTGTCTAATCACGTCTGTTAAAGCATAATTGTGGAGATAAACCCCATGACATCACCATGACATCACCAGACGCCGCGCACGCTGGCCGACCCATCAGAGCCGTCACATCGCTCGATTAACGAGCTCTTATTCCGTGTGGGGGAGCAGCATCTAATCACGGCAGAGCAAAACAATAAAATAAGCCTCCTCCAGTCGGATAAGTAACGTCCGGGAATCTGTGTGATGGCAGATAAGCCCCCGCTGCTCCTGTCACAATTGCTCTGGATTTGAATGTCAGCAGAAAGAGTCCTGCCCAGTCAGTGTATCAGCGTGTGTGTATTGATAAGGCCGATAATCCCCTCGATGAAATGCCTCTGTGATCGTGTTTGATTGCAGCAAAACGCAAAAGCTCCTTATCGCCCCAAAAGACCGACATTTCACAAACATCTCCCTTTAAAAGCTCGGCCGACGTGGTTCACTAAAACTGGCGGCGCCCTCACGTGTGCCGAGGACACGAGGCCTGATCCGCCACACCGGCTAAACCTAAATAAGAGTCGTGCCAGCTGATAAATTCACTCCCGGAGGAAGTTAGAGCCGGCGGCCCTCGGGAACAGCTTTGTCTTTGGGCCGACAAAATGTACGCTCTTTTTCTTGCAGTGTTATTTGACCATTTTAGAGCATTAAATGAAACGATGGTGGTTTTTTCCACTCAGGTTTTATCTGATGCAAATACCCCAAATACACATTTGTCCTTCTTGGCTCAATCTGCCTGTAGATGTTTCTTTATCAAAGGTCGGTGACGCTGCCTTTGCCTTAAAATGC
>CAESWR010000244.1:103058-117176 GCA_903171835.1 Mullus surmuletus | reverse complement strand
GAGCTCCCGCAGCCACCACAGCAACAAATAAACCCCATAAATCCAGTCATACTCAACACACGTGGACCACAAACACACACACAGACAAGCTGATCTATGGCTGATGTGAACGAACACAGCCATGTTTGAGCTGCTGCTTGTTTTAAGGAAACAGAAGAGAAACTGTTTGCGGGAAGAAGGGAGAAAGACAGAAAGGACACAAACTGATTTTGATGTCTGACAACAGAAAAGAAAATGAGAACAACTTTATTTTTGGAATGGTTTTTTGTGAGCACAGAAAGAGGACAATTTCAAAGTGCCGACATGTTTGCATTTTCAGTTTTTACTGCTCAATTTTAGTGTCGTTACGTGAAAATGAGAACAAACTTTTTTGGTAATTGCTTGCAATGAAACACATTTTGTGAGCACAGAAAAGAACCAAACAGACGTGACTCAAATGAGAGTTTGCGTTTTCGACTTTTACTGTTTGATATTTGTGCGTTTGTGTGACAACAGAAAAGAAAATGGAAAAATGTGCATATGGAAATTGTTTGCAATACAATACATTTTGTGCGCACAGAAAGACGGCAGATGTAAAGTACAGCCCAAGTTTGCATTTTTGTTTCATACTGTTCCTTTTTTGTGCCAAAAAAAACAGTATACGGAAATTGTTTGCAATACAAAATCCAAAGAGGAGACAAACAATGTGAATGAAATGTAAAGTGCAGTGTGTTACTGCATGTGTTTTTTACTCCTTGTGTTGTAACCTGCTGAGAGACAGTGGAGCAAAACTAGCCTGTGTGAACTAAAGCACAATCAAAAGCTGCTCCTACTCAAACTAATACCTCGGTTTACTGCTAATCTGATGTAATCTACATAACTCAACACATATAACAGCCACAGCACATATTTGTACCTGACGTGTGAAGGAAAGCAGCACTTTTCTACTGTATTTGATCATGTACTGAAATACAAGAATAGTCTAGTTTGTGCTGGTTTGTGCCGTAATAAATGTTGTTTGTGCTGCTACGGTTTTTCAGTAATTAAAGATTATTCTATAGGTCATCCAGAGTTCACCGCGCCCCCCATTTACTCCAAATGGACCCAAAATGGTGGCGTTGGTTTGTGCTTTGTTTGTGCTGTAAAATCTTTTGTTTGTGCTGCTACGGTTTCATAGTTATTACACACTAATTTCTGCTGATGATGTCGCCACCGGAAATGACCTTGTGCTGCTGTTACCCTCTTCATTTGTTTCGGGTGCGGTCAAACAGTGTCTGTGCTACAGCGCTAAATAAACAGTGGCAAAACAACATGGAATTAAAAACAAAATGAGCGATTTGCTTAGCGTTTTTACAGCACAAACGAAGCACAAACAAATGGTACCATTTTGGGTCCATTTGGAGTAAATGCGGGGCTGCGTGAACTCTGACCTATGAAATAATCTTTAGGAAACGAAAAACCGTAGCAGCACAAACGAAAATATTTACGGCACAAACCAACAAATGAAGCACAAAAGAAGAGTATTTTCCAGAAGTTTTGCGTGGGTTTGGGGGCCAGCTTACAGATTCAAGGACCCTCAGTCCCGCAGTTACATCTATGCTTAGATGAACCAAAGATCAAAAAGAATCTCATATCATTGGCAAAAAAAAAATGGAAACATTGGAGTAAAAATGGAAACATTGGAGTAAAAATGGAAAACCATCAGGAGACCAAAATTAAGCACATTCGTGTCCAAGCAATCGACGAATCTCACAATAAAACATCAGTGAAATGATTCCCACCAGATCTTTTATTTCCTACATAACTTAAATGATGGATGTGCTGTGAGACGCAGCTTTGCAGTACAAATATGAGCTTTTATTACCCTTTTTTAAAAAAATTTTTCCTCGAGAACGAACAATAGAATATAATACTATAACACAATAACCAGATTCCCCCAATAGGAACTGGAATATATTTTGGGGGGGGCTCACATGTTCGCTCCATACATGCAACTGTGTTTTTCTGTGTTTTTGTTGTTTTTTTACCCTCTAAACGACCCCTCATGTCAAAGCGGTCTGCACTGGGAGGTCGAGTGTTGTCCTGCGCCCACGAGGATCACAGTCAGACTTCCACGTAGCCAACGATTAACTCAAATAAAGTTAATGCTTTTCAGATTTCCTCTGGCTCTTACTCTACGATCCCGGGAACGCTGCGTGATGTCATTGTCGGAGGCGCTCATTTTAATTCAGTCGATCAAATCAGCGGGGTCAACGAGGAGGCAAGTGTCTAAGCTGCTCTTCCGCTCCTCCCGCAGGTCTTCCTGGTACCTGATTGATTCAATCTGACTCAAAGCTTCCAAGGAGAAAGTAAAGAATTCCAAGAGGTCTGTATTTATAAATCGCCGAATCACACTATGGCTTTGCAAGTCATGTGACCGAGCACATGCGACACTATGCAGAATGTGACTGCAGACCTTGAAATTGTGTTTACCAAAAATAGTTGTTTATTCATTGTGATGGAGATTATCAGCGACCAAAAACAAAAGTCACCCTCAGCGTTGTTCACAAGATGATTGACTGAATCTTATCATCAATCACAGCGTTCTGCCCCTCGTGCTTCGCCCCCTCCTCTGGCCTCCCAGGTCAGGGGGGAAGGTTAGAGGGGAGTTAAAGGGAGTTTTTCCTCACCCCTCTTGGCAAATGGCTGTTCTCAGGGCTCTCTGTGGATATTAAAGGCAGATGGTGTGTGTTGAAATGCCCAGTTTGGTGCTATAAAGCAGTGGTGTGTATGAGGGAAATACACGCGCTAAAGTGCCCTCTTTGGAGACAAAAAGTTGTGCACCCCTGGTTGGCAAACACACTTATAGGGCCGTCCTGATATCAGATTCATGATTATCGTGAGCAAAAAATATCACGATAACGATATTATTACCATATCAACAAAAGTTTGAATAATAATGGTACAATTTTCTCTTTTGGCAGATTAATTACAATCAAAATACCTGTCGAAGGTGGTCGACGACAATATGAAAACAGTAACTGTACAACTGCATACTAAAAGTGCAATTGTCCTCGATATCTAGTTAAAAGGGAACCAGATGAAGTGATAAACAGAGGCTCCACATTCACTGTTTTCAACCGGCACTGGATCATTTACACGATATCATCATTTGCCTTTTTAATACGTTAATGAAATGTCATTGTTTAATAGCACGATTATCACCAAAGCCCTCCACACAAGTGGTGCTAATATGGTGTTAGATGGCACTACAATAAGGAAATGGCATCTCCATCCATGTCTCTGTTCTGCACAGTCCACTGTTGAATCCACACAGTTCTCATGGGTGCTGATCCTGAATTCTAAATTGCCCTCGAAAAACATGCTGAACTGAAGTACCTTCTTCAGTGGCGAGAACGTGCTGTAGGTGCCCCTTTTATTTCTTTTCGCCACTGCCCGACAAAAAGTCTACGCTCGCCACTGCTACACAGCAATTAAAACCGGTTAAATATAACAAAATCCACACTGCGCGCGATGCAGCTTTCCAGGTTTTTCCCGGTTGCGGGCTTAGCCTGAAGATCAATCGCTGACACTAAATCACAGGTCAAAAGGTCGTGGTGCCCTTATTGCCAGTTTTGTAAAAATCCAGCTACCTGCGCAGAAGGTCAGGGTGGTTTTTCCCGGACTGGGTACGTCCGACCTTGCTTTGAAATGATCTTTGTCACTGCTGCTCGCCATGTCGCTAAGAGGCTTGCAGGCAGCAGATCAGTTTAGCACAGCCTCACCTGACTAATCTGATTACTTCAACATGGGTCCTATCAAAGTACAAGACTGGATGAACTGGCACAAATGCATCCTTGCACTTCTGTAGGAATCCAGCTTTGCATTTGGGGGGACGTGGTGGAGGCCTGTGGAGGTGCTCGAGCATGCCGGTGGTCCCGCCTGTGAGGGCCCCCCCCCCCCCGCCCCCGTAACAAGGGCTTCCCCTGAACTCCAGCTGCAGCGAGCTCCACATGCTGCCGGGTCAAGGGAGCAACAGCAGACTTTCAGCTTATCACTGGATATTTTCAGCTCCAGCTCACATACTTCTTGAGCTTTTATTAGCATCGCTTGCCATATGTAAGATGCTTATGTTGACCTTTGCCCTGACAGTCATCCCGTCCACGTCGTATTTACAGTCGGCCTCATTTCCACAGGCTAAACACAGGGCAGGGCCAGGGGTCACGCAGATGTTACGAGGGAATATAGAGTCTGAGGGAAACCCATGATGAAAAACGTGGAGATGTACGGGGGGGGGGATGATTTCCCCACCTGAATGGTTCTTACACACCTCATTCATACACACACACACTCACGCTGTGTGCTGCCACACAAAGTAGCAGCAGTCAGTGTGTTCAGCAGTGACTGCGCTGTGCCCCCCCTGCCAAACTGCTTCACACATAATCCCAAACACTGGATACTGCAAAAAAGGGGTGTCTAAAAACAAGGCAAAAACACTCATTCCAAGGAAAGAAGTTCTCAAAACAAGTGACATTATCGGTCCATGCAGCAAGATTTCATTTGACAAGATTTCTTGAATTAATATACCAAAATCTAGAAATCAGATGTGATGAGAAGGCTTGAAAGAAGCAGAAAATGCTGGTTTGAAGATGAGTTTACTTAAAAAGACATGCAGCCATGTTCAGGATTTGAACCAAGGACCTCTCACACTCTAAGTGAGAATCAAACACTGACAACATTTCATATCGTCTGGACATGCTTGAAATCATAGCAATAATGAAACTCCTTTCCTTCATATGTAATTTGTGTGAATCAAGCAAGTTTGTTACTGAATCTTAAAACTAGTTTTCATTTTGATGAGACTTTGGGGGGAGATGTAATATGACTTATTTCAACAGTTATTTACCTCATTTTAAGATTTCCTGCCTATTTCAGACAAAGAAGACAAGGTTGTACAGTTTGATTTAAGATTATAGTGTAAAGTTTGTAGTGTAAGTTTTTTCTTATCTTGGTGAGAACCAAATCATTTGCAGTGTAACTGGCTCTGATGGGATGGAGGCCCTGTTTCAGCGGCGTTCCGGATCTTGGTTAGCATGCTTCTCGGGAGCGGTGAGGGCGCACGTCGAAGAACCCGATGGAGGCACCTGAGCTGAGGGTTACACGAGGCCACAGACAGGTGGCATAATCTGTGCAGCATCAAGATCCCAGGGATCTAACGCAATCCTCACAGTTAGTCCCCGGCAACGACCTTTGCTGAATGTCTTTGTCTTTATCGAGCGCCATAGTTGGGCTCAGATGGTATAATGGAAAATGAAACTTGAAAAAAAAATTGGACTTTGACCTTTAATTACTAATCCAGTGAATATTATATTTTTCTTTGCAGCACTTCCTCGGTTTTACAGAATTTACTCGGTTTGCTTGAGTTTTTCTGACTGGTCCGTCTGCAGCGTGTATATACGCTGTTAATCCTGGACATCTACTTTCACCTTTTTCCTCCTGTGCCTCATCCCCTCCCCACACACACCTGTACACACACACACACACACTCTCTTCCCACACCAGTATGGATTAAAAGCTAAAGAGAGCTGAGGAGTCAAAGCCTGACAGTCCTTCCCAGTCTTCCCTCCCTGTTACACGTTACCTCACCCCCCCCACGGCTACCTGCCAAGATTTCTTTTTTTTTCACCAATCAGGATTGCACCTCTCCTCACGCACTGTTCCCTGCTCTGTGGTTTGGGGTAAGTCCCAGTCCAAGTCAGGGAAAGCGAGAACTAGAGCAAACGTTAACTTCTTGGAGATGTGGAGCTTTTTAATTGTCCCTGTCGTTTTCATGGGACTTGGATTCAAAGGGAGATAGGAGCAAACTTTTTTTTCATGCTATGTGGATTACCGATGACATTTTTTTCACAACGAAGAGCCTAAGAGAAAAGTCCTGGCGGTTTACCTGTTTTCTTAATCCTGCTGGAATTGGATGCTGCTATTCAACGACAGACATGACTATAGTGCAGAATATCCTGCTGCAGGTCAGAATCTCATTTGATCAGTTTCAACTAAAATATGCTCCCATATTTTTCTGTGTATAATGTATTTCTGCTCAAGGTTTATGCAGTATGTGTATATTATCTTATATATAAAGGGTTTTTCTGAGCATTTCTCCACTCTGATTGCCTGACATTTTTACTTGCTAAAGATTTTCAATCTCTACAGTTACGGGTACATGAGAGCTTTGAGAGTTTAATATATTTTGACCTACTTTCTAAGTCACTTTCTTCACTTCAGAAGGTTAGAATATTCTCATCAATGCTCCTCTGAACCTATTAGCAGCAATAAGCCAGTGTCAGTATTAGTCACCTTAGAATGCTTGTTGGTCACTGATTACTCGCTGAATTTTCAATTTGGAACCAAAGGAAATCATCAGATTTGCATTATTCATTGTTTATGTGAATTTTTTTTAAACCATTTTAGGGCACAGGTGGTTCGCACGTAGAACTGAGTAGAATAGCAACTGCCTTCGCCTCTTCAAAGTGCTCCAACAGAAGGACTCTAAACGAAAAATACTAAAAATGCTTGTCAATAAAGCTTTGTTGGAGGTTTTCATCTCTTCCAAACTGGAAAAATATAAAAATTTTGAGTGTAATCTCCACTTTATATTAGTAGGTTGGTTGGGCCTCTTTGATCAGTTGTCAGTGTCAATATACAGTTTTTAAATCCTGTGGTGGTCAGGGCCGAAGATGGTAACGATATGACCACATGATATTTTTATAGTCACAGTATTTCTACATGAAACGACAGCTAGTTCATACATCTTTTTATTACATCCTTTATATTTAAGTTTTAATCTCCAGATATTTCTAGTAGCAGATTGACGTTAGGAAAAGAAAGACATACCAAGAACAAATAGAGACATCAGGGACAGATTTAGCTCCACGTTACTTGGCACTTAATTCTAAACTCTGTGCTCCCAGCTGAAGCTAATCAGCTTGCAATACACATGCCATTAATTCTGCAGGGAAAAGCATTGGCACTCTGGGTAACGTGTCCTTGGTGAGACAGATTGGTGCTGATAAGATTCGGCATGGCATTCTGTTAAACAAAACAGCCAGATGCGAGTTCAGATCAGTGCTGGTAGTTTTGACGTCCTTAGATGCACTTGCCTCTACTCCGGAGTGTCTGAGGTGAAAAAAATACAGAGGGAAAGATTGATTCAGCAAATGAATTTAGATTTGAAATTCTTTCCGATTCTTCTTATTTCCTGCAGTGATGGCTTGGAGTTGCGTCACCACCTGTCCAGCTTTGGACTAGAGGCCTACTGAGTGCCAAGGGAGACATCCCCAACCTGCGAAGACACATTAACTGTCACACTAACCACCATAAACTCTCCAGTCCTCCTCTGTGTCCGCACATCCCAACAACAGTGAGAGGAATGGCCAGTCACAGAGACCCTCGCTTTCTGCACAACCTGTCCTACCACCCACGATGGCATCAGGATTTGGGAAAACTTAAGAAAAAAAGACTTGTGAGGACAGTGGCCACAGACAGCAGAGCTGTCCATAGTCTCTTTCAATCGCTACCTACGTCACCATTGTTACCATCAACACCACGTTTGCCGTCGTCCCCAGTGCAACACTCCAGAAGTTGGTGGGGAAACTGGCTTCTTCTGCCCTTAATGATCCTCTCATGTATGCCCGCTCAAGCCTGGGGGACCACGTTTAAGATGGCCCTGGTTGGACCCTGGACTTGTGACCTCTTATACTCCAAAGCACTCCCTGACATGGCGGCCCGCCTTGCAACCGCACGCATCAATAAAGACCCCCACCTCAACAAAGGCTACTGGTACGACTACACGCTCATCAACGAGGATTGCAAGTCTTCCCGGGCCCTCGCCCGCTTCGCCGAGCTGGACGGCTACGGCTCTGCGTTCCTGGGCCCCGCCAACCCGGGCTACTGCTCCTCGGCTGCTTTGTACGCAAAGGAGTGGGACGCCGGGCTGCTGTCCTGGGGTTGTCTGAAGCCAAGCATGTCGAGGGGAGGGATGTATCCCACCTTCCTGCGACCGTTACCGCTGTCGTCCCATGTTCTGTTCACGGTGTTGCGCTACTTCCGGTGGGCCCACGTGGCGATAATCTCAGAGGAGACCGATTTGTGGGAAGCCACCGGACACGAGCTGGCGTCCTCGCTGAGGGAGCTGGGCCTGCCCGTGAACCCGGTGGTCACCATGGAGGCGGACAAGGAGGGGCCAAGGAGAGCCTTGACCAAAGTGCGGGAGACCGACCGGGTCAGAGGTGAGCTCAGCATGAACAAACAGCTATGAAAGCAGTGAAATTGGTGGATAGATCTGTTTTCAAACGGTCTTCTCTTTGCAGTGATCATCATGTGCATGCCTTCAGTCCTCATTGGCGGCCAGGCCCAGCACCAGCTGCTGACCACAGCCTTGTCCATGCGCATGATCGACCGCGGCTACGTTTTCATCCCCTATGACACGCTACTCTACGCCCTCCCCTACAAAGACTCCTTCTACTACATGCTTGGCAATGACACCAACCTGCGGAAGGCGTACGACGGAGTGCTCACCATCACCATGGACTCTGGAGAGCGCAACTTCTTCGAGGCCTTCAGAGATGGGCAGGAATCCTATGAAATCCGCAGCAGCACCTCGCCGGAGCAGGTGAGATAAAGCTAAAGAATCACACATGAAAAACAAGACACACCACAAGACCATTTTGACTTAAACGCACTTTTGAGGAGCACATTGGTTGTACCAACATGCAGATGGGTGTTTACCAGTTTCTGTCCTCTACTAGGTTTCTCCATTCTTTGGCACCATCTACAACATGATGTACTACACGGCTATGGCTGCCGAACAGAGCCGCTCCAGCTCTGGCCGCTGGGTGACTGGCGAAGTCTTGGGCAGCAATGATGGTGGCTTTGAATTTGAAGGCTTTAACCAGCCCCTGAGGGCCGGCAGGAACGGCGAAGGCATGCAGGCTCGCTACGTGGTGCTGGACTACAGCGGTTATGGCCCATCTCTCTACTCCACCCACGCTCTGGAGGCTATGCATACAAATGGCAAGACCGGGGGCTTGAAATATCTGGGACGCGCGGTCCATTTTGCAGGCAGCACGCCATACTCCGACTCGAGTTGTTGGTTTAGCCCCTATTTCGCCTGCACTGGAGGTGAGTGCTGCCTTGTTTCCTAACAAGCTGCAAGTGGATTCTTTGCATTCACACTTGGCCTCATCTCTTCCCACAGGACTGGACTCCATTACGCTCTTCTTCCTGTTCCTTTTGTTCTGTGCATTGGCTGGATGTGGAGTATACGTCTTTATTAATCTCAAGTGCGTACTGCCAGATATTGAAGAAGATCTCAACAAGCTGCTTCTTTTCTGGAAAATTGTTTAAACCGTTTTGCAATTTTGTCTGTGAAGGAAAAATGGCAAGGTTGGATTTAGCTTTGGGGGTGGAAGCAGCGGCTTAACAAAGGTGGTCCTGACCCTTGACGATCTGGTCTTCATCAACACCCAAATCAGCAAGCGGGTCAGTTCTCTGTCTATGTCTCTGTTGCACACGTCATAAATTCATCTGCTCCAAAGCTGATTTCTTTTCTTGTGTTGATGAGCAGAAGTTGAACGATGACAGCATCATGAAAAGCCAGCTGGACATTAAGACACCTCATCACTCGGTGTCTGGCCGCAGCTACTTGGCCTCCACGCCGGACAGCTCCAATGTTGCAGTATTTGAGGTGAAACTCCATCGTTTGTGACACTCCGACCTTTCGGCTGCTGGTAGTGTCTTCACAAAGGCTCTGTTGGCTCCGCAGGGTGACTGGGTGTGGCTGAAGAAAAGCCCCAACGGATCCGTGTCGAGCGTCAACAGCAGCACTGAGACTGTTTTTGTCAAGGTCCGTCAAGTCCTGTGACATTTCTGGGGGGTTTTGTCCACTTATATGTCACTGAACACTCTTATTTATATGCATTATTATATTCTAATTGATGTCTTTAATCAAACTTTCAGCTCAGAGACATGAGGCATGAGAATCTCAACCTCTTCCTGGGCCTGTTCTTTGACTCCGGGATCTTTGGCGTGGTGACCGAGCACTGCTCCAGGGGCAGCTTGGAGGATCTGCTCAACAACGAGGACGTTCGCCTCGACTGGATGTTCAAATCTTCCCTGTTGATGGATCTGATCCGGGTAGGAGGAACATTAAAATTGCCCACTACCCCCCACACCCACCCGAGTGTTACTTCACCACCATTTACACACAGTGCTGCTGTGCTCCCACAGGGAATGAAGTACCTGCACAACCGTGACATCATCCACGGTCGGCTCAAGTCGCGTAACTGCGTGGTGGACGGCCGCTTTGTCTTGAAGGTGACTGATTACGGCTTTAATACAATAATGACCTCCCAAAGCATTGACAGCGACGATGAGAAGCCAGAGGGTGAGTTCACGTGTGAAGTCCTTTGAACAAAGTCTCTTGCTAGTTGTTTTTCATCATGAATAACTCCATGTGTGCGTTTTTCACCCTTCCTGATGAACAGATCTGCTCTGGACGTCTCCGGAGCAGCTGCGGAGTCCCAGTCTGAGAAGGAAGGGCACTTTTGCGAGTGACGTCTACAGCTTCGCTATCATCGTACAGGAAGTTATTTCCCGCTCTGCACCATTCTGCATGTTGGATATGCCGCCCAAGGGTGAGTCATCGACTCCTTAAGATGCTCACATGAACAACAATAATAATAATAAAGATACTGAAAACTGACTCTAGAATCTGGCCACTAAATTAATCAGTTTTAGACACAAAGTGAGAATAGCTTTGCTGAAATGTATCTGTTTTTTTGGTTTCTTTTAATCACCGCTGGCATGTGGAGGATAAATCTGTCGTGTGTGTTTGTGCCGGCAGAGATTATCAGCAAGCTCAAGGAGCCTCCACCATTGTGCCGGCCATCTGTGTCGGTGGACGAGGCACCGCTGGACGTGATACAGGTTATGAAGCAGGCCTGGAGCGAGGAGCCCGACAAGAGGCCTACCTTCGAGGAGATCTTCAAGCAGGTGAGAAACCCTCCGATAAGGTGCTTCGTTCCAAGTCCTTCTCACACGTCGCTCCCTGCAAATATTTGCTTTGCCTTCTCCTGACAGTTCAAGAACATCACAAAGGGAAAGAAGACCAACATCATCGACTCTATGCTGCGCATGTTGGAGCAGTACTCCTCTAACCTGGAGGATCTGATCAGGGAGAGGACGGAGGAGCTGGAGGTGGAGAGACAGAAGACAGACAACCTTATTTCTCAGATGTTGCCCAGGTAGAACTCCCGAAACTTTCAGTGAGATCTGATGGAACAGCTCGAGGCCTTTGGAGAAGGATTAAGACAAGCACATATGCTCATTTTGGGGTTAGCCAGGGCAGCTAGCATGCAGCTGTGCAGCTGTAGCTTCAGTTTTCACTGGTGCAAAGTCAGAAGGTCAAATTTAGCAATTAAAAGTGTTTTCCCCCCTCAGTTTTTTATAGAAATGTCAAAATGATGAATGTGTTCATTTGCTACAGAACGTGCGACAGGTTGCTACTCCACGTACTTACCATCTTAGGAATCGCACCTTTTGAAATGAGTTGGTGAAATCTCCTCTGTTGTGCCAGTGTTTTCAGACAAGTGCAGAATTTGATTCACCACACTTGAGAGCTTTGAGAGAAAACCTTGGCCCTCTTCCCCCCCCCCCCCCACTTGTCCCCTTCCTCCCGCAGGACGGTGGCCCAGGCCCTGAAGACGGGCAAACCTGTCAAACCCGAGCACTTCAGCGACGTCACCCTCTACTTCAGTGACATCGTGGGCTTCACCACCATCTCAGCTCTCAGCGAACCCATCGAGGTGGTCGACCTGCTCAATGACCTCTACACGCTCTTTGACGCCATCATCGGACTGCACGATGTGTACAAGGTGAAGACCCTGAAGGATGGACCGAGTGCTGTTCGATATTCACGACACATAACAGATTAATGGATAGAACTGATCCAAACAGAAAGTCCCTTAACACGCTTAGCTAATCAGAAAACATCACCATGTCCTGGGAGAAACCTCACAGCAGCTCGCATGTCCAACTCTCTGATTCCTGTGGTTTTAAGGTGGAAACTATCGGAGATGCTTACATGGTGGCCTCGGGAGTTCCCAACCGGAATGGCAACCGCCACGCCGCCGAAATGGCCAACATGTCTCTCGACATCCTCCACTGCATCGGGACCTTCAAGATGAGGCACATGCCAGAAGTCAAAGTCAGGATCCGTATCGGCCTGCACTCTGGTGAGCAATTACTTCTTCCTTTGTTGTGCCGATGGGCGATTACTCATCCTGGTACATGCGTGTTAAAAATACAAAGTCCATTACAGATCCAGTAAAAGTGAATTTGTTGCAGAGGAATACATATGAGGCAACCCAAGCTGCTAAGACCAGAGGATATTTTTACCCGCTTTATCCTCGTCTGGAACTTACAGTATTCTTGGAACTGTGACACTATCCACTTAGAGCGCTGTCATCCAATTAACACACAGTATACTTTGGATTCCAGCTCAATTCTATGAATTTTACAGCAGCACACGGACATTGCGTGGTCGACTTTTTAGCATAACATTTTTAGCATATTCATCCACTTTCGTGAGCAAAAGATCTTCGTCAAAAATCTTCATGCATCATGCTGCAAAAATATCACACACCAAAGAGGTTTTATTTTCAAATAGAGCTGGTTAGAAAGCATGTCCTGTTAAAAGTCACTCACGGTGTGTTTGCGTCTAAATGCATGCATTGTGTGCTTGTGTTTGCAGGCCCGGTGGTGGCGGGAGTGGTGGGTCTCACCATGCCTCGGTACTGTCTATTTGGAGACACCGTCAACACAGCATCTCGAATGGAGTCCACCGGGTTGTGTGAGTTTCTTTCGATTATTAAGCAGACTTGACATGTTGCCTCGAATCAAGGTGGGTTTTTTTATGCCACATGATGCTTGAGAGCAGCACAGGTGTTTGGCAGTGTGTGTGCATGTTGCTTGAGGTTAAACCTGGGCTTTAAGTTGGCAGCCCTCACTAATCCTTTAAGGCTATCAACAGAATTAGAGGTTAATTTGAACTTTCAATGTAAATATCGTCACTTTGTGTGTTCTGGCTCCTCTCTGCAGGCTGTATAGATTTAGTACAAACAGAGGCGAGAACACTTTTCTATTTGTTGATTGAGCTCGAGAGTTTTGATCGTGCTTCCATTCCTCATTACACAGCCGTCCAGTAAACATGAGGAATATATTCTGAGTGGGTGTTTATTGCAATACACACTTCTGTTCTTGACATTTATGCAAATGGTTGCATATTTGATTAAATAACACATCAGGTACATGTTTAAGACCTTTTAGGAAACATATAATACTAGGAATAAATGTTTATAGATGTGATAAACTGGGTAAGTTTCAGGGTTGTCTGCTTTTTTTTTTTAAATCCATATTTCTCTGAATGGATTTTTTCTGATTTATCCTCTTAAATTGAATTGCACGGTTCAGATGTCTTTGAAATATAGGTATATTTATAAATACCATGATATAAGATGTATATATATCATGTACTGTATATATGTGTAATGTATAGATTAATATGACACAATCATATATGTACAGTACAGACCAAAAGTTTGGACACACCCTCTCATTCAAAGAGTTTTCTTTATTTTCATGACTATGAAAATTGTAGATTCACACTGAAGGCATCAAAACTATGAATTAACACATGTGGAATGATATACTTAACAAAAAAGTGTGAAACAACTGAAAATATGTCTTATATTCTAGGTTCTTCAAAGTAGCCACCTTTTGCTTTGATTACTGCTTCGCACACTGTTGGCATTCTCTTGATGAGCTTCAAGAGGTAGTGACCTGAAATGGTCTTCCAACAGTCTTGAAGGAGTTCCCAGAGATGCTTAGCACTTGTTGGCCCTTTTGCCTTCACTCTGCGGTCCAGCTCACCCCAAACCATCTCGATTGGGTTCAGGTCCGGTGACTGTGGAGACCAGGTCATCTGGCGCAGCACCCCATCACTCTCCTTCTTGGTCAAATAGCCCTTACACAGCCTGGAATTGTGTTTGGGGTCATTATCCTGTTTAAAAATAAATGATGGTCCAACTAAGCGCAAACCGGATGGAA
>CAESWR010000244.1:83103-95849 GCA_903171835.1 Mullus surmuletus | reverse complement strand
TCTTTGGAAAAGTTGATGTTTAATTAACTGTTATAAATATGATCCGAGTAAAACTTCTCAGTTAATAAGGCACCTGTTTATAAGGTTATGTAACCAAACTGTCATATACTCTACGAGCCCTGAGGTGAAAAAGCACTCATAATTGACCTAAAAACATAGAAGGCATTAGTCCATTATGTGGTGACTCAGAGGCAGTCATTCATGAAGCACTTCTGTGGTTAAAACCTGAACACGCTCCAGAGATACACGATAGCCCGGCTTCTAGCAAACATTAACACTTGGTTATGATCGCCCATAAAGAGAGTCATGTCAACAGCTAAGCGTCCGTGACATCTTCCGCAGCCTGAGAGTGGTGCACAGGGCTGCACCACCGCCACCACCACCACCACCGCCGCCGCCGCCGCCGCCGCCACCGCCACCACCACCACCACCTCGGGACTACGAGTGATCTCCATTCTCAAAGGAGCCATCGCGGATGTACTGTACTCAACAAACGAACACGACCGGCTTTACAAAGTCAGGAATATATTTATAGAGGCAGCGGGACAAAAAAAAATAGGAGCTGAGTCACAGAACAAAATGGCTTGATAATTTTAGCCCAGTTACTGGACTGAGGCGAGGAGGGGGGGGTTGGGGTGTTATCCTGATGCAAGAAACTTTTGTGTACCACGGAGCGATGCTTAACATTTTGTGATCCCAGTGTTATCAAGGGCTCAATGTGTCACTGGCATTGACCTAATTCATATTTTGGTAGACACAGTTCCAGGACAAATATAGAGTTCGATGGAAGAGATACTGTAGACTGGAACATCACCAATCACAGATGAGATTAATCTTGCCATTTAAGACCGCATTTATACATATATTTTTCAATTTGGAAATATCAAGTAGTGTTTATGTAAACTTGTCAGATTACCAACTGAAAGGACTGCACATCCAAAATTCAGGAGGTAACCTCAGAGAGCGACATCCTTAAAAGTGCCTATGATGCTTGACTGTTTCAACTTTCGGTGACAATATAGAAGAGGAAAGTGATAATCAAATTCTTTTTACATTAAAATAAATCAGAAAAACAAGACAGCCAGTCAAGATGTCTGGCTATAGAGAGACAGTATCCCTTTGTTCCTCAAAATGTGCCCAATTTCGGTTATAAAGGTGTTTTTTTCGACTTACCTGCTAAAGTGTAATCCATATCAAAGCCAAAGCACTTAATCTTCTCCATTGCCAAGCTTCTGTTGACGAACACTCTGAGGAAAACAAGGTGGAAAATAAATATTTCTTTTTCGATACAATGCAAACTTCAACAATATGACATTTATTTCTGGCAGACCGGCAAACAATGTTCTCTGATGAAATAGGCTTACTAGAACCATTTCATCATTTGAATAGACCCATTGTCATGGAATGATTTCAAAAATATACAGCAGCCATGAAAGAAAGAACGCCCCATAATATTAAGTTCTTTTGTTAAAGGAAAAAAAGAGGAATTTCAAGAGGTAGCTAGAGGCAGCATACTATGGAAGAAGTGTCAGGCCACTCAACCGAGTGTTTTCAGAGCTCACTGCACAAACAAATAGAAGCTTAAAGTGGTGCACTAGCAAATACCTGAAGGTTTCCTCTAGCATGGGATAACTGTTAAATTCAAAATAAAACCAGTTTCAATGTGAAATGCCACGTTTTACCCATATGAACACATAAAATGTATGCTTTTAACTGAAAGTTGAGCAGCACATGTCATAGAAGAAAAATTGGAGAGCATTTACTTCCCTACTAACATGTTTCTTACATCACACACTTAAATGAAGCATCTAAAAGGTGATATTTAAGTGCGGAGTATGACTTCATAATGACTATTTCAGATCTTCAATGAGAGACAAAGTACTAAGTAGTATATTCAAACAATATAAGAGATTGCAATGCAGAAAAACGCAGTATAGAACACACAAAAATGCCAAACGTCATGTTTCAGGTTCATGCAGCATTGTGGTTGTAGAGTGTAGTTAAGATGAATAGACATGCGGTTTTTAAAACCTCGGCCCCAAGTCTGGTAATCGGTAATCACAGGAAGTTCTCCCGCTTCTAAATCCGGCGATGGTTACCCTCCAATGGTGACAATCTTCCAGGAAACAGCTCTACTGTCCAAACTCATAAATCATTCAAGAGGCTTGGGGTGGGGGGTGGGGGGGGTCCACTCCGGCCACAGTGATAGACAGTGTTTACATAGCCTCGCTGACACGGCGTCCACAGAAAACTTTGACTGCTGGCACAGGCCCTCTGGAGCTTATCTCCAACATCTGTGACTGAACTGAATATTTAGCCGTGTTCCTCGATCTTTCATCACAACTCAATATTTACTTACACTGGAATTTAAGAGGTATAAAAAAAAATACCGCACTGGAGTAAAAACAAAGTTGCATCACAGTTATCAAGCACGCCATAATTAAAAACACACTGACACTGCAAGACATCTTATCTTATCGTGAATCTGTGACAATGGCGCTTTTCTTCAGTCTCAAATGATTGTGAAATACCTTGCTGCGGATCCATAGTGAACGAGCTCCCATTTAGATCTTTGTAAAGATGAGGATTGGCGATGCATTCTGTGCGAAATTAAACCACAGTTTGACTCTCCGTTGGTCCGACCTGCTCCAGCAACACAGGGCAGCTGTGTTCCACAAACAATGCCCCCCACACTCGTCCACCACCCCCACCTCTCTCTCTCCCTCTCTCTCTCTTTGCTTTCTTGCCATTCAGAAATTTTCTGACTTGTTGCAAAAATGATTGTGGCTTTTCCGCGTCATTCTCTGTTGTTGTTGAGTGCTGTCAGTCAGGCTTGTTGTTATGTACCATGATGTTTGTGGGCCCTCAAAGACATCTAGAACAATCACAAGTCAGGCAGAATCAAGCAAGCCCCAGCTCTCCCCCCGCAAGCTTACATGGTTGAGGAATCACGGCCTCGGTTTGATCACCTGCAGAGAGGGATTGGTTTACTTTTTTTTTTTTTTTAGGTGAATCTATCAGATACAAATACATTTGATCGGTTATTATCCGTGAATGGTGGCAAAGAAATGCACTGAATACCTCACAGTTGCAATGAAACAGTGACTTGTTTGTGTGCTTTCAAATACCAGAGGATTTAGGGCACTGAAATGGTCAACCGTATTTAGGTCTCAAAGACACGGATAAAAGCGGTGTCCAGTTTAAAAAAAAAAAAAGTACATTCAGTTTATTAGATTCCACTAGTCTTCCATCTTAAAATTCAAAGTCATCAGGCATTTGATGAAATCCACATACCACAAAATAAATCTTTCATGCTACCAAAGATTAGACAGCTAATCTGTCTGACGTGCATTCTGGAAAATCCTGATCATGAAAATGTTTGACAGCTACCTGTGCAGCAGGACTAGGAGCTCTTATTTACTTGCTCCCAGTGTCTCTGCTGGGCTCTCACATTCTCTTAATGGCCTTTGTTTGAGGGGTAAACAAAAAGGTCACCTTTATGAGACTTGTACATTTTACAAATTGCCATAAACTGATGGATCCTACCTCGCAACATTGACAATAAGATCATTGTAAGTGCATTGTTCTTTAGAGCTCAATACTCTCTTATTACAGGACTCATCTAATTTATCTTATCTTGTTATCTTTACATGTGTGACTGTGTGCGTTTGTGGGGGAGGGAAGAGTGTGTACTTTGTGATTTATGCCACCATATCACATCAATCTAACACACGACTGAAAGCTTGAAAAAGCCTGTGAACATGTTATATAATGGTGTGGAACAACAGCAGTACCCAGTGGACATACATGTCTCATGCAGAGTTAACCATTGAACGACGACGCACGTTTCATCAGGGTGGCTCCAGGGTGTTTCCAGTCAACAAGGTTGTCTGCATATGCAGGGACGGTCCCCTTTTGCCACCTCATTAAACAACCTTAAGTGTGTAATCTCCACACGAGATCTTTTTTTGCCTTGCAGGAATTTATCAGCCAAAGATGCGAAAATTCCATCACATGCCGACTGGCGTGCCTTCAACACTCAGGTCACGTTTTTGCAATGAGAAAATGAAGAGAAGAATTTTGCATAACTATCACAAAACCGCGCCCAAGGAAGACCAGTCTACGGAAACGAAGCCAGCAAAACTTCTTGGTATTTTCTAACCGAAAGAATTCATTTAACTTATCACATGACCTCTTAATAAGAGGTTTTAAAAACTACACTGGAAATGACATCAATGAATACAATGAAGAAATGATGACAAATCTTAATGATAATATAATCCTGATTGGGTTAAAGTGTCGGTTTCATTATAAATAGCTAAGTAAAATTGTGAGGTGAGAAAAAGTCCAAAGATTAATTGAAAAATGGAGAATGTAATTTGATTTAATCTGAAATGAATATGATTTTAACAGTTTGACATCAGGGTTGTACAATTTTGATTGATTGTAAGTGTAATTACAGCTCAGGGAAGACCATGAAAGTTTGGTTATTCATTCTATCAGCACGCCATAGCAAATATTCCAACAAAGAGTTGATGGCCGCACTTTGACTTTGACATTCTAACGAACAAATAACCTGGCATGGCATTTGCCCTACATTCATCAGCTCTGCAATGAGGAAGCAGGGAGAGGGAAATCCTCTTTCTATGTCTCAAGCTGCTCTAAGATGGTTAAAGGGATGACAAAAGAAAACACAGACTGCATTTGGCACCAACTTCCTCAAACCAGTTTGCCGCTGCTTACATCACAATGGCATGCCATAATTGCTTGCAGATTATAATAATTGCTGGCAAGTGAATCATTCAAACCCCACAAGACCCAAAAAATGATCTTCACAAATGCTGATTTCCTAAAAAAAAAAAAACTTTTATACCTCTTCATCTTGCCAAAAGGTGAAATCAATCTCTTGATGTTTCTCAACCTAGATACCTATGAAGTTGAGGGATGGGCTCAGCTTCATAGTAATCTCTAAAGCCATAGTCTGTCCAACAATGCTTTGGTTACCATCCAGTTCAGCCACAAGATTGGCCTTCCTCTAATCATTATCATCTTGTCGATGTTTGCCAAATGTTTGCCGCTGTCATTTTATTCAACTAAATTTCTGAATGTTTTTTCAATGTATCATTTTCTGGGATGACTCATGATGAAATTGTGTGTCTCACCTGTGGTATGGCTCTCTCCTGTATTTCTTCATTGTCAAACCGTCCATGTTGGCAGGCAAGTCTGCATAGTTCTGCAGTCGGTCGCTCCATGAGGTGGTCATTTTTAATCTTGTTCAGTGTCTGGTAGGAGGGAATCAACACACAAAGACACTTTTTAAAGACATAGGAAACACATCAAAGTCACTGGATGGGACACGTGAATTTTCTTGACATTTTGGTCACCTTGGCTACAAATATCCCAACCCAAAAATGCAGAATTCCCTAGAGAGGGTGAGCAATGTTCATACAGCTTGGTACATATTTGAGTAGGGATGAACATGGTCAACTTGAATAACTAGTTTGATGGGGTTTTTTTAATGCTAAAGAATGTAAATTCAATTGGTGGCACATTGCACCGCAGTTGAGCAAGACAACTGTTTGTTTGATGAGCACAGGATATCAAAGACAGCCATTGCTAGGCAACATTATAAAACATTAAATTTAATATATTTTTGCCATTTATCCATAGATCCTGCATACTTTCACGGCTGTTTCAATCCTATTCTGAAGAAAGTTTTTTTCTGTGTGGAAAGAATAGAAGCACCTCAGTTGGTGCAAAAACCCATTCATTTCTCCAAGAGTCTTTAAGGCATTTTTTTTTATTTTAGTCACCACGGTTGCTTGATTAATTATTCCCTAGTGCCAGGCAAGCTGCGCTTTTTCAAATACATATTGTGGGGGCGTTTCTTAGGATGTGAGTTATCAAAAGTTTGTGCAGAGGAGGAATCATTTTGATTTTTCAGACTGTAATAATAAGAAGATGGGGGAATGAGTTCCTTCTGTGCTTTGCTCAGCATGCTGATCATTATCAGCAGAAAATCAGGGCCTGTGGTTCTCCAAAGCTGCAAACGGAGGATAGGGTCAGCTAGGTCATGTAGGGTTGTTTAGGAGACAATAAATCTCTCAAGACTCTAACTAGTCTGTCTTCACAAGCCTATTATGCTAGTATACCCTCGCACAAAAAGAATGCATGCTCAATCAGAAAGCAGAAAAGTCAGGCTAAATCAAAGCACCATAAAAAGGAATTTAAACTGTGACATGACAACATAATAAAGGGCTTGTTTGGTTAATTCATCGCATCACACATGGACTTAAGAGGCCATAGAGGGAAAACTGCTCACATACTGACACATCTGTTCACTGTGATTTTAGCGGAATGTATAATCTTGTGTCTTTGCCTGGGCTTTTAAATGACCAAAGGGCGTATTTTTGGTTTTGGTCGTTTTTGGGGGTTTTTTCCCACTGTGGTCTGGCTGCAAAGAGCAAAAGGTAGCTGTCTCGCTTTTCTTTGCAGCACAAATAGCAAGGGAGGCAGACTGTCAACAGGGCATGCAAGCCGAGGCTTTTGCATGAGAATCAGCGTCACACCTTGATATCCATTACTGCGTGACGGGGATGGAACATGGACCTGTAACACAGCTGACTCACCTAACCGCTCTCCCCGCCACTAACGTCTGATCTCTCTGCGCAAACACCTTCATGACACCTCGGCCCAGGTATGGAGCGGGTCCAGCGGGCTCTGAGGGGGGTGGAGGGGGGGAGCTGTGGCTGGCAGAGATTCACAGCCGGGCAGCGGCAGAAGCTACACATTAAAATCCAAAGACAGCTCCGCCTGGTGACGCGGGCGGCTCGACTTGTAACGGTCTTTGTTGCGCGAGGACAGTCTCGAGCGCCGTGACGTCGCTGTCACCGCAACGCAACAACGACGTCGAAGTGACACACACACAAAAAAAGAGAGAAAAAGATGCCGTTTCCCGCGTCTTTCCAACTGCGTGTGTGTGTGTGTGCACGTCGGGAGTTTCTTCGGCGACGATAGCTCACGGTGAGAGCGTCCCGGCGGAGGGGAAATCTCGGGTTACCAAACAGCCTCTGCTGTGCGTGCTAAAGTGTACACAGCTAGCTAACATTTTGCGTCTCTCTCTTTGTGCGACATTGGCGAGAAGGACGCGGCGAAGCGAGCGCCTCCGCCGGCTCTGACTGCTGCGAAACAAGCGCAGAAAAACACCTTTTTTTTCTGTCCTCGCTCGAATGTCTTCTGCTGTGACGGGGCATTACTGTACTCACCTCTTGAGTTCCTGAATAAAACCACTGCACCGTCAGCGGGTCTGAGCATGCGCCGTGGGCACCGTGACAAAACACTGGCTCGTGTGCGTCTGCGTGTGTTTTGCACCGGCTTTGCGCGGAAAAGCTGCGACCAAAAGGGGGGTCGTGATGCGTCCACTGTACAAGGCGAGTCGCAAGATGAGTGTCCCTGCCCTGCCTGCTCTCTGCTCTCTGCTGGCTCCCTCTCCCTGCGGCCAGCTGTTGTTATGAGGCTTTCAGGGGGCGTGGCCTGTCGCTGTCTGTCAAACAGGGGGCGGGGGCGGAACTACATGGCGTCGTGGCATGTGACGCCCACCGACGAGCATCTGTTATCGGTTGACTTCACGCTTAAAAGAGGGGGCTGAGGTGGGCCGCAGCACATTGTATTGGTCAGATCCCTTTGTTATTTCTAACAAAGTTTGCCAAAAAACAAACACTTCAGCCAGTGACCACCAAAGGAAGGACATTGCTACACATCATAAAGTGACGTAAGGACCTGCTGACAAAATGAGGTAGTAAAAAGCCACAGTGACATGGAATGTGCAAATACATCACTGTGGTGTACAAACGGTAAACACGGATTTTGCAAACATTGTTGTGTAAATGTGCAGAGTTCCCAGGGAAATGAAGCGGAGCGAATGCTGTGGGGTGTGAGGGTTTTGTGCATTTGCAGCAGTGGGAAGAAATGTCAAGGAGATTTGCCTCTTAAGGTACTGAAGAAAAAGAGTTCTACTTATAATGCCACCTTGAAAATGAGAGAGGACATGTCCGGCAATATTTAAACTTTCTTTCGTGAGAAAAATGTTGAATATTCCGAAATATCAAAATGTAATGTTCATGCAGCTATTGAAATTGCTACCACATAAAAAGCAGAAAGCAGTCTTAATTGACACTACCTTTTCCCCCTGCATTTCAATGTAGACATGTAAAAATTAAACAACAACAAATGTCTACAGTTGTCAATGACATTCAATGTACTTTTCAGATGTCAGTGACTGAGGTCAAAGCGGCACCTGTCAAAACTGGCTGTGTCTGTTTTTCAGAAATTGTTGACGCCTGTTCTAAACCTACAGCCCAATGTTGTTACCATCTGGATAGACAAAATACTCCGAAAGCCTAACCTCCATGAATGTGCTGTTTGCATTCTACACTCACATATAGGGCTATGATAATGTGAAATTTGCTGAAAATCTATCTGAATAGCTCTTGGCTGAAGCGTTATAAAAAACTAAAAAATAAAGTGTAGCGACATTAAATAGAATATATCATATCAAAGTTCCAGAATCTATTTTTGCCTTGTTTCTTTTGACACTTGTGTAGACAGCACAAGTTGCCATACATACAAGAAAAAAATAACCACAAACACATAGAACATTAGAAAATTGAAATGATCTCAAAACACTGTCTCTACTATTTGCATCAACACATTACCAAAAAAAACCCCATAAGTTCAATAAAAAACTCAAGTAAATAGGTAAGATGCATTTTGTTTAGCATACAAATCAAAACCAGGACACATTGCAGGCAGGATGTCAAAATATGTTTCACTGCAAAAAGAATACCACCAGTGAACGGTAAAGACAGCTGATGCAACTTGTACTAATTCAAACTCTAACCCTCATTAATGTCATCGGTTAGACTTGTGTATATACTGAGACTGCATGGCTGCTGTCCAACATGTTTATCCTCGGGGGAGTCCTTCACCCCATCAACAATTTTTATTCAGCCCCCCCCATTTCAGCTGTTAAAGCAACATATCTTAAGAGAGGCAACATCTGCTGCTCTCCAGTGTTTCATCTTGCATCTTGACAAGAGACATCAATGTGAAACTTGCCTAAATATGGGACATCAGTTCACACTCGTGACTGACAGGGACAAAACGTGGCTCCAAGCCTTAAGATTATGCGTATGTAATTGTGATGTAAGAACAGGGGGCTGCATTCATCAGAGCAATCCCAGCAACTGCATGAAGTCATGGTTCTCTCCTTCGTCATGTTTTCCACATTTTTACAGCAGAGGGCAGCAAAAGCCTGTCAAAAGTGTCAGCGGGTTCACAGTGGCAGAACCTCAGCAAAAAAAAACAAACATTATAAGTGATTTAAATGATCACATAAAACATGTAAAATGCATTTTGTTCTGTTTTACTGCTTTAATTTCTCTTTCAAATGTTTTAACAGATTTATTAACTGCAGGGGTAATAACTTATGGTGACGTCATCTTTTTTTTCCTCTTTTCATTTTTATCAGTAGCACCTGCTTTAAAAATGGGAATCTTTTTTTTTAAATAGTTCAGTATATTGTGCAGGATGGATCTACACGTTGTTTCCCCCTAGTCATTATCTATTCTCCTATTCACCCTAACGGGTGTGGAAAATTCAAACCAAACAATGAACATGACTATTCTTACCAATTTTATTTTTCCAATTTCCCTTAATTGCACATGATTAAAACCATAGTGTCAGCATTTTTATTTTCAGCATCTATTTTCGGCCATAGAAACAACACTGTTGCTTGTACAACCTCTGTTAATCTGTTCTTGAGGCGTGTTGTGCGTAAAGCGCAAACCCACTGCGCCAAAAGGACGGTTCCATCTGCTGCTTTGATGTGTCCAACATGTGGATTACGTGGGTCTGGAGTTGTTAAAATGAGATTTATGAGTGGCGCTGTGTTTTGTGGACTGACACACACACATACACACACACACACACACACACACCTGACGCATCAGTCCGGATGTGAGCAGCGGGCATGAATTAGTGATGGAGCAGCTCCCCCTATAAAAGGCAGGCGCGCCCACCGCTCTGCTCTGTCTCCGTGCACGCCAAGATGAGCTACGGATCTGATGTCTTCTCTTCTTCCTCCTACCGGAGGATTTTCGGGGAATCTCCCCGCTATGCGTCCTCCCCTTCGCGGTCGGTGATGAGCGGCTCCTCCCGGGGAGCCTACCGGTCCTCCTCCGTCTCCCGGAGCAACATCTCCTCGGCGGGCTCGTTCGGCAGAAAGTCCGCCGGCCGCTCCTTCTCGCAGATGCCGCTGGAGAACTTCGACCTGACCCAGAGCACCGTCCTCAACAACGAGTTCAAGATCATCCGCACCAATGAGAAGGAGCAAATGCAGGGTCTCAACGACCGCTTCGCCATGTTCATCGATAAAGTGCGCAACTTGGAGCAGCACAACAAAGTGCTGGAGACCGAGCTGGTGGCGCTGCGCCAGCGGCATGCCGAGCCGTCCCGCCTGGCCGAGTTGTACCAGCAGGAGATCCGCGAACTGCGCTCCCAGCTGGAAGAACTCACCGGGGAGAAGTCCCAGCTGGTGATCGAGAGGGACAACATCGACGACGACCTGCAGAAAGTCCGGATGAAATACGAAGAGGAGTTCCGCGCCCGGGAGGAGGCGGAGGCCACGCTCAAGGCTTTCAAGAAGGACGTGGACGATGCCACCATGGTGCGCCTGGACCTGGAGAAGAAGGTGGAGTCTCTGCTGGACGAGATCAACTTCCTGAGGAAGGTGCACGACGAGGAGGTGGCCGAGCTGACGGACATGATCCAGGCCGCTCAGGTGTCCGTGGAGATGGAGGTGTCCAAGCCGGACCTCACCTCCGCTCTCAAGGAGATCCGCGGCCAGTACGAGTCCATGGCCTCCAAGAACCTGCAGTCCGCCGAGGAGTGGTACAAGAACAAGTTCGCCGACCTCTCCGAGCAGGCGAGCCGGAGCAACGACGCCATGCGGGCCAGCAGGGAGGAGATCAACGAGTTCCGGAGGCAGCTGCAGTCCAAGACCATCGAGATCGAGAGCCTGAGGGGCACCAACGAGTCCCTGGATAAGCAGCTGAGGGAGATGGAGGACAGGCACAACATGGAGATCGGAAGCTACCAGGTAATCGCATCTTCATCACTTATCAGCAGAAATATTTCATAAAAAAATTAAATATTCAAAATAAACCTGACTACATGGGTTTTCCGAGTTTATTTGCATGTAAACGCACAAATCGGTTCATGTGGAGCAGCTGCGGTGCGTCGGGCTCTGTCCTTGGTGCTGAAAGTCGTTCTCGCGGGACAGCTATTCAGCAGTTGCATCCGACAACGCCCACCAACCCCCGCCCCCCCATCCCAATGAGTCCATTTTTGACAGGAAAAGGGACATTTACCTTCTTTTCGCTGATTAACTCATTAAGTAATGGAAGAAGAGGTTCCTTAGTAGTGTTTTTGTATCCACATTGCCCATTAATGTTTTTAGGATCAAACAATCATTTGTTGTTTGACTTTAGGAATAGGATTAGGATGGGATTGTAATTTACTGCAACCTGTTGACCTCCCTTTGCACCGCTGTGTCTTTCTTAGGATAACATGGTAGAGCTGGAGAACGAGCTGAGGGCCACCAAGAGCGAGATGGCTCGTCACCTGAGGGAGTACCAGGATCTGCTCAATGTCAAGATGGCGCTGGATATCGAGATTGCAGCTTATAGGTGGGTCCCTCCCCTCAAAAGGCATCTCAGCAGCTAAGAAGAATAAATCAAAACACAACAATGTGCTTTCATCATCATGTTCGTTCTGCCTCTGGAGGTGCTGGATCGTAGTGCTGTAGTCGAGACCGCACAAAACCTGACCAAGATACATCAATGAACATCACAAAGCAGAACAGAGTTTTCCTCTTTAATTTGAATATATTTGACAGCAACAAAAATGGCCCTATTATTTTATTTTAAGCAGTATAACGCAACAAATCTATAGTGGTATTTTTTGTGTATTTTCTGGAAAATCTGTCTTTTTCTTGACTTAAGAGATCGAATTCCATGTTGCTTGGTGCATAGGCAGCTATTTCTACCCATTTGAAGCATTTCAGGATTTTTTTGTCAACATACCAAAATCAGATGAGGATTTATCAGGTGAATGCGGCTTCTAAATTAATCAATCTACCAATGATCGTAAATTATTGGTTGTTATCCAAAGCAATGCACAACTGGCAGTGGTGGTCTTCCCCAGAGACAGAGACAGATAGAAGGCCGAGTAAAATGCCTTTGAGTCCCACATGAGACTAACACCTTCAAAACTTGGTTTTAAGGCTGGACTTAAGACCAACACCAATCTCAAGTTCTACAACATCACTTGATTGTCCCCTTTTGTCCCCCCCCCACACACACACACACATTTGCAGGAAGCTGCTGGAAGGTGAGGAGACCCGCATCGGGACGGGGATCGCCTACCCCAGCCCCTCCATAAGCAGCGGCATGGGCCAGAGCTACAACTACCAGACCCGCATCTACACCACCTCCGGCAAGAGCTCCAAGAAGGAAGACAAGGACGAGGAGCAGCAGCAGAGCAAGGCCGGGGGGAAGGTATCCCAGCGCGAGGTCTACGAGGAGACGGTGGTCTCCACCAAGAAGATGGAGAAGCAGCAAGACTCCAGCGACATCCCCACCAATCAGAAGAACTAAGAGCCTGATTGTAAGCCCCCGAAGCCACCA
>CAESWR010000244.1:53771-66532 GCA_903171835.1 Mullus surmuletus | reverse complement strand
CTTTACTCCTTGCCTGTCTATATACCGCACAAGTTTTAGATAGCATCCTTATTACCGCTTCCCCTCCTGGTCCCTGACCACCTGCCCACCCACCAACTCCCATTGCAGCCTTTCTACCTCCAAAGGATTTTTCCTTTTTTGTCTCTCCCCCCTTCATCTTTTCCCTCTCCCTCCCTCTTCGCTTCTGCGAGGGCATTTTCTACCTCCTCTGAGAGTCACACCTCATGAATTATTTACTTGTGCATCTCAGCGGGAGGGGTGGGGTGGGGTTTGCTGCGTTTCCTGACCGTTTACTGCTCAAAGACAAGACAGCCTGTGCTTTTCTCGAAAACTCTTGTCTCCTCTGAATGTGCAGGTAAGTGGAACAGATCTTCTGCCTCACGCACAGACACTCTCTGGCTGTCTGGGTAAACACCAACATCGGCAATAAGGAACCGGAGAGGGTGAAAATGCGGTAAACATATTGGAGTGGAACCGCCGACTCGAGTAAGTAGAGGAGCCAACGACTACTGTAGATCATTTGGTGGCAATATGAATAAATTATAATTGCTTCACTGATAAAATATATATAAATATCCCCTCAAAAGATGACATCATCCTGTGCGCGGATTCGGTTAAAGTGGCCATCATGCAGCATGCGGCACACGCACACACACATCTCCACGGTGCCGTTTCTCAGGTCTGTAAAAAAAAGCTACCGCACACACACCATCTTCCATTTGCAATCAAACACTACTCAAAACGACTGTAAAAAGTGCCGCGCCCCACGCTGTGCACCCAGAACTACATCACTGCCTCACACACGCAAACGTGCACACACACACACAGAAAATCTATTCAGTTTCCACTTGAATGAGCCACTTCACAGGTTTTAGGAACGTGTTCACTTTTTCAGTTTTAGGGTGGTCTCGCCAACACTAATTAGGACATCTGCTAGAAGCCTTCCCTCCGCGAACGTTCCCCCGAGGACAGTTTTACTAGTACTGAGTGTAAACCGCATGAGGGGACAACAAATTCATTACACCGCACTTTTCTACTGATGTGCTTTAACCACGCACACACAGCATCTGCCTTTTAGAGCACGTACGGCATCGTCGCAAAAGCAGCCTGCGTGACGGCGTGGTCTCTGCAGCGAGACACAAGCCAGGTACGTCGAATGTGTGTGTGAAGCAGTTTCTTTGAAGGTCTGTGTGTCTGTGTTTGCTCCCACAAAGCAGCTTCTGTTGGGTGAAGCCACACCCTGCTGCCTCCTGACATGGAGAGAGCGAGGGAGAGAGAGGTAGTGGATCCTCCAGCTTCAACAGACACACACACACACACACTGGAGTGAAGTCATCACCGAAGTGTGAGAAGAGGATGTGACTAAACATGTCTTTCCCCACCTCATTGTCACTTTTTTATTTTTGTGAGGAGCAGTTTTTGATATGCCAAATTCAAAAACATTTGGAAAAGACAAATAAGGAGAATGATGGAACAAGTAAACCACGAGCCCCCAACATGAGATTCATCATTGCTTGAATGAAGTGTGCAACCAGAAATAAGCCGGTACACAACGCACATAAAGATGCTTCACTCGCTGTTTTGTGAGAGGCGTTCCTCGTGCCCATATTGCTAAAAGGAGCAATATGACAATGCAAAAAAAAAAAAGCCCCAAAAACATGATTTATTGTGCATTAGCTTCATGAATTTAGATGAAAATGTGCTCTTTGAAGACACTTGAAAATCTTTGAAGGATAGTGCCAAAAGATGTTTCTCAAGTGTGTATTTCTCTCCTCCAACATCCAGCCTACTGCTGCAATGAAACTCATTTTTATATCCGTGTACTCGACGTCGCTCTGCTGCTATTAAATGTTAACGCACCCGATGAGAGAATGTGCTCTACTTGCTTCAACATCCTTTATTGCTATGAGATGCTTTGATGTAAATGCAGAGGTTGTGTTCTATTGATTGAACACAGCAGCTGATTTGTAAATTACCATAAAGGTGACGCATATGAATCTAGGTCTTCATGGGAAACACAAGTGTGGTGACCGCTGCTTGCCATTATGTGCACACACACACACACGCACGCATTTCAGCAATGTCATTCACACTAACGGGAGGTGTGTGTTGTCCTTTCTTTGCAATTGTACAATAACCCTGCACACACGGCCACACCCTGAGCTGCTGCATTTTAACATGTGTGTCTCCCGTGCCCATCGACCCCCCCCCACCCCCCTCCTCCACGTGGAGAGAGCAGCCGCCGCAATGTTATACAACGCCCTGCTGCTCGTGCTGTGAACCCCTCTTTTGTCCCGCAGTGTGCCGGTAAAACCCGCTCCAGGGTTGTTGCTCCGGGGAGATAACTGCTCCAAGTGCTGACAAGAGAAGAGAGATGACGGTCTGCCACAAGCAAGTTTGAGTTTGGGGTCGTTTTGAAGGCAAATAAAGACTATGGAATGTAGAATACCTAGATTTGGTCACCTAGGTTACTTAGTCATGGGGAATATTAATGCGTTTCCAATGTGTACATTCCATTTTACTCTGGAAACACAAAATGAGGGACAGATGCTTGAACAAAGTAACATGAAGGTTTTATTAATGCAGGCGGAGGGGGGTAAACGTGGCCTTTGCACTGCTCAAAATATGAAAAAAATAATTGCCCCATGTATTGATGCACTACTGACATTTTCCTGGAGATGAGAACAGATGCAGCACTGACCCAAAGGTGCAAAGTCAGCGCTATCTGAGCATCTCAGGCAGGACAAGGTACTTACAGGGAAGAAGGCGTGTTCCTTTATGCACAGAAATCCATCTTAGAATACAGCTGAGGTGTGTACCTATATACACTGATCCTACAAACTGCTCTCTATGTGCACATTATTCTATCAAACTTTAGAAAATGCCCTTTTAAAATTGATCAGGTTATCAGTAATGGAATGACGCTATAATACAAGTCAAATCTGATCTATTTGTGTCTTTTAAGGTGCTTAATAAATAGAAGGGGTGTTGTATTTGAAGATCTTATTTGTCTGTAAAATCTGCAAATAATGTGGATACCATACCAGAGAAAGAAGAAGAAATAAGATGAGTGCATCTATCGTTATCACAGTGACATAAAAGAGAAGACGTATCAACAATGTTGGACTATTTTCAAAAGAGGCTGCATTGTCTGTGTCTCCTTTACATTTCTTTGACAATAACATCAGCAGCATCTGTCTTGATCACCACCTTGTCAAAGAAGGTCATTGTGTTGCGCCTCTGCAGGGAAATCAAGGGGTGTGTGTGACCGAGCTGCCACCGTGTGGCACAAAATGGCACTTGATAGAAGGCCTCTCTGTTCGAGTGTGTTGCTCAGTTGCAGGCACGTGAAGACACACAATCACATCGGCCTCCACCTTCCCAAATGTCACACTGTGAGCGAGTTAGTTGTGTTTTTTGCTGAAATGCAGCCCCCTCTCCTCTGCCTTTCCTGTCTCCTTCCGCATCAGCGTGAAAGGAATAATATTACTCTGAATGTGTTACGCTTATGTACATGCAAGAACAACATCATCTTTGTATTCTAAATATAGCTGAAAGAGGAGAGTTTTATCAGGGCATCAGAGTTACAAATTAATAAAAGCAAGGATGGACACATGAAACTCATGCAAAACAAAAAAAACTATGATGATAAACATTCTACCTCCACCACGGTTTGTAGTACCTATGTATTACTGATCTTTTTCCATAAACACAATTTCATGACATGCATTTAAAAAAGGTCACATAAATGTTGAATGTAGTTCTCTCTGAAGACAAACCTTGGACATTTATCATATATTATTGATAAACCCCTTTCACACCCCACTGCTATGGAAGGAAAGTGAGACAACTAAAGGTGCTAATAATAAAATCAATAAATTCGATCTGAACAGAACACGTTTGGTGTCAGACAGCCGAGCAAAACACAAACTATTTCTACTTTCTACTATTTCCCGGTGGCGGACACAGATTCAAACCCGAGCATGGTGCGAGTCCGTTGGTCGAGCTCCATCACCACGTGACCACATAGGCGGGGATTGGCTCGTGACACGACATCACCGAGGACCAATCAGAAGACGCGCTCCTCCATCGCTATTGTTTCCTCTTTTTCAACCTCGCACATGCGCATTTTATTTCGAAAATGGCGGCCGTACAAGGTGGTATCAGCGACTCGGCCGAAGCAAAGGAAATAAAATCGGAACCATCGGCAGAAAGCTTCACAAATAACAGTGCAAACGATGGAAGGCTGCTGTCGACGTCCCCGGGCTCCAGCGCACCGGCCGGCGGCACCAAAGCGGCCACCGCGGAGGACCAGCAGACGCTGCTGGCAGTGCTGCAGTTCCTCCGAAAGAACAATTTGAGCGAGTCCGTCGAAATCCTGCGCCGAGAAGCGGGATTACCGGAGGTTTCCCTGGACGCCAAGGGAGCAGACTCGTCCGGGGCGGGCTCCGGGGGCGCCGCGGGGGGCGCGGACGCAGATGGCGGGGATACGAACTCTCTACTCAGCCGGGTCACCGTCTCATCCTCCGCGGGAGCCCCGGTGCCAGTCAAAGGTCCGATAACCATCCGCCCCGCGGTGCCTGAGCCGTCACGCGTCAGACACTGATGCGAGGAGAAGCTCTGCGTGTGACAACATCAACAAGTTCGACACGCGGGTTTTTGTACTAGAACACTTCTGTGATCGGAGTTCCATCAGAGTTAGTTTTCCTCTGAGGAATTCCACTGAAGATGCACAGACAGCAAATGATGAGACCTATTATTTTGGTGGTCCAGTGACAGAAGAAAATATTGATGTGCACTTATTCGCCTTAAGTGAACCTTGTAAAGACTAGTTGATGTATGAGACCATTACTAGGGATGAATACTATTTTGTTTTGCCAATAATTTAAAACTTTTTGGCTTGATAACCAACACTGATCGATATTTTTAAAAGCTTTTTCATTTAATTCAGTTTGCTGCTGCCACTCGAAACACATTTACCATTGTGTGCATGTCTAGAGTTAATCACCTTATTTCAGAGGTGCACAATTTGAGTTTACTTAATTACAATCTACATTTAATTTGACTTCATTGCAACAGGGTGAATGTTTTACCTTTTTTTTTTAGCATTTGGAATGCAATGGTTCTGGCAGAGCATGCTCAAGCACAGTCACACTTATTTTCACAGTATAGTGTTTTTGCACTTCCCAGACGACAGGTTTTTTTTCATACTGCAAAAGTATATTTCCAATAGACCTGATTGTTGCAAATCAGCAGCTCCCCTCCTATCAACCAGTCACATATGCATTAAGGTCTTCAGACAATTGACGAGCAGGAGTAGTTCATAATGTGATTATGTTACTGTAATACTCATGTATTTCTCTTTGTCTCTCAGCTGCACCTGGAGAGGACCAGCCAGATGTGAGTGTGGTTCTGTCAGCGTACAGCCAGCAGGGAGACCCAACGCTGTATGACGTCTACTATAGCGGATTGAAGAAATTCATCGAAACTGTTCTGGACTGTCACAGAGCAGAACTTTCCCAGGTCTTCTATCCACTGTTTGTCCACATGTATCTGGAACTGGTGTACAACAACAACGAGAGCGAGGCCAAGGCTTTCTTTGAAAAGTGAGTTTACCTTTACACACACAGCTGACTCGACTTTCCAATCTGTGCTTTCCAGCAACATCTGCTTTTGGCCATTGCAGGTTCAGTGGAGATCAAGAATGCTACTACAAAGACGATCTGCACATTCTGTCCGGACTGTCGAAGAAGGAGCATATGCACGGCAACGAGACCCTGCTGGACTTCCGCACCAGCAAGTTCGTCCTGCGCATCTCCCGAGACTCTTACCAGCTGCTGAAGAGGCACCTGCAGGAGCGTCAGAACAACCAGATCTGGAACATCATCCAGGAGCACCTCTACATCGACATCTTCGATGGCATGCCGCGCAGCAAGAGCCAGATCGACGCCATGTCCGGCAGCTTGGCAGGAGAGGCCAAGAGAGAAGCCAATAAGGCCAAGGTCAATATTGAATCCTAGCTCACACACAAACACACCTCAACACGCATTCAAAACCTTCATCAAATAGCTACAGTCTAAGTGCAAAACAATCAATTGATCCAACAGCTGCAGGTTCTATGAAAACATTCCTTCAGATACGGTGGCTTGCAAAAGTATTCATACCCCTTGAACTTTTCCACATTTTGCCACGTTACGACCACAAACATAAATATATTTAATTGAAATTTTATGTGAAAGACAAACACAAAGTAGCACACAATTCTGAAGTGAAAAGAAAACTACACATGATTTTTGGCAAATAAAAAACTGAAAAGTGCGGTGTGCAAAAGTATTCAGCCCCCCTTAGTCAATACATTGTGGAACTGCCTTTTGCTGCACTTACAGCTGCAAGTCTTTTGAGGTATGTCTCTATCAGTTATTGGCATATCTTGAGACTGAACTTTTTGCCCATTCTTCCTTACAAAACAGCTCAAGCTCAGTCAGATTCGATGGAGCGTGTTTATGAACTGCCGTTTTCAGATCTTGCCACAGATTCTGGATTGGATTCAGGTCTGGACTTTGACTGGGCCATTCTAACACATGAATATGTTTTGTTTTAAACCATTCCATTGTGGCCATGGCTTTATGTTTAGGGTCGTTGTCCTGCTGGAGGGTGAACCTCTGCCCCAATCTCAAGTCTTTTGCAGACTCCAGTAGGTTTTCTTCCAAGATTGCCCTGTATTTGGTTCCATCTGTCTTCCCATCAACTCTGACCATCTCCCCTGTCCCTGTTGAAGAGAAGCACCCCCAGACCGTGATGCTGCCACCTCCATGTTTCACAGTGGGGATGGTGTGTTTTGAGTGATTGGCGGTGTTAGTATTTGGCCACACATGGCGTTTTGCATTTCGTCCAAAAAGTAATTTTTTTTGTCTCATCTGACCAGAGCACCCTCTTCCACATGTTTGCCGTCTCCCCCACATGGCTTCTGGTCTTCATTATGCTGTTGGCTCCCCAATACTCTCTTAACAAACCTCTGAGGCCGTCACAGAACAGCTGTATTTGCAGAGTAGATTACACCCAGGTAGACTGTATTTAGTCATTGATCAACACTCAGCAATCATCAGGCAACTTTGAAGGCAATTGGTTGCACTCAGAGAAAATACCTTTGATACCTTTGATCACTTTTCAGTCCTTTATTCGTGGAAAAAAAAAATCTTTAAATCATGCATAGTTTTCTTTTCAGTTCACAATTGTGTGCTACTTTGTGTGGGTCTTTCACATAAAACTTCAAGAAAATATATTGATGTTTGAGGTCATAACGTGACAAAATGCGGAAAAGTTCAAGGGGTATGAGTACTTTTGCAAGCCACTGTGAAATGCATGCCACTACTTCTCCCAATAACTCACTCATCCTCTACTCACCAATATGCTGTTGGGGAGTAGAGTTTCTAGAGTTTAAAAAAAGCTCCCAGTCCCAATAAATGGCACCACAAAGCCGGTTACCAACCCTGCAACTGAACCCATTGACCAACCGGAGAGCTCACAAACACAACCTCAGATCCTCTTACCGTACAATGGAAGAGCAGGAAATTAATATTGGAAAATATGAGGGCGTGTATTCTCCAGACTAATCCCGATGTGTAAATTAGTGGGATTACGATATCAATTCTCAATGTGATGGCATAGATCTCCCAACATGGTTTACTTTATATTGGCTCTGAAGCCAGTTGGGCGTTACTATGGCAATGTACCCCGATTACAAATATAACTACCATGGTCAGACTGAAAACCCCGAAGTTACCTCGCCACTTCAAAGCCCAGGCCCACTGCCACCCACCGAACCCGACACATCCACACACATCTACCCCTACAAATATTCTTTTCGGCGTTTATATTCTCCGATCAATCAATGGAACTAGAAAATGTTCACAGACCACATACCGAAAAATCCGCACTTCCATACCGAGCCGTCCCGTACCTCGGTTCGCCACTTCCGGGACCCTCCACCGTAAACTCAGCTCACCGGCCGTTACTCCGTTGGCCGTTGTCGGTGGGGCTTTTATTTTGAAGTTCCACTGCGGCCACATCCGAGAAATATCGCGATCCCGCGGTTCGCGGAAAAAACGACAGTTTTGACCATTTCGTTTTCAGAATTTTCTTCAAGATGCACATGTGTCTTCTGAGTTTTATCATATTATTCTTCCGAGGGGCAGCGATAGGTTTTACACTTTGGAACCCGCGAGGTTGAAAATTGATTATTCCTAAAAGCGCCCAGTTCCGCAGGTGTCCACCAGAGGGCGCGCTGCTACTCCAGCGTCGCCACCTTCGAGTGTCATCAACCGACGGGAGATCAAAGGCACAGAGACCTCGAGGACGGAGAGTCGCAGCGCTGATGTCTAACGTCAACATTGCTACTATTACTTCCTAACCGGCACGACGTGAACCTTTGGGCATACGGTGAAATACATAAATTAATTGGCAACTAGTGGTCATAATCAGCGTCTTAAAGTGGCTGTAAACATTCGTGGGGAAATGGGGGACATGGGTTACGGCAAGTCCACGGGGCGCATGGTGTGCAGCGGCTGTTGTCGACACAGCAATGCCGTGCGCTCCTCCAACGGCTTGGTGGTGAGTCTCTCCAACGAGGGAATGTGGCTGTTTGTGACGATCAAGCTCTGGCAATAATGAGCCGGTTTCATTCTCGTTCACTCCCACGCAGGTCTACTACGGTTTGCTAAAAGAACCTGAGATTGAACTGCCGCTTGATGATGAGGACGAGGAGGCCGAGAATGAGGAAGGTAAACCTAAAAAGAAGAAGCCCAAAAAGGACAGCATGGGCTCAAAGAGCAAAAAGCAGGACCCTAATGCACCTTCGCAGAACAGGTAGGCATTTACTCTCCAGCAGTATTGACTTTGGATCCATATGTCACTAATCTTTCTGCAATCTTTTTAACGTTATGTACCTGTAAATGGTTTGTGGAAGCAGCGTGTCACTGCACTGATGGGATAAAATGTGTCGCCCCAGGATACCTCTTCCAGAACTCAAGGATTCGGACAAACTGGACAAGATCATGTACATGAAGGAGGCCACCAAGAGGATCCGCCTGGGACCAGAGAGCCTCCCGTCCATCTGCTTCTACTCTTTCCTCAATGCTTACCAGGTTAATATCATGTTCACGTCACCGCGTAAACATTGTATTTGTGTAATAATGCATCATGTAAATTTTTTGCTGCATCCTGGCCCTGCGTTCCTGCTGTTTTTAGTTGTCAAGAAATGTACCCAGCAAGCACAGCGAAAATAACCAATTCATATGAGAAGATTGGCTTGTAAATGTTTTATAGAGGGAAGAGGGAATAATGCACCAAAAACTCTGTTATGCTTGCACTGCAGTAAGTAGTCTTTCATGTTTTTTCTTGCAGGGTCTCACTGCAGTGGACTTCACAGACGACTCCAGCCTGATTGCTGGAGGCTTCGCTGACTCCACCGTACGGGTGTGGAGTGTGACACCAAAAAAGCTGCGCAAAGTCAAGTCTGCAGCAGGTACAGTGTGTGTGTGTGTGTGTGTCTGTGATAGCTGATGACTGCCATCGCGAACGGCCTGAGTGGGGCTTATCGGGCCAGGAAATTCACTTCTCTCCCATCTCTCCCCAAGACTTGAATCTAATTGACAAAGAGTCGGAAGACGTGCTGGAGAGGATCATGGACGAAAAGACGGCTAGTGAGTCAAAGATCCTCCATGGACACAGCGGGCCAGTGTACGGTATCAGCTTCAGCCCAGACAGGTAAAACAGTGACCTCCACTTATCAAAAACCAAAGACCAACCAACAATTACAATTATTTTATCCACAAACAAAATAGCTACAGCAAGCCGTGTTTCCTTCCAAGTTGACGCGCATTTTGTCTTGTAGAAACTACCTGTTGTCCTGTTCTGAAGACGGAACAGTGAGGCTGTGGAGTCTCCAAACCTTTACATGTCTGGTGGCCTACAAAGGCCACAACTACCCAGTATGGGACACCCAGTTCTCCCCGCATGGGTACTATTTCATCTCCGGGGGACACGACCGAGTTGCCCGGTAAAAAGCTGCAGACCTCATTTGTTCACAGCACACAGCACAACGGATTTTATTGTTTGGTTATATGTTTAGAATTTGTCAGAATTCATTAAAAACACCAAACATTAAAGTCATGTCATTAAAGTTTCTAAGGGGGCAACTGGGGGAAAGATATCAGCTGTCATTCATGTGTTCTACTCCAACAGCTTGTGGGCGACAGATCACTACCAACCTCTACGGATGTTTGCCGGTCATTTAGCCGACATCACTTGCACCCGCTTCCACCCCAACTCCAATTATGTAGCCACAGGCTCGTCTGACCGCACCATACGCCTGTGGGACGTCCTGACAGGGAATTGCGTCCGCATCTTCACCGGTCACAAGGTCAGATGAAACACTAAAGCTGTAAATTGATTTGGCTTTCTGGTTTATTATCCTGTGAATGAATACTTCTGACTCTTTTGTTTGAGGTCAAGATATGCAAGACCTGCTGCCAGCAAAACTGCAACACAGACATCACCACTGAGCTAGTCTTTACGTTGTCTTCTAGGGTCCAATCCATGCGCTGGCTTTCTCTCCCAATGGGAAGTTCTTGGCTTCAGGCGCCACTGACAGCAGAGTTCTTCTGTGGGACATTGGTCATGGACTCATGATTGGAGAGCTCAAAGGCCACACAGATGCCATTTACTCGCTTAGATTCAGCAGAGATGGAGAGATCCTTGCCTCTGGTGGGTGTTTGAGTGACTTTAAATATTTTAGGTTCAACTGAAGTTATATTTATGCATTGACAAGGTTTTTTTTTAGCACAACAGTTAACATTGGATTTCAGCAGTCACTTTCCATGTGAGATTGTTATGTAACACCGTTCTTCTTTGCAGGTTCTATGGATAACACAGTTCGCCTGTGGGATGCAACGAAAGCATTTGATGATTTAGAGACTGATGACTTCACAGCAGCTACAGGACACATCCATCTACAAGATAACTCCCAGGAGCTCCTGCTAGGCACCTACATGAGCAAATCCACACCTGTCGTACACCTTCACTTTACACGGAGGAATTTACTGTTGTCAGCTGGGGCTTATAATCCATAAAACATTAACGTATTGGAGAAAATTATTTGAAAGATTTGAATGAAGTGAACAAGTGGTCCACCCTGCACAGGTGACTAGAACGATGTGTTTGAATGAATTAATACTCATGCCACCTTGCGTGATAATTTAGCTGTGAATGAATGTTAATTGTTTTCTACATGCTGTTCTTCTGAAAAACACAGGCCGCAAATTAAGCTGTTGTGCAGATATTGGCCCCTTGAGAAAAGTGCCATTATTGATCGAGGACTGTCAAAATCACTGCCATGAGTACAGTGCCTCAACATGTGGCGGACATTTCTGTATCATAGCCTTTTATACTGATGTAAATAAAAGTGTTTTCTATGTTTTGGGCATAAATGGTCTTTATTGTCAACATACAGAAACCAAACATTATTACAAGCACATCCAGCTGCGCTCTCAGCCGTCAGAAATGGTCAGAATATGGACCTGTGAAGAGAAAATTGTAGTTTTAATGGAATATGCTCAAAGAACCACAGTTAAAATATCACAAGAGGGGATACCGTACTTTCATCATTTTTCCGTGACAGCAGCCTGTTTCTTCGGTTTCAATTTGAAGAAAAGGCCAATGGCTGCCAGTGCGGCATACGTGGCCAGAACACACTGGAAAAAGAACACATTCAGAGGCTCTGTTTCCATCACAATGCAGCTTGCTTAAGAGAGGCGGAAAAGCTGCAAACTTACATTTCTCCTCCCCACGATTGTGTATGAGTTGAAGTACTTGGCAATGCCAGTGAACTGGTGGCTGCCGCTGTCATGACCTCCCATGATGGACTGTTGACGATTCTAACTGCAAGAATGACACATAATGAATATTAGAGCATTAAAGCTGCACCCTTGTGCAAAGTCAGGCAACAGCCCAGTGCAATACTTTCACCTTTAAATAAGTCATTTTAGTCTAAAAAACACACAAAAAGCTTACATTTAAACACGAGTGCACTGCACAGCGTGTAACTTTGTGGTCGACTTAGCGTGTGTGTGTGTGTGTGTGTGTGTGTAGAGATTGTGACACCTCGACCTGCTGAGTACTGAAGCTCAGAAAAACAATTGACCTTTAAATACAGTTTTCACTAAAAAGTGGGGGGGGGGAAAGTGTATCCAGTAAGGCTGAGTTGTGGTTGACAACAGACGGGTGTTTCGCTCCGTCTGACATTGACCACAGCAGAGCTAGTTAGCCTCGCTACGCTAACAGCGACCATGGAGCTGTTAGCTTACAGCCGGGCTAGCATGTCGCGTTAGCCTGCTAGCAACTCCCCTCTAAAAACGGCAACATAAAACTAGACCGTTGCAGACGCGTTTTCAATTGTGACAAACGTAGTAGTTTCTTCCAAAACAAAAGTCTATCACGTATTTAAGACAGTGTTTCCGCCTTACCTGATCCTCACGACCCTCTGGCAGACAGAGTGAGACAAGTGCCCTTCAACTGAGGCCGGAGGAAGTCCCGCCTACTTACAGCGGTACGGAACGGTGCTCCTATTGGTTAGAAGCGCTGCTACTCAAAGGAAGTGTTAACACTGGCTGCTGATTGGCCGAGACAGCCGCCAATCATCCATTCATCTCAGTGATTGGACAGACGCTGAAACGCCCGTGCTAGTTGCTCTACCGGGTTGCGAA
>CAESWR010000244.1:14507-27523 GCA_903171835.1 Mullus surmuletus | reverse complement strand
ATATATATATATATATATATATATATATATATATATTAATATTTGTTTAGTCATGTACTGTAAGTGGTGATTTGTTTTGAAAAAGGTGCAGGTATTAGAAGTCCGCTTCATCCTGCTCCTTTCCAATCACTGTATTGGAAGGAAAAAATATATGATGATGGAAATGATGATGATGGACACAGTGAGGGTCTGCTAAGGTCTGCTGCTGATATGTCTTCAGGGCTTCAGAGCACATGTGTCAAACTCAAGGCCCGGGGGCCACATCCGGCCCTCTGGACGATTGTATCCGGCCCACATGTTAATATCTTAAATCTATCAGAATTGGCCCACAGGTCATTTTAGTGCGCACAACTGATACTACAAATCCCAGACTGCATTGCAAAAGCAGGGATTTTAGCATCAGGGAGGCTGACTGACCCCCCAAAACATGGCTAAATCCCCAAATATGGCCAAGCAAAAATGGAGTCTGAAAAGAGAAAAAGCTGCCTTGGGACAAACTGGAGGGCGAAGCACAGACTGTCATTGTTAAATAAATGCTGTCTCAGTGTAAAAAAAAATAGTAAAAAAAGATACCATCAATTAGCAGAATTAACTTAAAGAAAGCTGGAAAACGTTATTTCAGTCAATCATTTATTCCCTTTAATAATACCAATTGGTGTCGTGTTTTATACCGTTGGAAAGCCTGATTAGTCACCTTTACAAGAGGGGCAACTTGTAAGGATCACACATTCGTGGAATGAGCAACACAGCCAAAAGTGTGGGTAACCCCCCCCCCCCAAAAAAAAGTGCTATCATTAAAGGAGAGAAATGATTGACTGATATAACGTTTGCGAACCTTCTTTGGGGGCGTCACCCACACGTTTAGCTGTGTTGCTCATTCCAAGAATGCACGATCCTTACAAGTTGTACCTGGTTGTAAAGGTGTCTAATCAGGCTTTACAATGGTATAAAACACGACACCAAAGGGGAAAAATGATTGACTGAAATAACGTTTCCGAACTTTTTTTGAGGGACTTAATTATTGTGTCTACATATTAGCATTCATGATCATAATATTAATCCAATTTTGATGTTTTGAGTCTTGCACAATTGCATTTCCATCATTTATTTAGCATGTTGTCATCACATCGTTAAATGCCACAATTACTCGTCACTAAGGACCCTTTTATCTGGAGTTGCCTTCACCGTTTAGCCGTGCAGCAACTGCTGCAAAGTCCTAAATGTGCTGATACCTTGAACAGATGGATGATCAGGGAGCCTCTGTCGCTCAGGTTATCCACGATGTGGAAGTTGTTGATGTAGCGGTCCACAGAGTTATACAACTGAGGAAACACACACGCACACACACGCACACAGATGGAGGTCAGCTAGCAGCATGTATGTTGTACATTATCTGGATGAGCAGTCGTTGAGGTCAGTCTGTGTGCGGCGGAGGCGAGTCACCATCTCCAGGTCCGAGTTCTCAGGAGTGAATCCGGTGGGAAGGCTTATATCCAGAATCACCATCCGGACTTCTCTGGGTCCCAAAGCCCTGTGCGAGCAGAGCGGAACCATCACAATCAGACAGGATCTCCATTTTCAGAGTGTAAAACACGCTGCGTCATGAGCGCGGCCGGCATAATTTCCAACAGAAAAGTTATGTCCCATGTCTTTAAATGATTTCTTTCTTAAATCACACAAGTAAACAAGTACTTACCGTACTTTGATGGTGATCTTATACGATTTTTCAACATCCACTGGAGGCTTTTCTGTCATAGAACAGGAATATAATATAATACAATATAATATAATATAATATGGTAATGTCAAATTCAAAGGGTTCGCCGCATTATATAATAATGTAATACATTTTCACATAATTGTGTAATACTGCCACATTTTGCAATAACTAACATTTGTAATAAAATTGTCGAACGCATTATGTAATAAAGTTTGCCACATTTTGCAATAAGTTGTTACATATTGCAGCAGTTATTATATTCATATGTCAGTGCACTGATAATGTTTGTTTCACCCATTTAGTGCAGTTTTTCTCTCTGAATTTTCAAACACATTCTCTATAATTATAATAAACAGTTATATCTGAAAGAGTTTTGACTAATCAAACATCTCACTAGTTTGTAAAATGAAGTCTTAGTTATGAGTCATGCCATAATGCTTAAAATTATATGTGGTTCTGACGTTATGCTTTTTTTCAATTAAGATATCAGTTTTGGTGGTTTATTACACAGTGCACCAAATTAAGACATTTTCTCCATGAAAACAAAATGGTATCATCTGCATTTTGTAATAACCGACGCAATATGTACAACTTGCTACAAAATGTGGCAAAATTTAAGCAAGTATATTGTGTTCAAGAATTTTATTACAAAATGCAGCAAGCTTTTATGTGGCGTTATTACATAATGAAGTGAAAATGTACCATATTTGTACATAATGCGGCGTTATTGGGAAAATGTCAGTTTTGGAAACTGTAAGTATCCTAAAGTAAAGATTTCTGTACACTCAAGTCAGAGCCAAAATTCACTTTACTTTGAGCTTTCCCTCAGCAAGACCTTCATCAGAGCATGACACTGGAATGGACACTGGAATATTTTCTGATAAAATATCGAATGTTATAATGTGAATTTTTGCTTCATTCTCATCGTGCTTTGACATGCTTTCCTCTGAAATTATTGGCTCTAATTCTTTTCATTTTTTACTAAAATGACTCCAACTATGTTCACCCTGAATGTGGCTATCACAGTACTGCAGTATTTAGTTACTTTTTTTAACATCATACCTCTGCATTTATGTATCTGTACCTCAGGTAAATAGGAATTAAATAGAATTTTAATAATTAATATTGAAAAATACTGTTATTGCAAATGGGGCTTATTTCTATATACTATTTTCATTCTTATATATATATATATTTTTTATATACGGTACATATACTGTTAGGATTGAGGGATTGTAATATTCATTTTATTTGTACTATATTGTATTTTACTTTTGCTTTACTGTATTTTACTTAACTTTATGTTAAATGTAGCACTGTGATGCAAGAATTTCCTGCTAAAGATAAATAAAGTATTCTGATTCTGATACTATTAATTCACATTGTCCCTTTCACGTATTCACTGTAGTCATCATGTCTTTGTGAACTAACAGCAAACTGAAAAGTGTCAGAGCGTGTTAAAACCACCAGTGGATTCCTCGATGGAGACGTCGAGCTCGAAGTCCTTGCAGGGCGCCTTCGCGTCCACTTCATGCAGCTGGTTGTAATGGGTCACAACCTGGTGCACCAGTTAAGACAATGAGTTGCCAAATGCCAAACAGCGCATAAAAACATGCTGGATGGGCTTTGGTATCAAATTAATTTGGACCCCCATTCCATCCTCCTACCTCCAGGATCCCCTGTCCGTTTCCTTGGGCCACCACGTCCATGTCCAGATTGGCCGGCAGCTGTGGAAGCAAAGCAACAGATGAAACCCCACAAAACACACTCAAGGTTTTTGTGTCAAAGTGTCAAATTTTCAAGTTGGAATATTTCCTTCGGTGGTGACGCTGAGGCGACGGCTCTCACCCGCGAGGTGCGAGCTGCGTAGGCTGTCATGGGGTTGAAATGGTAGCGGAGCTCCTTGCGTCCAGTCATGACGATATCCACGTCCAGCCTGAGCTCGGACGGATCGGGAGAGTTGATCAGGTGCTCGGACAGAGCCTGCAGAACCACCATGGTGGACTTGGGAGCAGAGAGGGATCGCATTTTTTTTTTTGCACTTTCCAACTCAATATTAGGGATTGCAAAGAGGTGGACATTTTCCAGTAGATTTCAGAAAAGTTTCCTGAAAAGTTCCAATTTTCCTAAGCTAAAATTCCCATGGAATTTTTCAGGGTTCTGTTGCTGTGACAGCAGCCACTGAAGACAATGAGGTCCAGGTCCAGGTAGAAACATGGCCTGAAGAGAAGCTAAACTAAACATTTTTGAATGGACTTTTTTGGGGGTGCTGAGGGAACATCAGGAATATGTCTGGGCTTTTTTAAACACCTGAACCTTCTTGATGTTTTTTGTTGCTCTGTGATAGAAACCATGAAAGTTCTCCATTTGTAAAAAGTCATTTATAAATGTTGTATCAGGCATATTTGCATGTATGTTTGCTTATGACAAATATCAATTCCTATATTCATGACAGTTAGACTCAGTGAGGGAAAATTCCCTGAAAATCAATTTATAATGTCATTTAAAATGATTGTATCAGACATGTTTGTATGCATGTCTGCTTATAACAAACCAACATGTTTCATATTTATACATGGATATGAGCGGCAACATGCAGCTACTATCAATTCCCCTAATTCCAGTCGATTTGTGATCAATTCTCCTGGAAAGTTTCCAACCCTACCTAATATGCAATGTTGGTATCATAAGCTGATCATCAGCTGATAAATGCTGATGTTGGTGACGTCTCTGTTCTTGTGTTACTGGACTTAACTGCAGCTTTTGACACTGTTGACCATACCATCCTGATTAACAGACAGGCAGTGGTGCGGCATATCTGGGACGGCCTTGCAGTGGTTCTCTTCCTATCTGACTAACCGATCTAACTATGTATCCAGAGGTGGTCCTTTTCCCCTGAACTGTGGCGTGCCCCAAGGGTAAATTTTAGGCCCAATACTTTTTTCCATCTATATGCTACCATTAGGCAACATTATCCGCAAACATGGCATCTCCTTTCATTGCTATGCGGATGACACTCAACTGTATCTGCCAGTGAAACCTAACAACCTCACTGAGCTGTCCCGCCTAGCCGACTGTCTTACTGACATCAAAACATGGATGTCAAAAAACTTCCTCCAGCTGAACTCTGACAAAACAGAGATCCTTATCATAGGTCCCGAACACCAGCGCTCTCAGATGGAGTTGTCTTTGGGCCCTCTATCCGAGAATGTTAAACCTGTTTCCAGGAACCTTGGTGTTTTATTTGACTCTAACTTGACCTTTGAGAACCACGTCAGCAGGCTGGTCCAGACCTGCTTCTACCACCGCAGGAATCTTTACAGAATAAGATCCATGTTAAGCTCTAAAGACTGTGAAATCATCATTCATGCCTTCACTTCATCCCGTCTTGATTATGTAATGATGTTTTGACGTGTCTCTCACAGAAATCCCTCAGTAGACTCCAGTTGGTCCAGAATGCAGCTGCAAGGCTGCTAACTGGAACAAGGAAAAGGGAGCACATCACTCCCATCTTAGCCTCCCTCCACTGGCTGCCAGTCACTTTCAGAATTGACTTCAAAATTCTATTGACAACTTTCAAGGCACTTCATGGCCTTGCCCCTACCTACATTGTAGAGCTATTAGCCCCATATGTGCCCACCCGCAACCTGAGGTCCTCTAGCAGTAACCTACTGGCCGTCCCTAAATCAAGGTTGAGGACCCGGGGAGATGCCGCTTTCGCCGTCCGGGCTCCTCGCCTGTGGAATCATCTGCCTGAGGAGCTCAGACTGGCGAACTCGCTGTCCTCCTTTAAAACCCAGCTAAAAACTCACCTCTATCGCCTGGCTTTTGAGTCTCCACTGTGATCCTGCTTACCTTACCTGTCTCCTGTCCTCCATCTGCAGTGTTTGTTTTTGGTAATTGTCTGTCTGCTAATCTGACCGGTCTAAGCAGATGACCGCCCACCCTGAGTCGTGGATCTGCCCAAGGTTTCTTCCCAATAGGGAGTTTTTCCTTGCCCCAGGCACTTTGGTGGGACATGTTGGGTTTAGTTTTATATGTGCCTCTGTTTTGTGTGTCTCGGCACTTCACTTGCATATGTCCATGTAAAGCACTTTGTAACCTTGTTTTGAAAAGTGCTCCACAAATAAATGTTATTATTATTATTATTATGATCACTTTTCACACAGAGAGCTAAAAGGCAAATCAAGATGCAAAGAGACTAGATTGCATCGTACTTCTCCAAAAGGAAACAGCAGTCAAATTATTATGTAATTAGAAATGTATTCAAATATATGATATTAGATATGTTGGTACCACATTACACAGAACAACTTTTGAGGCCAAAATATTAGAGTAAATGGTAGAAAGAATGTTGCTCTATCTGTGGAAACATGTGTGGCCAAATCACGCCCCCTACATGTACCTGAGTAGAACCGAAGCCACCTCCGCCCCTCCGCTGGCTGTTCAGCCATTTGAAGGGCACCGCCGCGTCCTGCATGTGTCCCATCTTTACCAGAGCCAGCAATGCGTAGCCAGTTGCCTCCAGGGTGAACAAGGCATTGTGACTGTCTGGCCAATGGGTACCACCTAAAGGACAAACATTTGGAACCATTTTGTGCACTTAAGTATGTTAACTCAAAGCATATAAGTATACATTGGAAGTTCAGAGAGCACAAACTAACTAGCTATTGACTAGGAACCCATAGTCTTGAGTTTGAGTCCCAATCAAGGAACACTGAACTTACTTTGAACAGCTGAACAGGGCCCAATCATGTCGGCAGTAAAAGAACCCCACGGAATAAAGTCGCACATTAAGTTCATTCACACAAAGTCAGATATTTTCGACAATAATCTAACATGTAGCAGTTCCTCTAAAAGCATGCAACGAAACATGGCGTAATGCAGATCATTCTCAAGACTATAACCCTGGAGTCTAGGGTTTGAGTCCCACCTTTCTTGACACTGGTTAACGTCTACATACTTTCAATGGTGGACGCTTTTTGACCCTATTTGAGTTAAAGGGCTGACTGGTATTAGAACCCTAGGCGGTGGAGTGAAAGTCCAGAGTTCTAACCATTGTATTAGAGTGGGGTAAGTTTCGAGGGAGCAATGCACGTTATACCACTGACGTATGAGGGAAAGCCCATTAAAATTTCACAGACCCTATTTAACATAAAGGAATGACTGGGACTCAAACCCTCGGCTGGGGAATAAAAGTCCAGAGTTCTAACCATTGTACTAGAGGTGACTGTAAGTTAGGAAGGAGCAATACATGTTATACCATTGATGTATTGGGAAAGCTCATTAAAAGTTCACAGCTCCTTTGAGTGCTGTGCGGGGAAAGTCCAGAGTTCTAACCCCCGTGCTAGAGGGGACTATACCATCGATGTATGGATTAAATGTGATGAATACGGGGCAAGCCCATTAAAGGTTCACATACCCCATTTGAATTGAAGGAATTCAAGTCCCACTCTTTTAACCTAGAATAATTATGTCTAACTTTTACCAGTTATGACGAGGGGCATCGCCAGACACTTTTTAGCGGGGCACGTGACCTGGCAAACATGCGCTGTGCCCCTCTGTACATTTTCATCACAGTCAGTATATGATCACAGAATAGTATCCGTACCCCTGCGCTATGACTGACGTGCCTCGGATCAGAGTAGTTGACAGCCCCCCCCCCCATGATTTCATCCCACCCACCCCATTTCTTACCATTAATTCAACACGTTTTAGTCTTTGTACAGCTTGATGACAAAAAAGTACAAATGTAATCCCAGTCCAGAGCAATTTGGAGCAATACTTGCAATATTTTTCTCTTTATGTGTGTGTGTTATTGTTGTAAGGCTCCTGTATTTTTGTTTCAAGTGTTTTATAAGGCCATGAGGACTGGGCACATTTGGTGCTATACGATCATATCAATGTTATAAATGTATCAAAAGTATGTTCCTTTAAAGTTTAACAGTATGTTGCCTAGTTGGGTAAACTCTGTAATAAATATTTAACCATCGATACCATAGATAACCATCATCATAGTGCATTTGTCTGTTTGGCATTAATATAGTGAGGCTATGTGTCTGTGTGTATGTGCGTGTGTGTTAGTACAGTATGTCAGTATGTGTGCGCGCATGATGAGTGAGGGTGGGACTGAGCCCCTGTAAAGCTGCAGGCCTAGCAACGTCCCTAGTTATGACTATCTGTACATGTGTGTATATGACTCTGTTGTGGTTGGACTGAAGGACTTTCAACCCACAGAACCAAGTTTGAATCCCAGCCAAACATTTCACACAGAATACTCAGATTTGCTGCCACAGTTGTGCGTGACTCCGGGATACACCAAGTACCGAAGCCTCATGGAGCACAGGCTCGCTTTATACAGTAGTTAGAGTGGTTGACTGTCAACCCAGAGCCCCATGTTTGGAACCAAGCCAATCCTCTAAACGTGTTTGCTAGAAATGTGGACCTTGAACCAAGAAATTTGAGCTGGAATTCTCATCGAACCTTTAACTTAGAATACCAGAATAACTAAGAGGTAGTTAGTATACTATAATGATCCTTGTAGTATAACAGAGTCTACCAGGGCTTGGTGTCTCTTTGTATCGCGGTTAGTGTTGTCGAGGGTGGATGCACAGCAGTGGGTGTGTGACATGTGCGAAAGAGGGTGTAGAGTACCATCAGCTGCTGCTCTAAGTAAAACTTCTTTTTGGATGTTGTATCGTGGGTTTTTCAGCAGAGCCAGTGCATAGGCAGCGATGGCGACTGTGTAGGGCCTCCTCCTCGCTCTGGTAGATGACAGCGACTGCCAGAGATACTTGGCCACTTGATTGACAGCCAACTGCAGCAAACACAAATGCCAACCAACATCTCCATCACTCATAATTGAACCAATGACACAATAACAAAGGTATTTTTTCCAGGCAATCAACAAATGGTAATTACAGATAAAAGTTTGAAGAGTCACCTCCATATTTTTGGCACCACTGCAATGGATTCCTGCCTGCTTTGCCTCGACCAGCGCAATGAGGACAAAAGCTGTCAAGGTTATGTCAGGGTCATCGCCACGGAGACCACCCTGGAGAAACAAATGCCGGAAAACATTTTTGAACTTTTCTCAAAAGACTTAGTGGGTCTTTGTGGGTTCCTCAGTGTCTTACCGTCATGGTAGTGCTGTAAACTGGATTTTTCTCCACAAACTTCCCAGAGTGCATTTGGAGCCTGTGATTCACCAGGTAGACCAGAGGATCGCACACCTGCTGCTCCTTAATGCTGATGATGCCGTAAGCCATGGAGAAGACCTTCACCACATACGCTGTGATCCTAACAGTCAGCAACACGGCCATCAGCACCTTTTAACTGCGTGAGGTTCTAAAACATCACATTTTGTTAATAATGAATTGAGGGTACCAAGTGCTTGCACCTTCCCTCCTGTAGGGGGGGTAGGAGCCGTCCTTCCGTTTGTAGGCCAGCTGGTTCTCATAACCTGGAAGACAAGAATGTGATATTCTACAGAGATGGGGACTTGACTCATTGTAACTTGGACTTCAGTCGACTCAAGTCGCTGTTTTGATGGCTTGTGACTTCAGACCCGACTTTGTTAAATTCATTCTCAGTTTGTGGAGAAAGCTACATAGTGCAAAGTTGGTTGCAATATACAGTATTTGTTGAGCAAGTGTTCTGAGATAGAGCAACACAATTTGAGTCTTTTTGGAAATAACTTCTCAGTCGTTGCACTTTTTTATCATGTTCATTTTGCATGTAAACACAGCATGCTTAAATGTTCTGATATGTCAACTTTTTTATTCATGCTTGAATTAATGAGTGAATGCACTTTAACCGTATGCAGTTTTTGGCTTTAATTCAAATGTAGCTGCTAGAGGGAATAAAACCCTGTTAAGCATCGCCACCTGCTGGTTGTTTTGATATATCATTAAACTCGCCTTCTGTGTTGGCATACTGTGTATTATCTCGGGTTCAAATCCATCCCTCTCACCTCTCCTGATGTAGTGGAGAGCGTCGGCTTTGCGATGCGCGCCAACGCTCTCCCAGTTGCTGCTGCGTTCCAGGTAGAGCGTGGCGATGAGCGGCAGCGTGATGCTGGCCAGGTTCTGCTCCACACAGCCTCCAGGCATCCGGATCAGAGACGCTAGCGAGTCGCCGCTGATGGAGTTGTCGATGCTGTCAGCCAACACGTTGCCTGGAGACCGAGCAGACGGTGAGCTTGTGCTCCTGGGTTTTCCGTATTTGCCAGTGAGATGGTGGAGACTGACCTCTGACATTAACAAACGTCTCTGGAACAGAGTTGGGCACGACCGACTTCAGCTCCACTGTGTTCACATGAATCCTCTGAGTTCCTGCCCAGAAAGGAAACCAGTTCAGCCCACAAGGATTATCACTCAAACCTGCTGAGCGACTACGGCTGAATCTAAATTCTCCTTTTTACCCCTTGCTATTGGTCTACCCCCCTGGTCTACCCCCTTGGTCTAATCCTTCCCCTTGGTCTACCCCTTCTGCTTGGTCTACTCCCTTGGTCGACCCCTTACTCTTGATCTACATCTTCCGTTTGGTCTACCCCTTGCCCTTGGTTTACCCCCTTGGTCTACAGGAAGACCACTTGACTACTACAATATCATTAAATGTTGTCATTAGCCGCCTGCTACGTCAGCAGAAGCAACAAGTCACAAAGAAACAACAACTTGTCATTGTCAAAAGTTGCCATGGTTCTGGTGTTATTCGACACATATGAGTGCTGCTGGATCGAGAACTGCTAATCTATGCTAGCTAACAAGCTTAGTGTATTTACGTATCAAACTTTGGTGTGTTTATGGGCATGTCAGAGGTAAACCCCTATGGTTAGACCTATTACCATCCATACCCCTTGGTTGCTAGTGTGCCACTTGGTTGCTAGTGGGAATTGGGATTCAGCCTCATGAAATCTACTCCCTGAGCCTGTGATGGAAATAACGTCTCACCGCCCTCAGCAGATGGGTTCAGCACTGCGCTCCACACCTCGGTCTTCTGTATGCCGTCCATCTGTTGGGGCAGAAATATAAAATGACTATTAATACTTCACCATATCTGAAGAAAAAAAACCCTTAATTGAATAAATTAGGTTAGTAGTCTTGTAAAGTTTTGCAGTAGAGGAGGAACTCACCACCACCCGCAGTAACTTCTGCACGCGGTCCCCCCCCATCATGTCCCGGGCGAGCACTGCCACCTCTATGGGCAGCTTCCCCACGCTCAGCGGCACGATGGTGTACGGCACCACTTTGGAGGTTCCTGCCGGCAGCGTGAGTTCCTGCGTGTGTCGGTCCTTGAAGGCGACGCTGCAGATGCCCTCCGTCTTCATCAGCACCACCCTCACCTGTGGGGGACGCCAAGTGGTCAGTGGGCCGCCGGCTGGGCCCAGGCGGTGGGAGGAGGAGCTCTTTTACGTGCAAGTCGTCGTAGCCATAGTTGTGGATGACGGCTTTGATCTGGATCTGTTCGTTCCGGGCCACCGAGTACGGCAGCTTCAGGTCCACAAAGAACCGCTTCCACGCTCGGACGTTGTACGGCTCTGCCACGCAGAAACCTGCAGGTGAGGCGGTTTTAGACCATAACCATCAACTTTGATTCAGAAGTTCACTTGTTGACTCAAATTCTATATGCAAATATCTGTAATTGATGACTATTGGAAATGTGATTTATTTATCCCTCTGCTTGTAAATATTGGCAGAATTCAGTCAATTCATTTAAAGGATAATACATCAAATGTGCCAGTGGGCAGGTCGCAGCGCCACATTTGCTCTTCTTCCTCCTCTTCCTCCTACCTGTACTAGGAGATGCACTGACGGCCATAACTCCCCACTCTGTGATGCTGTCGGGTAAGGGGTTCCCCACAATCGCAGATGCCAACCTGAAGAATCACAATAAGAGTCAACTCATTCATGTCGGAGTCAGTTTCCTTGTCTTACTTAGACAGTTATTTTTTCAGTTTCTCCAGCAAACAAATAAAACAAAATCCACTTGGCGACAGACAATGATAGGATTACTCCCACACACAGTCACTGTTTTCGAGCCTGTTCTGTTTGCTCAGCTGAGATCAATGGGCAAACACATTGCTGCCTGTGTCATGTGATCCCAAGTGATTCCTGTTTGCTCCACATAGGGCCAATAGAGCAAAGTTTGCTTCGTCCATCCTACTCCTTCAAGCATGTGATGCTTGAACTGACAAACATAGTACACTGGCCGACGAAGACCGTCCCTGACAAATGTAGGAAGTTTTGGCATGGTACATTGTGATACTGTGTGTTGGTCACTACTGAATAAAACAAAGAATTGCAAGCTTGTGTTAGACTGACACTGCTTCACCCACCCGTCACTTTCGGCCCGGCTGGGCAGGTCCACTTCGGTCCACAACCACGACTCAAAGAACTTTGAGCGTAAGTAGACATCACTCTCGTCCTGATATTCCTCCTCATAGTCCCACTCGTCCTCTTTCTCCTCGTCCTGTGTCCTCGCACTCGGCAGGGGATCAAGTTGTAGACGTGGAGGTGAGGCAAGTGGAGGCGAAAGACGTGGAGGCGAAGGACGTGGCACCGCTTTTATGGCGACCCTACTATCTGTGTGAACACATTTTCACATCATGAGCAGCTTTAAAGGTCACCTTCTATGGGGTATTTGACACAATTCCATTTAGTTACCAAAGGCCCAAAAACATTATTTTAAAAGTTTTTTCCTGCAAATTCAGCTTTGGCCCTTTAAATGTCAATGAGCTGTGTCTGGCCACGCCCACAGAAGCAGAATGGGACACAGAAGTAGAGGTTCCCGTTCCCCAACATGTTCAGATTCTGCGGCTGCTGCAGGACGTTTCAGAATGGTTGGTTCATTTCTTTCTAAATCTCTTATTTTGTTGATATGTGTTGTTTCAGCTGCTAGCATGTAGCTAAGGCTAGCTGCAGCTAATAGTAAGGCTGATCTTCTGTGGGGGGCTGGTGGACAGCAGCCTCCACTACAGCCGGGGGGGAGTGGACAGAGACTTCCACCTCACACGTCTCCAACGCTCACATCCGCTCCTTTCAGCTCACAGTGGGTGAATTCCAGAAATGCTTTTTCAGTCAATCATTTCCCCTCTGTAATAATACCAATTGGTGTTGTATTTTATACCGTTGGAAAGCCTGAGTACTCACCTTTTCAATGAGGTATAACTCATAGAATGAGCAACACAGCTAAACGTGTGGGTAACGCCCCCCCCCCTCACACACACACACAAATGTGCCTAAATCCCTAAAAGAGAATTTGAAAATGTTATTTTAATCAGTCATTACCCACACAT
>CAESWR010000243.1:710256-721683 GCA_903171835.1 Mullus surmuletus | reverse complement strand
ACACACACACACATTTGCATCTGCAGTTATTGTGCCATGGAAGTGTGCTAGACATGGGGTCCTGATTACAAACAGGCTCTTACAAGACACTCGAGATGGAAAGATAGCGACAGGACGAGCTGAGCTTTAATTGCCTTAAAGCGCATCTCTGTAACAGTGGATTTGTTGTTTCAGCTACGACAGAGTTAGTAACAAATACCTCCAGCACCCCCTCCCCCTTTTCTCTTCTTATTTTCCTTTCCATGTGATTCAATCTGCTCTATCGTCTTTTTTCTCTGCCCGCCTTCTCTCTCTCTCTCTCTCTCTCTCTCTCGCTCTCTCTCGGCGCTCCTTGTCGGCCCGACCAAGGTGTGAGTGCTGTCAGGGACCGCTCGGACACTGGGGTCATGGAGGGAGGGGAGCACTTGGTGGGGGGCAGTGATGAAAGCCCCTCTGAAGCTGAATTTCCGCTGGGCAGAGAGGGAGGGCTGCCTGGAAGCCACGGTGAGCAGATGAGCCCGGACTGCTCGGAGGACATGGAGGACAGCGACTCCGTGGTGTCGGAGCGGCTCGTCTCGCCCGGGTCCAGAGGGGAGGGGGCCGAGCCGGGCCCCGGGCCGGGCTGGGCGCTGGCCTTCTACGGGGAGGACTGCTTCAGCCAGGACGTGGTGGAGTACGCCATGAGTCTGGGGCAGCACACGGGATCGCCGTGCTTGGATGTGAAAACACAGGTGGGTAAACATGTGTGGCCAGTGACTCACATTTGACCTTCAGTTTCTATGGCAACCACACTATACTATCTGTGTATTTCATGGAAAATTGTCTCACTACTTCGCTTCTTTTCATTTAAATATTCTTCTTCATTTATTGTTTCTGTGCTCCATTTATTTTTATTCACAATGTTTGTGAATTTCATACTTTATGTTCCTGCGTCTCAGTGTTTCTTTTCTTACTTCAATTCAGTCCTTTGCCAAGTCAGTCATTATGAAGAAGTGGAGGAATTATTTTATCTGTAATGAAGTGGGGCACGGTCAGGCTTTGGGGTAAATAGGATGAGAACATGTGGGGGACTTCAAGATAATTGGCATATTATTCTCTCCAAACTGGATCTGAATATTAATGTGTTGAACTTGGCCCTTGGCAGAGGAAGTTATTATCATTTGCAAAAGAATATTAATGACTCGTCTTTGTGTTTGCACACTTTGATGGCACCACTGCTCCCTCAGAAGGTTTGTGTATCGGCTAATAACACACCTAAAGAGCCGTGCTACTGCAACTTCTCACTCAATTCACTTCAAAAGCTCTGTTGCATTCTGTTTCCACGGTGAAGAGAGCTTTGGAAAAAAAACAGCATGCGCAGTGGAAACACCTCAAGGCTTTTTTCGATGAAAGATGTGGTGTTATTCTATGATTTTGTGTGCTTTCCTTTGAACAGGAACTGCAGCAGCAGCTGATAATTGAAACAAGGAATCTGAAGAAAACAAGAAATTTCTACCAGAAGCTCATTCAGCAAGAGAGGAAAAACAAAGGTTTGGTGGTCGTTTCATTTCTAATATTGCTTAAAAATACAATTCTTTGCATCAAATACGACCTGTGTGTCTCCTAAAGGTTCTGAGAGCAAACTGATGCTGTCCAAGCTCAAGTCCCAGCTCGAGGAGCTCCGATCCAAGCTCATCTTCTTGGATTGTGTGAAGAAGTATCTTGAGGTGCTTTCCAAATCTCCCAACTCCTCCCAACACTGTGGTCTGCTATGTGCTGTGTTTCCCAAAGTTTGAGAATATACTTGTGACACTGGGTGGCAGAGCATGTCACATGACAGAAGATCATCAAATACCCATTTATTACTATGAATAACTGCTCAAAACATAGCAAACACGTATCTTAGGCAAACACAACCAGAAATAAGTAATTACAATTTTACACTAATTCAGATTTGTTAAAGAATAGTCACTCTGATTACTTTTAGTGAAAATTGGAAATTCAGATTTAAACATTTCTGATTTGCCTGAGGTGATCGGTCCAATTAAAGTCAGGGAAATAGATGTGTTTTAATATGATTTCTTACATCACTGCAGATACAAAGTGTGGACCAGTGGGGTCTGGAGGTTTCACTGCTGCCGTCCTTGGCCGCCTGTAGACCGGACTCGCTGGACCTGCAGAGCTCTGACGACCCCTCCGTGCTGAGCTTCGGAACCAGCAAAGGGAAGAGCACCCTGCAAGCTGGGACACCCCTGGGTTTGATGGCATACCTCTACGCCAGGTATTACCTCCCAGGATTCCCTGCTCGGGGGTGTTTGTCGCTGTTTTCCTTCCAATCGAGTCATGAGGTTGCGCAAATTTTAATCGTTTTTGCAGCCCGTGTGATCTGCGGTGCTGCTTTTGATCGGTTCAACAAAGGTTCCTCACATAATTTTTGGTCGGAGGTTTACCGCACTGTAGCAAATCTTTGGTCCCTGATGTCACTGTTTGTAACATAGACCATTGTTTTATCAAAGAGCTTTTGTCACATCTTGTTTCACAGCTACTTGATGACGTGTAGGAACCATGCTGCTTACTCTGCCCTGCACCAAAATAACAACAACAGTCGAGGGCTGAGGACTGCTGTGACATTTGCACACGACTGTCTGCGGTTTCTAGCTGGAGAGCCAGTTACCTCCCTGGTTTCTCCCTGGTGCCACTATGACCATTAACTTGATGTAAACTACTTTGGTTCATCTGCAATTACTTCAGTGTACTGCAGTTGTCTTTCAAAAATCATGTCCTTTTTCTTAACAAATTAATGAAATATCCAACATGCAATGATAGCTTAACCTACTGTCTGTGTGTTTCATAAAAATCAGAAACATCCTTTTTCACGGTTGAAGCTGTCGAGAACGAATGCCCACTTTTCTCTTAACGGCCACCAATCGACAGATGAAAAAAATCTGCTTGCTCATAAATTAATCCTCATAAATTAACTAAAGTTTATGCAAATGTTTAATAGAAAAAAACTTGTGTTAGCATGCTAACAAGCTATAAAATGATCAACATGGCGCACTTTGCAAACCCTGCAGGTCCGAACTGTCAGCATGATAGCATCTTCATTGACTAATCACTCGTGAAGCGCCCCATTAATGCGCATTTTTCTAATCGTGAGAACTGGGAACAAATCCAATGAAAAAGATCACAAAGATTATATGCCAATATTTTTTTAATCTTTCTGCTCCTCCCCCAGGCCTTTCATCTTCTTATCTCTGAAGATCTAAACCTTTTCAAAAAAACTGGTCCGTTCTGGTCATTGTAAAGATAAACTTTATACTAGTACAATGATATGACCAAAGATATTTCTGTCTCAGGCTAACTGGATGTGTCAGGTTGTGTTTGACGCTAGTTTTTGCATTTCTTTCGAATATGTATATATGAGAAATGCTGAAACCACAATAATAGTACACGGGTCTGCGACTACGGAATAACACCACATTTGTTGAGCTAAAATGAGATGTATAGTGCCCACATTGTCGTTCAGCGAAGCTACAGTTAGTATTTGCGTAGCTGACCCAGAGCTATTAGAAACTGCTATTGCTAATTAACCTCTGATGATAATGACGGCAATAACATTATGACAAATGTGAGTCTGGTGATCCAGCATCTGCCTTGTTTCTGTTGCCACGGTGATTAACGAAAACAACAAACAGGCTAACAAACAATAATCCTGTATAATACTTTTTCAGGACACTTTCAGCTCCCATTGCCTCGAGCTTAAGCTTTTTCTTCTGACTCTCCAAAGGCAACGATACGACTTACATTCACTCTGTATCAATAAAAAAAGAGGCTCAAATGTCCCACAGTTTAGTAGATGTATTTTCGTGTCTGTCAAGCTGAAACCAATCTGGCAGCTGATTTGAGAAGTAATTTCAGGAAATGGGAGGGCAGCTGCTATCGTGTTGTGACACGGTGAGCAGTGATTTAAAGTGGGATGCTTATAAAACCGTTTAATCTGTGTCGCTGTCGTCCCTCTCATCCCAGAAACGCCGCCATGGAGGGCTACATCCAGCGGTTCCTGTACGCCTTCCGCTTTTTCTGTACCGTTGAGCAACTACTCCAGTTTATAATGGATAAATTCACCAGTGCTGCCAGGTAATGTAAATCCAGCGTACCCCCGATGTGCCCCTTGGCGATACACCCTCAGGTGAGAGTCATTCTTTTCCATTCCAGAGAAGGTCCAGACATATCAGGGGACAGCGTCAAGGTCTTGCACCGCAGCTTGGACCTGCTCCAGTTGTGGATATCAGAGTGTAAACTGGTGGACTTCACGGCCAAATCCACCATCGTGGATACATTAGAAAACTTCCTCCACAACGAGGTGACTGGCACAGGCCAACGTTTTTCACTTTTTTTATTACTACCGTCTTTTGTGCAGTAAATATGATTTGTGAGGGGAAAAAGATTAAAATGTATGTGCGACTGGTTGCTTTCCTGAGCATTTGTAATAATTGGTAACAGCTGTGGCGATGGGGGGCATTAACTTTGCGCACTTCCAGACACAGCAGAAACCTTTTCGGAATCACTGCCCCGGGATATTATGTTTGACATTTCAGTGTCTTGCATGCAACAAAATTGTCTGTTTAGAAATATAGCCAATTGTGATGGCTTCTCAAAAATCCATCCTGCTGCTTCTGCTGTCAGGAGACCCAAACTGCTATATACCCTTTGTTGCTTCATAAGCCCACTCTTGACAGCACAAATAGTCTTCCCTGATTAATGGAAAGAAGTGTGAGGAGAAAGCACTGTGATATATCTGCTACTCTCGGCTGAGGCCTCATGATTCCCTGCTCCCTCAGGTGATCCCTGTGGACAGCCGAGGCGAGGCCCTCCTGGCGGCTCTCCACTCCGCCCCGAGCACGACCTGGAGCAGAGCAAGGGGGAGCCAGATCAGCTTCGAGGAGGATGACGAGTCTACCTGCATCCATTCCTCGTCCGAGGATCTTGGGAGAAAGGTTGGTGGGGGGAGGGACGGCAGGAGACCCCTCAGATTAGTAGTAGCTCAATAGGTGTTAGCAGATGGCAGGGCATGATGAGGAATGTGCTTGAGAATGATTTTGTTGCTTTAGAATTGTGAGTTTTTTGTCACAATCCCCCCCACATCCACCCCCCACTCCCACACTCCCACACACACACACAAATCGTACATTTATATATATGAATGTCACATTTCTTGTAACCTGCTTTTGGAATTACCTGCATTAAGTAATCATCATCAAAATAAAGTGACAGAAACTGGAAATGTACTCAATTATTAGATTGTATTGAATGACAGAGGGATTCAGTCAACCTTATTTATTGTGACCATATAGTTTTGATAGCTGAGAATGTAGAATTCCATCTGGAAATGATAGTTAAGTATATGCAAGGTCATGGAATTGACCCCTGTACTATTGACTAATTATAAGAAAGAATGTGCTATCATTTACGCAACTTGGGAGAAGGTTTGTTTCATTTTTCTCTCACTTCAGCAATGGACGGCCAGTGTCTCCTTATAGTTTTTTAAATACCTCCCAAACAGGTACAATGTGGCCGACTTTTTGCCCAATGAAGAGAAAATTGAATGTATTTAGACTGCATTTGTGTCTCCAACATAATGTTGTAATGATTGCTGCATTTCATCTAGTTGGACTGAAACTTCTCTCTCTTTCCTTGATGCACCTCTTATTTCGTTCTTGCTTCTCTCTCCAGTGGAGGATCTCCAGGGTGGTGGAGGCCTCTGGGTCCACGCCAAAAGACAAGGCTTTCTCCATAGCCTCCGCTCTGCCGATGCCTTGCTACGGCTCCCTGCTGGACGACCTCTCCAACGTCTGCCTGCAGAGCGAGGAACGCCTGCCCTTCAGCCAGAACGAATACAGCGCCCAGCACGTTGCCCAGCAGCTCACACTCATGCAGCAGGTAGGCGGCGTGCACACACGCATGTTGCGTTTGTCCCTGTTGAACACCAGAGGGAGCCATTTCTCCACGGATGCATCCTAACGCCCAGAATTTGAAATACAGGAACTTTTCCAAGGTTGTCATCCGGTTCATTTCCTCAACTCCAGAACACACGGAGTGAGGGACAAAGTCTTAAACCCAAACAAGTGAGTATCTTTTTTTTCTGCAATGGCAACTTTACATACACATGGATTTTAAATCACAAATCAGTGAGTCGGGTGGAGGAGTGTGGCTTCCCCTCGTCCTCCTCCATTTCCCATAATGTGATTCATTGAATCTCCAGGGAGGTGCTCTGAGCCGAATGTAAACTCACACATAAAGATTCAAAACTGTCTCTACAGCTTCATGAGACTCACCCTGCATCAAACCTCTGACTTTAAGTTCAAATTCTACAACGTATATTGTCTCTAAACAAAAACGAATAGCATTTCACTTCAACAAATCTGCATGTTCTCAAAGAAGACCTGAGAACGCACACATGTGTTTTAAATTTTTTTTTACAGCAACATGCCCAGATAAAGAGTGCTGCAACAAACGTACAAGAAGTACAATAAATATAAAATAAAAAAGAAATCTGAAAATAATAATCTGAGAATATTCCAAATACTTTCTACAAATTCTTCTACAAATATCACACATAGTGAATATTTAATATTGCTCTACATTGGTCACTCAAGCAGGTGTAATAAAAATGTGTTAAGCTGTTTCTGAATGTAGTTTGTCCCTGAATATGCATGAGTGGCCATTTTTTATGCCCATGTAATATGATATACGTTATTTAACAAGATGATACACTTAATATCAGTACAAGATCATCAGTTAGTATGTACTAGCAGACTAGTGTGTGTGTGTGTGAACAATTTGTGTGCTGCTGGTTTTGTGCATGTTTTTTTTTACTGTGCATATCAATATAATCAACTCATATTTGAACATATAAAATCACTGAGTCAGCTATCTTCAAGTATTTCCAATTCCCCATCCTTCTCTCTCCACCACCAGGAATGTGTCCCAGCACACTGCACCAGCAGAGGGCAGCAGCCTGCTGGTGGGCCAGGAGCCCCCAGCAGACAGCGGCCACCTCCAGCAGCTGCTCACATATGCTGACAGTGTCGCTAACTGGATCTCTGGTGAAATAGTCATTTGTGACTCAGCCAAGGTGAGAGAAGACACCAGTCACCAAAGCAACACGGCCAGCTGGGATAGTGGGGGAAAAAAACACAAAAAACCACCACAGCCTTGGCTTTGATTTCTCTTTGGACACTTGTGTCAGTCACATACTTTACCCATGTGTGTCGCTCTCTGGCATCTCGGTCATTCATTCTCGGAACATATGCTACTCAATCCGCCTCTGCAGCCTGACAAGCTTCCAAAAAACTCAAAAGCAAAAGAAAAAGTATATAAATGCATGTACATGTATTTTTAATTGAGTGATATACCGCTGAAGTATTTTTCTCTTAGACAAATGGAATTACTACACACTCACACCACTCACCTCAGGACAAACACATCTATATGTTGCACTCTTCACGTGTGTACAAACTGTCTGTTGCACAACTTTATGTCATTTTTTCCAGATTTTAAATTGTATTTTTATCTGTTATTAGTTTTGTATCTATCTCTATATAGTTTTACACCATGCACGCCTCTTTTGTATCTATTTTAGTACGACATTTTTTCTGAACCCTGCATGTCCCTGTGTTTTCTACTTGTCAAGCTGCTGGAAATGTGATCTATTTATCTATCTATCGCAAACGGTGGAGAGTTTAGCATTTTGCCTCCTTTTCTTTTTCCACACACTCCTAAATGCTCCTCTCCTCTCCCGCAGGCACAAGCTGCCCTGCTGACCAAGTATCTGTGGATCGGGAAACACTGCTACGAGTCCCGGAACTTTGCCACCGCCATGCAGGTCCTCGGAGGTCTGGAGAACGTGATTGTCAGGCAATTACCAGTAAGGCTGCATCTCATAAACGACTCCTCACGCAAAACACATGAGCAATTGCAATAAGTGAGATTCCCTGAAGCAAAATTCATTTTTTTTCTTGGCACTTCCTTTTTTTTTTAAGAACTTGGATTGTTTTAATTAGTTTCACAAATGAGAAATGAACACTAATGCATGCAGATGTGATGTGGTGAGGGCAGCAAGGAGGAATGTGGCCCGCAAACGGGAGCGATTACAACAACCTTGCACGATTACAAGGCGGCGTGGAGGAAAAATATAAGAAATTTCCATATTTTCATGTGCGTGCAGGTTATTCATTCATTTACTCGTGGTGTTACCAGAAGCCACAATATAATTAGTCTTCATTTCGGAGCTGCTAAACAAGACTTCCTCCCTCTCTTGCCAACAGGCTTGGAAACATCTGTCTTCCAAGGTGTTTGAGATCCTGGAGGAGCTACGAGCGGTGCAGGTGTGTGTGTGTGTGTGTGTGTGTGTGTGTGTGTGTGTGTGTGAGGAAATGTGTTTGCACAGGCACGCGCATTATTCTGTTTGTAACTGAACCTCGGCCGGTCGCATATTGTGAATCTGGGCTGCAGGGCAAACAAATCAATAGGAAAACAGCTTGGAGCGATTCACCCGTGTTGCCGAGCGCTTACAGCTGGAAAGTTACCGCCAGAAGAACATGATGCATCAAATAACAAGCTCCACTCCACTCCGCTCTCCCATGCAGCCGTGACGAAGAGGAGACGGAACGCTCGCTTCAGCTTTGTCATGTAAAAAGTAAAATGTTGTTTGCTGAAAACCTCAGCAGATCATTTCAGTCGCATTATATATTCTGTTATTACTGCAGCCAGAGCCTCAGACTGAAGTCATAAAAAGCCAAAAAGGTCGAGTGAGATCTTGAGTCGTGCTTCGTAACCCAGATATCGCAGCCCGCCAGCAGAAAGCCTCTCAGAGGCTTCAAAGTGGAATCTTCTCCCCTTATACCTCGGAAAAGGCTTATGGTTCTGCAGTAATTCGAACTGTCAGGGTTTACACGCCAGCCAGCCGCAGTTTTGGACCGCCATGCACCTTCAGGCCGAAAAAAAGATATGGGCTGGAACCTGAAAACTTGGAAAAAACGTTTTTTCCTTGTGAACCGAGATGTCATCAGTGGGCGTGTCACATAAGAATAAAACCACCCGCGTCCCTCATCTCTCTATGGTTCCGTTGAAGGTGGTTTGAGGATGGGCTGGTTGTGTCTCAAAGCACCTGCAGCGTGCTGACGCCTCGTCTCCCCCAGGTGTTTCTGAAGAGCGACGACTTGTGTCTGATGGGGGTGGAGCAGTCGAGGAGGAGGCCCACCCTCCCGTCGGCGCACATCCTGGCCATGCACGTCCAGCAGCTGGAGATCGGAGCCTTCACGCTCGCCACCGGCGCGTACAAGTGGCCCAAGCTCAGGTGAGTTCATCCGGGTTGGAAAGCAGAAAACTGGTCAGGTATTCACAGTGGGATGTCCACCTCATTCTTTATTGTTATAATGGGGAAAAGAGTGTAAATGCAATTCTCTCACAATATATTACTATGGTGAGACTATCGACTAGAGTGAGATATTACCAGTCAGATCACAGCATTTCAACTTTTAAAGTTAGGTCTATTAGATGGATGGATGATTAGATAGAGAGATAGATAGATAAAACTTTATCGATCCCTTTGGACAGGTGCCCTCAGGAAAATTAAAGTTCTAGCAGCAAACAGTACATTACATCAAAAAACAGCAGAAAGAATAAAAGGTAAGTAATCGAAAATATAATATAAAGACACACAGCATGAGTAGAGTGTGTAGATCAGTATTATACTGACCATTATAATGACAACTGGTCTTGGAACAAACATGCATATCATTAGTTTAGATGGACTTCTTTTCATGATTATATTTCAGGATTTTTTTTCTTCCAAATGGAAAAGCACCAAGACAATGAGCAGTACCATTTGCAAATTCAGATCAAATTAAATCTGAACGAATCACAGGATTGTCCAGTTATTCGTCACCATTAATGGCAAAGTAAGAGTAAATGCAGTTGCATCTCAGCCTGCAAAGGAGGCAGGAATAAGTGTTAGAGCCCTTTGTAGAGCAATTTTCACCAATTGGGAAGATAACATCTCTACCCTCCCAAGCGTAGATCAGACCCACGCGCTCTTCTATTATTACGTAACACTAATTAGTAGTTGAACTTATTCCTCCACGCCCAAACCAGCCGTCCACAACAAAGTTGGTCAACTCGCTTTCCTTTGTCCTTCTCCTTCACTCCAATATGGCCGACCAGATGCTGGGGTCACAACAAGTGGCGGTTGGACGGTAATGGCGCAGCTGTTGAATTTAGGTTGTTGATAGGGGTGCCAGTGTTGCAGCAGATGGCGGCCGTGGGATGGGGGTCTGATTGGAAAAGAGGTTTCGGTCCAGATGCTGAGAGGCGAGCGGCTGCAGCCAGCTGCTCGGGGTCAGGAGATCTAGCGCAGGAAAGCAGAGCTACAGCTGGTTGCTCGGGACCCGGCGCTGACCCCGCTCGCTCTGAAATCAGGTCGCAGGCAGAGTCGGATACGCAGCCAGGCGCAAAAAAGCAGGAGCGGCGTGCCGTCAGATGTACAGTCCTTTCATGGTTTTTCTCACTTCTCCTGCCGGCTGAAGGAGCATCGCGAAGGTGGTGAGCCAGGTCCAGGCCTTCCAGGAGGCGGCGTACACCTACAGCCCGGACTGGGAGCTGCAGGCCTACCTCCGGCGCCGCATCGGCCGGCTCGCCGCCTCCGACCTCCACCTCCTGGCCACCGCCAACGACGCCCACTTCCAGCAGGCCAGCGAGCGTCAGACGCGGAGGATCCAGGACAAGCTGAGAAGGGTGAAAGCCACCTTCCAGTGAGTCTGACCCCCCCCCTCCACCCCACCAGCCCCCCCACCTCACCTCACAGTCCGGAGGTGGAAAATACTTCTGCTTTTACCGGTTCGCTGTCTGCCAAGCACCTTCACTCCAATTAATAATTCCAGTCAGATTGAACTCACACTGCACTAATAACTGGATCTTTTTTTAAATTCCCCCTGTGAGTTCACCTTTAAAGGTATAGTTCACCCAAAAACTCTGTTATACTGGATTTTCCTGCCAGGTTCTTTACCCGTGAATCTCCAGACGTGTTGTGAGGACTCAGCAATGTTGCCCACTCATGCACAGCCGCGGCAGTGAACAGATAAGGAGTGAATGAATATTTTTGGGGTGAGCTATCCCTTTAAGATTAACGAAGGACAGCAGCAAATCACAGCACATGTCAAAACATCAAGGCTGGATTTCACAGTGAGGCAACCAAAGGCCGCCAGACACACCGGGGCCCTAAATAGCCAAAAGCGGTGATAAGATTAATTATAATATAGTTGGAATATTCAGCATTAAAGCACATTATTACCTGAATTGGGGATGAGGAGGGCGTCAAGATGCTTTGTTGGGCCACGTCAGCACAGTTCAACTCACACTGAAATGTCCCAACAAGAATTTAGAACAGATATGACTGATGGATCACTCTCA
>CAESWR010000243.1:662436-686977 GCA_903171835.1 Mullus surmuletus | reverse complement strand
AAAAAAAAAAAAGGAAACAAACAGGCAGATTTGCATCAGTGTGGGTTTTTTTTATTCTTTTTTTCTCATGAGCTGTCATCACCTATTCAGGTTGACAAGAAAATGTGATTATCCTCCCGCCTCCTCCTTCCCCACGCAGCTTACAGTAGGAAGACGTGATGTGTTGGCGTGGCGACGGAAGGAGTCTGCGGTCGCTCCGTCTCTGCTGGAGGCACCTTGTGTGTCCCTGACACTTTTGCTCATTATTAGATACACACACCTCCTGCTGGGGAGGCCAGGTGTTGCTGAGGCTGTCATACATACTCCCACAATCAAGGAGCTCTGCGCACACACACGGCCACGAGCACACACAAGGGTCGTGTTTCGGAAGAGGACAGATGTGATATATTTATCAGCTCATTACTGCACGGAGAAGGTGTGAGATTGTGTTCTTGAAAGGTGGAACCAAAACTTCTGCTCACACTTTTTTCCACTCTGTGTGAAACATCAGGATGTTCAACTGCTGTGTGAAGGGGAAGAGGGTCAGGGGGCTTCTCATTGGTCGAAAATTAGCTGTAATTTGAGGCTGAGTTTGAGCATTATTGCGTTGTTGTGACCTCTGCTGAGCCCAGATATCGAACCACGCTGCGTTTCCATGGCAGGCGGTGATGCCAGCGTGGCTGCACAGGGGCAGAAAAATGGGGAAAATAAAGAGCTGGTGCTGTGCTAATACAGCAAACTGATGGTTTTTTTTTTGTTGTTGTTTTTTTTGGTGTGCATTTGATTCAGCTCTGTTTTTCTGCCCAGAAGCTGCACAGACAGCAAACGCTCACTCACCTCTGAATCCATCATTACCAGCAGGAGTTTGAGGGAATACACAGAGAAAATAGAAAATGATGAGAGATTGCCCCACCTGCAGTTCACTCAGCTGCCAAACACTGCAGAGCAACAACGATCAAATTGATATTTACATCAAAATTGCTCTTCTTTATAATTGTATTTCAAAAAAGACCTTAACCGTACTGGTAAGTGCTCTTTTGTTAGTCCTGATTTAGTCTGTTAATACATCCGAGGTTATCTCTGCTTCATCATTTTCAGCCTGTTAAGCAATGACACCTTCCCGTGCAAAAACAGAAACTCATTTTCACCCAACCCGGAACACTCGGCATGAGCCGGAATATTTAGCCTGTGTTGTTTTTCATTTGGGCAGACACAATCTCACTGGTTGCCATCACTGCCTCGCTTTGTCAAACACACAAAGCGGGCGAGTGGGGCTCGGATATTCATCGGAACATTATAGTGAATCATACAACACATCCACTTGTTTCCCTCACTCCCATTTATCATGGCCTAAACAGCCTCTTAGTCAGCCTTTTCTATTGATAGCAACCTTTCATCGAATATTTTCAATCTCATACACATTCCTCCCAAATCACATATTGCAAAAAGCATCAGAATGCAGCAGAAGCTTTCACAAAAGACTTGAAAGGTCTTAATATGTTGCCCTGGGATAAACTCAGAGTGTAATATTGTGATGTGAACGAACATCAGTGGGGATGTTTGCTGTGAGTGGGTTAGGGGAGGACAGCCAGGTATTGTGTGTGTCTACTCTCACTCCGGGAGAACTCCCCGGCCTCAGCAGGGGGTGGGGCTGGCGTGCTCAGGGGTCAGCAGGGGCGGTCTGCTGCTGCCACCCTTAGTTATTTGAGGCTGGGACAATAGGGCTGTGACCTCCTGAGTCACTCATCAGGAGAATGCTGCTGTCCACCTTGTTCAAAATTTGTCTGGTGTGAGGCTTTATACTGGTCCTTCTCTGGAGTGATTTTAAAAAAATCAGGTTTCTTACATTTGTGGTGGTGGTTAACAGATAGAGCCTAATGTACTAAGATCCCAAATAAATAGCGCAACTTTGTGCTTGCAGTTAGATAGTTTGCGCAATCTGAGTGGCCATTTTGCGGGTGAAATTCTAAGGATGGTTACCTAAATGACATTAGGCACAAACAGCCGTATTTAAATGAAGGTTTTGCATGCATTACCGATTGTGAGAGAATTTGATAGCCGCAAGCGCCAAAATGAAATTCGATAGAATTGGAGGTGTTTGTGGAAGAGGCAAATAAACAAATGGTGGAGCTGGAGCAAAGAAATCTGAATAAAACATTAAGTAACGGTATGGGAGGGAATATCTGAGAAAGTCCGTGTTGTGGGTAAAACAAGGGGAGCAGATGAAATTAGAAAAGGATGGCATCATATATTGAGGCAAACAAAGTTGAAAAAAAAAAACATAATAAAATGCAATAAAATAAAAAAAACAGGTGGGCTGGCGGAAGAGGCGGAAATTGTGCACCAAGGTAGACAAAATAATTGCAGAAACACACATCTCTTTTCTGCATATATTAATTTAGTCAGATATTTGTACTTTGTGTTGAGGATGCTGTAAAAAAAAATCTTCCTCTCCACATTAGCTGCTGTCAAAGATGGTAAAGATAGACGCAAAAATAGTCACCGCATTTGAGTTCTCCCTTTGTGAATTACACGGCGTGAGCATAATTAGCCCAATGTATCGACTGCTCTTGGTATTTTGAGCAGCAACGTCTGATACTGTGTTGAGGCAAACGTGTTAAATGGATGCACGTTATTTTGCACTCTTGAAAGGTGCAAACCTCAGTGTGAGGCTTTTATGTGGGTGTTATGGCGTTGGATCAGTTTTACACATGCAGGTAAATCAGGACCCTGGTGTGATTAGTGGGAGCGCCACCCTGTGGTCTTCTTGGCCATTTTTTTTGTGCGCGTGAAAAGCTAGTGGTACATGAAGTATTTTCCAACGCCATTGCATTGCAACACCATGCTTTCTATCGGTGCAGCATTATAAAAAACTCATTATTCTATCGACATATCAGTTCAATATTCTTTTCTTCACACACACACAAAAATTCTGATGGTAAAAAAAATATATATTCAGTTGGCAAACATAATGTCAGAAGTACACTTTTCCAAAGTCATTACAGAGAAAAGAGGATATTCTCATGTGTCTGAGCAAGCTCAAGAAGAATCCTCAATGCGTTGCGTAACCTTCATCCTCTCGGGTCTTCTTCGGTGTGGAGATATTGTGGATGAATTTTTATGATACAGCGGGAGGAGAATTGATCATTATAGCCAGAGGAGGTTCTTACGCCATTTTATCCAGCCCTTCATCCCGAACCATTCACAGGAGGATGACTTCAAACATCTCCAGTCGTCCCAGCGGAGTGTAAACAGCTCACACTGGAAGAGGCAGCACCATTAAAGCTCTTCACATTAAAAAGCTCTTTGTGTCATTCCCAGTGATTCAATTTATTATGCACCCTTATCTACCATTTGTGTTTTAGCTGTAGATGAGGCGATGATAAGAGTGCAGATGATATGAGGAAATAAGGGGTCTTTTTGGTGCAAACTGTCTCACTGACAATAAAATATCCATTTACTCTTTTCGTATTAGAACATCTGTGCTCATGAACAGATCTTTTATTTAGTTCCTTTATTCCTGTTTCTTCTACATTTAAGAAAAAGATCATGATCCCAGCAAAAGAAAAAACTAAACAAAACAAAAACATATATTTGTATAGTTTTTCACAATGTTAAATGGATTTGCCTGGAAATGCAATTGCCTCCTCCGTGGCCCGCTGATTCTCTGCCCGGGGTTTGGTGGAGAGGAAATCCATCCAGTAATAATGAATGGCAACCAATACAACATGCATAAAATATTTTGGCGAGTGCAAAAGTTTGGGTACTGTGCATGGTCAGTAATTAGTGAAACCCTGGCAGATAAGGCAGCTTGCAAATACTTTTCGCAGCCAGCAAAAAAAAAAAAATTGGTGCCTCACATATGGAGCTTTCAATCAAGTCTGCAATATCCTCGTGCAGTGGAAATATCTCCAAAACGAAGCAACAGAGTGGGATTCCATGAGCTTGTCCTTGACAGGTGGAAGATGTTTTGGATTCTTGCCGTTTTTGAGTAAGACGTCAATTTCATGGAGTTGATCCATTTAGAATGAAATATAGGTAAGTATCAAGTAATTGCATGGAAAGAGATGATGCTTTTACTTTGCAGGGAAGATGTTGGTACCTTACAAGGATGATGCTGCAACCATGAGGGATGATGCTGGTACCTTACAGGGCTGATACCGGTACTTTGCAGGGATGATACGGATACTTTGCAGGGATGTTGTTGGCACTTTACAGGGATGATGCTGGTACCCTATCGGGATGTTCCTGATACTTTACAGGGATGATACTGGTTCTTTGCAGGGATGATTATGGTACCATACAGGGATGATGATGGTAGCCTACAGGGATGATACTGGTACTTTGCAGGGATGATGCTTGTACTTTGCAGGGATGATAATGCTACTTTGCAGGATGATACTGGTACCTTGCAGAGATGATGCTGGTAACATGAGGGATAATGCTGGTACCTTACCGGGATGATGCTGCTACCAAGAGGGATGATGCTGGTAGCTTGCAGGGACTTTGCAGGGATGATGGTGGTACTTTGCAGGGATGATGCTGGTACCCTACAGGGATAATAATGGTATTTTGCAGGAGAGATACTGGTACTTTGCAGGGGGTGATACTGGAACCAAGAGGGATGCTGCTGGTACCATGTGTGATATTAGCGCATCCACCATTAAGCGTTACCAAAATATACAGCAAAGGTGGAAATCCCACATTAGACGTGCAATGACTCCAGGCGTCAGTATTGCGATGTACACGGATGTTGGAGTGCACATATATTTACGGTTGACATTGGACTGAAATATGCAGCACCCAGAGGGCACGGGCAGCAAGCATCGAAATTCAAAGCGGGTAGAGTGACGGGTCCTTCAAACATGCGGAACATGTGAGGCCTTTGAGCGCACACACGTCCTAATTCTCTTCATTCTGAATTCCTGAGAGGAGCGTTATCACAGCTGTAAAGGTTGGAGGGTGTATATTTGAAAGCAAAGTATGGGGAGCTCTCCGAGGTCAGAAGATCGACTTTCGAGGGCTCCGCAGAGATAGTCCCCGAGAGGCGTCCTGCAGTTTTGTTACGCGATGTCAAGACGAAAGTGGTTATTCACGAAATGATGACCCGTGCACGGTGATTAATCGCAGGAGTCGGGCGGTTTCTTCACATGAATATGCTTGGTAATGATGCGTGTGGTTTATTGTTCATCTCACAGGTTTGATAATGAGTCACTTCCCCGCCAAAATGACTTTTTATAGCGTATTTGTGCTGGAGCATATAGCAGATGTGTGACTGCACTTTTTTTCCCCTAATTGAGTGTGAGTGCGGCGAAGCAAGAAAATAAATGGACAAAAAAACACCTCTGGAGAAAAAGTTGCTTAGATAATGAAGGATAACATGAGAAAGAGCGACTGTTCTTGAACGCAGCTAATACAGGAGCGCTTTACTTACAAGCAAAGCAGCACATTTTTATGAATAAAGACGTTAGTATGTAAAAAAACAAAAAAATCAAAAAAAGATGACTAATAATTAACCACAATCGGAGATGTTTCAACAGGGAAAACGGTATTTTGTTAAAAATTTACATTTTTCATTAAAATTCAGGAAATAGGGAAAGATTAAGGGCTTTTGGGGGTTTGTGAAATTATTAAAACCTGTCTCTGCTGCAGCACAGCCCTCATGTGACACCGCCTCCGCTGTTGCAACGGCCCTCGCATTTCAACCTTCGGATGGAATTGGAAGATTGACAGAAACCATTAAATATATTCACATGTACTCTTGAGCAAGAAAAACACATTCAACATTATTTGTAGCTACCGAAAACAATCAGGGAATCCTTGCCTGCGTCTGCCTGCTGTCAGCGGCTGCGTGGGCTCGACCTAAAATCTTCCACTTTGTTGTTAACAACCACACATACACGCTTACCTGCAGGCGGTTCAGAGTTTCTGATCTATCAGGCTGAGAAACTGAAACAGAGTTATTAGGAAAATAATAAGGAGAGGGGCAACATAACCAGACTATCTTAGAGTCTTTGTCCTGTCTTTGTGGATTCAGAACCCTTTTCCACTAAAATTCTTTTACAATTTACATGTGACACTTCCACTTTAAATGGTATCAACATATCTCCTCATGCAAGTAAACAGCGTTTCTGCATGTAGAGACCAACTGCCAGACTTTTTTATCAAGAGCTTTCTCACTCCATTTGCACCTTGGAGGTAAAGACGCAAGTTTTGGCCCGAGGGGAGGTATTTCCTGTCGTACTTGACTTCATACTTACCACCCTTTCTAACAGCAGCTGCAATGGAAGCCCCCAAAACCCACCATATCTGGTTGTCCAACGGAGGTTCTGGTGCTGGTTTGTCCAACTCTCCACATCATATGTGTCATCATACGTGTCAACAGTGTGAGGAATTTGGGGTGATGCGGCGAAGACGGTGGAAATTTGAGTGGATTAACGTCTGTTCCAACTGGTCGGTCGGAGGCAAGTTGATTAAAATCAGAATCTGCTGCCGAGCTGAGTCGGAAGGCTGATTAAATAATTAATAATAACAGATTGTTATTGTGTCTTTTCATTCGGGGGGGGGGGGGCAGTGGGAAAGGGGCTTCAGAGGAAGAACACTAAATCCACACGGAACTGACGGGCAGGTCTGAAACCAGAACCCACCCCCCCACCCCCACACCAGCAGACCCCTCACATCACCCAGTCCAGAGGAGCAAATTAAAATGGTTTCTCATTACAACTTGTCAGCATGGGAATATATCGCACCTTGAAAAATGTGTGTTCTCACATCCTCAGCCCTGATACTAAATTTCCCTCCCTCCTCTTAATCCTTTTTGATTAACGCTCCCACCAAGGTTAGGGTTAACTTCTAATCTATTCAATTAACTCAAATTGTGGCAAAACTCATCAGTTTTTAATTATAGAGCTTTAATTGTCTTTTATTCATGAGGAGGTCGGCTCGCGCCAAGCCGGTGTATCATTCAGATTTTGGAGTAAAATCACACACCCCCTCTAATCGGAAAGAGGGAACAAAGTTGACTGCTGGTAGGAGAAAATCAAAACAATTAAAAATCTTGGAAATAGCTGTTTTGTTTCTGTGAATATCTAAAACATGAAGATTTCTGGTTATACACTTATCTTGTTGCATTGGCAGTTACAAACTAACTTTCCATGTTTTTTCTGTGTCTTCTGTTGCTCTTTCTTGTGTCTTGTGGTAAACTGGGCACGAGAAGAGCCACCTCCCGTCACATGATCCGTTCTTTGCAAATGGAAATGATGCACATATTCATTTGCATGGCAGGGAAACAACATCCACTCGGGGTTCCTTGAAGATGCACCTGCTCTCAGGTGTCCATCCCAAGTCCCAGTATGCAACTTCTCGATTCCTTTCCTCGTCTCCTCTCCTAACAAGGACACAAGGAGATGGGAATCGACTAAACAACATTTAAAAAAACAGAAACGTATGGGAGACACCTCGGTCACAAAGCCACGTATCAAGGAGACGAGGAGGCATGAGATAAGGAATTGGGATGGACCTATAGACTGATCCGGAGCTGGATGAACTGTGTGTGTATGTTTGACACCTCGATGCATCATTTTAAAGCAATGTCTATTAAAGGGATAGTTCAGATTTTTTGACATGAAGTTGTCGTAGATCCTCACCATCAGTTTCGTTCATTAGCAGTGACTTTTCCACACTGCATCCAGTGAGTGATTTGCATCAGTCGGAAATTTTTGTGATGCAAATGGATTACTCTTTTGAAGGCATGTTGTTTTTTGGAGCAAGATGCTTTATCTCCGTGACTCCAGCAACTAGACGGAACGACTCTCTTCAACACCAAAACCGGGTCGGAACTCCACTGACGGGACGCAGTGGGGGAAAAGTCACTGCTGATCAACGCCACTGATAGTGAGGATCTCATACAAATTCCTGTCAAAAAGTCTGAACTATCCCTTTAAATATGAGGTGGGGCGGAGCTGCATCAGCTGTCCACCGTGTCAGTTTATCCAGGTCAGGAGCCCACTATCGATGAGATGAGGAGGCTAGGGGAGGGAAATAAGGAATTCGGAAGGACCTATAGAGTGATCTGAAGCTGGATGAGCTGTAAATGCAGGACTGAAAAGGGCCTTCAAAAAGCAAAAGAACCAGGTCAACTTTCTGTTAACAGCTACTTAATATCAGACACAAGGTTTATTGAGACGCCCTCAGCAAGTGCTTCAGAAAAAGGCAGACAGCTCACACTGCGCCGAAGTCTCTCGCAGCAGACTTGGCAGGAAGAGGAAGAAAGTGCAGAAATAAACCAGGCTTAAAAACTTTGCCTACGTTTTTTGGCCCGGCTATTGTTTGTGGTCAGGCGGCTCCAAACTGGGTCATCGTTTGCTCGGGAGCCCCAGACCGCCCCATCTCGCCCAGACATCAAAGCCGGAATAAACCTGGAGGCTCTCGGCGAGGACGGGATGAGGAGCGGCGCTGCGACAAACAAAAGAGCCTTGCCAGTGCCCTCTACGCCTATAAAGAGGAGCGGCAGCGCTTGCTGCACACATCCGCGGCCCTGCGCTGCCCGGCCGCTCGCTGCCTCTCCTTTTCTAGTCCGTCAGCTTGTCAGCGCGGGGGCCTGCGAGGACCGAGGATCAAACAACAGGCAGCGGACAGCTGGCAGAAAGAGAGAGGAGCGGAGTTGGGAGGAATTCACTTTTGTTTTGGTCAGGGGGGGACGCAGAGATTCTTTGCAGTTCAAATATTGATTGTTTTGGTGGAGGAAAATGGCTCCTGGATACAGCTTTACAGCAAATACTCAAATTATTCCTGGGTCGTTAAACATTGATGCGTTGTATTTCCAGGTGATTATACACGAAGCTTTGCAAATTTGATGTCCTCCCGTGTCTCTCGCAGCCCCTCACGAGGAAGGAGCCACAAAGCGTCCCGGAAATACGGATGTTGGCCGAATTCAAAATGCAATAAGCGGCAGCTTTTGTAGCTGTTTGCTGAAGATTGTTGAACATCCCGCCACCGTTTAGCAACATTGAAACACTCATAAAGTCATAAACTCTATTCTCACAAGGACCAGAGAAGATTGTGGAGAAGGCGTGAAATTTTAAATTGCTGGTTTTGATGTGGAATCCACTGCAAAAAGGCAAGTCATAATCTCAGACTCAGACTTCCCTGCCTTCAGAGACGCCGGCTTTGCCTATATATAATCCTTGCACCCATTCACTAAAGCGGCTCGCTTCCTTGCAAGTGAAAACAGCTGCGAGGAGAAACAATTACCCCCCCACCCACCACCACCCCTTTCTTTCTTTGTTTCTCTTTAATTGACTTTTTAACAAGGCTGCGTTCAAGCTGACCAGCTACACCCCTTTATTCCTCGCCACCGCCTCTGCAAACTCGCACGGACATGGAGGGAAATTGTCAAATGTGTGTATACATGTGCAAATGTATATCAACCCATCCCCCCCTGCCCCCCCGCCCCAATTTCTGAATCAATGAGCTATGTGCAAAGGAGCATAAATTGAAAACGTAGTTATGCACATGAGAATGCTGACCCCGTCCGTTTCTCTCAAGGGAGGTTAAACTGAATAATGCATCGGGCCGGAGATGAGAATGCCCTCTTAGGGGATGTTTGGAGCAAATTATATATTCACTCTCATAAAGTCTTTACGAGAAACAGCCGCAGTCGCCGGCACAAATTGGAACACACCCATTCACGTCTGTTAAAGAGTCAACGCACGGACTCCAGATGGGATCATATCAACACAAAATAGCTCGGTCTGTTATCTGAACATTCAACATCGCATCGATTAAAAGGTCAAACAAACGTTATATCACATGCATGCTTGACTACAAAATAGACGCTTATAGGTTGTGGGACCCTTACTTGCAGCATATTGGGCCCACGCTGTCATCCTCCTTGCTTCGTGGATTCCCAAAAATCTGCCTAGCCTGCCTTTACGCCTTGGTTTTAAGTGCTCACTATCTAAGAAGCGCCTTATAGCCTTGCTATGTTTGTATATTCTGTATCCTTTCTTGTCTGAACATTGCCTTGTTTTGCTGCGGGAGATTAAGAGGGAGCGAACTGGATGGGAATTTTGGGGGGAAGTTACATATTTGTAATTGAGAGGTCCAGAAAAAAAAAGTTTGGTGACCTTTTTTCTACGGCAAAAATGTTTTGACATGTCGTTGTGAGCAAACACAGGTGCCGCTAATCACCTTAATTAAGGCTCCGCACCAACAACCAGCGGAGCGCTCATTAGGGTGATTAGTGACACCTGCGTTTGCCTACTATTTCATGTCACAATGGCTGCTGAGGCTTACGGAAAAAAACCCAACAACCTCAAAAACATCATCCTTCAGCAGTGATCTTATTCATTCTTTTTTGCCCTTATAAGACCTTATAAAAAGAAATTATATAGATGAGTTGAAAGTGCCAGCTTTTATTATTTTTGACACCATTCAGCCGGACAAGCACGTATTCACCTGCTGAGATTCACTTGCAGAGGAAGGATAGATGGAATGAAATGCAGTGAGCGGTGCAAGGCTGATAGCCGACTAGACCTCTCATATTTGTCTGAGGATATATTAAAAACTAATATGAGTATGTCTGGATATTTTCCTACAAGAAATGTGTAAAATATCCCCTGCCCCCCAGATCCAGATCTGCCCCACACCTGATGGATGCTCTGTGGCTCACATTGCACAGCGCTGACAAATTTCATGAAAATGAACCAGGGAGGATTTTACATAAACCTGCTGTGAGAGAAAGACAAACAAAAGCAATCATCCACCTTCTAATGTTACACACAGATGTTCTACCGGTTTGTTAATCTCAGCATAGATTCCACATTTTAGAATCATTTTACCTGCACACATATTTCAGGGTGATACGTTAAAAAAATCCAAAAAATCAATGAGATAACATCTTTTTTACCTGCTTCTCTCGTGGCCTGACAGCATACAAATCAAAGTTATGTTTTGAATATTTTAATTGCGTATCCTTCATGAGAATTCTGTTTATTAAGCGCTATCTTCATCCGCTTTTGGAAACATTCCAGATAGCTCAACTCCACCGAATCTATGTCGACTAGACAACAATTTGGTGTTGCGGTTGTAGTTGAGACGGCTTCATGGATGCACAGCCCGAATATAATTTGCATCGCCGGGAGGAGATGCTGAAGCCCCAGGACGAAATGATTGTGCAAAGTCAGATAGAAAAACTAAACCACAGCAATAAACTCCTTAGCAGAGGTAACTAGAGCCCCTTTTACACTGCCTGAGAAACTGGTGTTGGTTGGAAAGTGGAATAACACTTGAAGCAGACACCACACACACTCCTCAGTCTGTACGTGAGTGTGTCTCAATATAGTCGAAATAGCACCACCAAAGTTTTCCTCTAAAGCTGTGAAACTTTTCAGGACTTTCTAGTTAAGTTTTCACAGTCCTTACCCGGAGTGGAAGGCTGTGGGTAAGTGCAGCCGCAATGATTGCCACCTTTGTAGTGATGTGTGTGCCCCCAAAGTTAAAGCAAGCCTGCCAGTGCTGAACGGTGCGTTCCCACAGGTGGCAATTAACAGGATAATGGGATGTGTGACACTGGCACTGGCATGGGAGAATAATAAGGACGGAGGACCGAGTAAGGTTTTACCTGTACGTCGATTCCCTTTTGAATGCCAGCAAACCTTATACACAATATACAAGTCGTCATAAGATGCACAAGCTCTTGGCGACCCTTAGTGACCCCAGATTTCCGCAGAGGGAGCTCTAACTCACTCACTTTTGAAGAATCATTCCAGTATTGTAATAACTCACATTGATAATCATCAGACACAGTTTTGCTTTGGCCAAACCACGAAACAGGATTCTAGCTTGAAAATTAGCATTCTAGCACCGGGGCGACGGGAGTCTTATCATAATTTGACTGTGTCAGGGGTTTTTCGTGAAAATGTCAGTCTGGTATTTCCCTCACTTGTTCGCCTCTCCGCTTCCTTATAAGATTTGGATGACAATTTTACCATTTCCCACGATGACTGAATTTGAAACATGTCGATGCACTCCTAAACAGATGGCTATATATGACATTTTACCACTTGGTGTCGCAAGTGAGAACCAGCCTTTCAGACATGAACAAATGGGCCTTGATAAGGCTGAACCTGCCCACTTGCTTTACCTTCTGCCCAACCACTTGCTGGTTGGGCTCTCCATGACACATGACATATTGGAGGTCCAACCCGGGGAAGGTGAGGATCCTCCGACTTTCCGAGTCAGAATTCCGACTTCAGGGGGCGAGTTTATGACTGGGAACTCAGAAATTCAGACTTCTGTGTATAACTGGAACACACTTTCCAGTCTTCTGTCTTCTTGTCTGTCTTCTGTGTGTGTTCTTTATCAGACTTTGTTTGGCGATGTAATATTTTTTTAGTTCAAATTGCCCTCGGAAAGTCTCCATCTGCTGAGCGCCGCACTCCGGCATGGGAAGGGTCCGGCAGCTTGACAGAGAAGGGGTTCACATGCACTAACACGTATATGTACCAGCCACCAAAACAGAGAAATATTGAGCTTGGATAGCGATAAACACAGATGGAGCGTGCCTGCAGTCGGTGCTCAGGTCGCCCCCACACCTTTTATAGCGAATATGTGTTTGAAGCTAAATTAAAGTTTAATATCTGGTACCGAGCACCTTTAACAAAGCGGGGCTGAAAGGTTGTTTATTTCCTGTTGGCTTTCCCTTCCCTCCTTCCTTATTTACCTGTTTGAGCTGCCACAAGGCTGGTGGATTAAGCAGCCAACCCAAGGGGCGGCTTGTTCACTTTACTGAGGACTTCGGGGAGACTGAGCTGATGTTATCGCTTCCTCTGAAGTCTGCGCTCTCCCTTTGAACGTGCTTTATCGTCACATCTCTCTCCTCACCTGCAAATGGAGCAACACACGGGGGCTGCTTTGAAATGAATTAGTAATAGGAAGGTGCCCCAGTCACTTGTGAAGCATACTTAATTTGTGTAACATAAATTAATGTTCTAAAAATAAGCACCTGGTTCACCCTTTTGAGCGAGCTCATGGAAAGCTTGAAACAATGAGATTTTAGACGGTGATGACGGATGACATTGAAAAATTAGCAGAGTCAAAATGTCACCTTCCCCCCTGAAGTGCCGCAGCCGAGCGAGCGCGGGGGGAAAAAAGAAAAAAGTTAGTAAGGGGAAAAAAGATGAATGAATGAAAGAGGCGCCAAGCATCCGAGGCGTGCTGGGATCCCAGCAGACACAGCACGGCTAAAAAGACTGACAGACTTCAAGGGAGCTCAGAGGGACCTTCCTGCTTCTGTCGGTCCCTCTTGCCCGTCTCTGTTAGGGCTGGAAATAGCAAACGCGTGACACTTGGCTCCTACGGGCCCGGGCTGCGAGACACCAGCAGTAAAATGCGATGCTTCCTGTCATGGCTGTGCACTCAGACTGTTGTTGTTTGGCTGCGGAGGAATCAGAGCGGGGACTCGGGGCTCTACTGTACACCCAAAGGAAAGACGATTTCATATTCCGGAGTGAAATGCCTTCTGGCACTGTTCCGCCAGCCCTTGATTTGAATAGACAGGAGCTGCTGGGGAGGATTGAGGGATAAAAGAGGCTGAGGGAGAGCGGCGACTGAAGCTTCAAGAATAGACACTAAGTCTATATGCTGTATCAGCAGCCGCACATACGGGGGGACTGAGTGACACGGGGTAAGAGCAGGGGTCTCGTCATGCGAGGCGATTTGTTAGGCACGGCGGAGCTCGGAGACGAATCCCGTCCCCGCTTACGTCCACGAGCGCTAACACGATAGCGCGAGACGAAATGTCAGGGGCACATCAAAGGCTTCACCTTCCGCGGATCACAGGGTGTCGGGACAGAGTTCCTTGGTAATCCGGCTGCTATTTCACAAAGTGTGTCAGAGCGAACGAAGGCGGTGTGTGGGCGCCGCCACAAAGCCGCACTGAAAGCTATAAGAGTTTATTTGGATCTTAACTCATGTGCGCTTTAACTGTTTTTTGGGCAGCTGGGCCTTTCAAAAATGATGCAATGACCTCACCAAAAAAAGTTGCACACACACTGGAGCCCCTCAGCAGCATTATCATTCTTTCGGAGTTGTGTTTCTGTCCACTTTCCAAAGAGTATCGACTTTCCCTGAGTTATGGTTTTGGTCTCTGTCAAGTCTCGAGGGAGTTTCCTGCTAAATACTCGCCATGTGTTCACCGGTGAGTTGCTAACTGAGTCTGTGAACTGTTGGTGCTGAGCAGGTAGGATTTTGAGAGGTTTTTTTCCCCCTCTGAAGACAGATGCCTGCTGAAGTTGAAAATGACAGCATGAGAGCAGCGAGCGTGAGCTGAAAACAGCAGAAATTGCAGTCAGGCTGTTTAACAGTGAGATGAAACTCGCGAAAGATCTGCGAAACAGTGGAGCTGCAGGTAATTTTCTGAAAGGTTCATCACGACAAGCTGAACGTATGCACAGTCATTTCAAATATTGATATGATAAAAGTCCTTGGTAGTTGAGGTTCATGCACACACACACGTGCTTATACACACACTATAGGGGAGTATTTAGTCTTGCAGCGTCGGTTGAATGGGGAATTTTCACCGCTGTGTACCGTGCAAAGGGAGGAATAAGCCTCCTGGAGCTCTTTTGAAAGCCCAGACTCCCTCTTTGGTGTGAGAGCGGCAGCTCACTGCTTCTCAAGATCACACCGAAGGCGACCAGCACTGACAACACAATAGCCGACACGTAAGGAAAACAGTAGTTAAAGATGTGTGGTTATCTCAGGAGGACGAGTAATAATGACTCTGTCAACGTGAGTTTGAGGTCCTGGTTTCTTTTATGAAGGTCTCACTCTTGTTTTGGGCTCAAAGGCATTTTTGCTCAGTCTTGTTTTGGTCTTGGATTTAGTGGACTATGGATTTTTTATTTATTTCTTTATTTCTTTCTTTCTTTACAGATCACCACGGCCAGGCTTTTAGACCGCACCTTGCTTTCCACAACAACCAATAATCTCCAATCATTGGTAGATTGATTCTTTCCCCCAAAGTTGCAGCCTTTGCTTTCTTATCAAATGCCTTAATGTGATTTCAATCTTAGACTTAGAAGCCACATTCACCTGATAAATCCACATCAGATTTAGGTATGGAAGCAAACAAACAAAACAAAAAAATCCTGTGCACCAAGCAAAATGTACTTGGCTTTGTTGGTTTGTTGTTGCTTGGATAGAAATAATGCAGAGGCAATTCTAGGTCGTGTCTCGGTTTCAAACCAAATGATTGGCCTCAACTACACTCAAGGGAAACACAGTTGGACAAATGTGGACGATCCGAGACAAAGCAGGATGTGTCGTCGTCAGTTCTTTCACACCAAAAGGAGACATTTGGTTTCCTTTGCAGCATGGCTTTTGTCACGCCTCAATCCTTATATGTTCACCCAGCAGACAAAAAGCCTGGATGTAATTGTCTCTGCAGCAGTTGCTCCCTCTTTTGTCTCTCCTGCAGAACATCGAGAGGTAAACGACGGGAACCCTGAGGAGAATCAGCGTGAGGAATTTGTGTTTCATGCCACCAAACAGCTTCTTCGACGCATCTGCCTCAGCCCTGATCCCACCTTTGATTTCTTTTTCATATCCTTCTCATCTTCTCAAAGGATTAATCAGAGGCTTTTTACAATGCGGCGGTGAATAAGCAGACATGTCTCCTTCTCCTCCCTTTGACCTGAATGCTGCAGCAACGCCCCCCCGCTTTAGTAAAGACTGCCATGGGAGCACATCACACGGAGCACACCTCTGCACCTGAGGCGATGAAAAATAAATCAACAAACAAATGAATAAGTAATCACAAAGGGAAATAAAAGTGAGTCTTTAAAATATGTACCAAGAAAAAAACAAAAAAACAACATTTATCTGAGCGGTTCTTATCGTCTTGAACATTTGAGATAATCCGGCGTGTATTTTGGGAAACAAGTCGGTTCTGAAGTCTCTGATCTCATTAGATTCTCGCTCGGTGTTCTCTTTCCAATCAAGTGAGATGTAAAAAAGGCTTTAGCGGGTTGATTTTCTGCAAGCAATTGTTGGATAAATAGTAGGCAACACTCCCCGCGGGCATCTGGTGTTTGAGTCGGCATTATAGGACTTAAAAACACCCCATTGGCTGCCGGGTGATGTCATGGCTGCAGGAACTGAATGGGAATGTTTCTGAATGCAAATACTTCAAAAGGAGAGCGCGTTGAGAGTTAAGAAAAAGCTCTCCGTCATCGTCCAGATGGTCACACCTGTGTGCACAGCTGTGTGGAAGTGTGTATTTAATAGAGGAATAAACACAAAGAACCTCCTTCATCACACAATAAGATTATCTTGGCAATCCTATAAAAGGACTTTATCATCATTCAAACTGTAAAGCATTCAGATCGTGATTAATTAGTGTAGAAGTAGACGCTGCAGATGCTGAAGTGTTTGCAAGTGTTGACAGAGTGGAGAAGCCGGCACCTGCTTGTTATTGAACCCGGGCCCGATGCACTCAACCATAGTGTTTCTAGTTTATGCCTATACCTGCAGAAGCCATGTCAGCCGACTTTTAATGGGCACGGGTCCCCGCCTCTCCTGTTGACACCAGGGTCATTAATTTAGATCAAGGACACCTCGGTAATAGACTCGTATCATGCAAATACAGTGGCAGTTAGCCTGCAAACAGCTTAGCAAGCAGAGAGCATTCCTCGTGCTTTGATTCGATGCTAAGTGCTTCATCAATCACAATTCCAGACAGATCATTAGAGGCTTCGAGGATGACAGGACCAGCCAAAACATCTACAGCAGATTGCTTCAGACCACCTCTCAAACCTTTAATTATGCCTGAGGTTGGCAGTCATCAGAGACACGCCGTGACAAGTGACTCACTCAATAGTGGCCATTAGTTAAAGCAACTTGTTAATGTCAAGGGGTTTAAAACCACTTATCTTGCAACATTACAGAGAAAGCTTCTTGCGTTTTTTCTGCCTTACAGAGGGGCAAACATTTTTTAAAAGACAGCTAAATGCCTTTGTGACAATAATGTGACCAAGTGATGACGATAAACGAGTAAATTAATTAATTTGGGACACGATCGAGGTGTAATCCTGCTTGATTCAGGTGCTCAATATTGTAAGTAGATGTGGTTGGATTCAAAGAACGCTTTAAATGTTTCAGGACAGTATTTTTTTCCTTCATCATTATAAAATAATTAAACAGCAGGGGAATCTTTTGGCTGTATTAGTGTAATAGCTTTTGGGCAGGGGTGTTCCTGGACATTCTGGGGCCCTGGGCACCTTGGACGTCTCCCAACCCTCATGGTCAAATTTTTCAAGTTTGCATTGCGAGTGTCACTTCTTTACATTCATTTTCTGTGCATTCTAGTCGAGTTCAGTGTCAATGTTACTTTGGGGTTCCCTGTTGTCATTGATATGGACCAATGCCAGCCGACTCTGGGGACCCCCTCTCAGCGGGGGCCTGGGTCACCTGGCCTATTGCCAGGCCTCTACTTTTGGGATGGCAGCCTTAAGCTTCAATAATACACTATTTTGTTTGTTTTCTGCTTTCATTATGTTCATGTTTTAGATATTTATTAACTTTTCCATGAATATTGCTCAAGGCATTGAAGGGAAAAAGGCAAGGTCATATAACTGTGTGTTACATACATACTGTATTTACTGAATAAGTTAAATATTTGAAGAAAAAGCATCCAAGAACTGAACAAACACCCACATAAGACACTGTTGCGAGTTGTACATAATACAGTGCCATTGACTACAGACATGGTGATTGCTGATCTTTGTTTCGCTTGCTTTGTCTAATTGTGTAACACGGAGGTCTAACTGTCTGCCGCTGAAACGAAAATCTGTGTTTTTCACTTTCAGTCACTCGGTATTGATTCTGCCATGTTTAAGAAATCTAGAGTGTACTAGCAAACACAACAAATGGGTATGAATGTACAGCTGCTTGCATGTTTCCCTGAAAAAGAACATTGTGTGTAGGGACATAGCCTGTAATTTTCATCAGTGTACATAAATGGCTTCTTTGAACGTAAGATATAATAGCACAACATGACTCATTGTGAGACACGTTGGAACGATTGCTGTAACAATGTAACAACTTCAGTGGATGTAGAAGCGGGAAAAAAACAGTCCTTATCTTAAAGCAAAGCATTGTTTGGCTGCAGTTCCTCAGAGGTCTGGGATTACGCAGCTACCGATGCCCTCTGCAGTTCCCAATGTTTCTGCGGGCGCACAGAGCCAACCTTGTCTCAAATAAATAAAGGCTATAAATGGGAATTTGTTCAGCGTGTACTCTCATATTGTAAGCAAAGCGTGCCCTTTTGTCCTTCCTGCCCACCTGCTTAATGGAAACACTGTGCTGTGCCAGTTTAACACCCTGGGAATGATTGGTAATGTGTGTGTGTGAGAGAGAGAGAGAGAGCGAGAGAGATGGGGAGAGAGAGGTTGTTCTCTTCCAGATGAGCGACTGGGTGATACTTACCGAAGCAGACAGGAGTCGGCCCAGGTCACGAGGTAACTGTCACCGGTGTGCAACGACAGAGGGGATCCTGGAAGGAGCACGTCTAGACACACTTCCGCGTTCTGTGAGTTATTCCGGGGTGCAAGTGCCCCCTGGTGAGCGCAAGGAAGCATTCCCTCAGCGATTCACGGGCGCCTTCATTTTTGCACCGTCTTTCTTCTAATGTTCCCACACGAAAATCTCGCCATCTTCCAGTCTAATTCGGTCTAACCCAGAAACTACACCGCCCTTATAAATATTCAGCGTATTCCTGTGTAGCCCACAGCTATATGCACCCGCTCCCATGTTCTATTCGGGATACAAATCCAATGTAGCATCAATAACTGTTTGCCCAGGGAGAGTTACATTGCTTATTCCGGCAGACAGGGAGATCACATGAATATCAGATCCCAGTGGAGCTGTAGCTTTGGCTGCCGTTTTAAAGCCTAATCAATGAAAAGAAACACAACCCGTGTCTACCCGTTGTGTATGGGAACGGCGGAATGTTTCTGGGAAAAACTGCACTGCAACGGGCAGAGATAATATGCAGATAAAGAGATCTACACAGATATAGCATCATTTGTAAATGCTTTACAGCGCTGTTAGGCATGTGATTTAATGACTCCTTTTAACACCTGAGCAAAATGTTGAGCAGAGCAGCGGGGAAATGCAAGGGGAGCTCCGTGGATTTGCGCTTGCTGACTACAGAGATTTGACTGATTTAGCTGTGGGTACAGGCTACCTTCAATGTCCAAAGCCATTAGTGATTCCTGTACTACCAAAGCCCTGCTCCAGGGTACCCATTTCCTTGCATTAATGTCTACCTCCACCACGGCAAATCAAAGGCTTATTCTAAATTGCTGCCTACCGTGATACATTCACTAAATAAGAGCAGTTAAAGATATTTTTTCATATGCAGGAAAGAAACAGGTAGATAGGAAACATGCCACATCAGCGTGCGGTCAACATGGTTCATTTGAAAGCAGAACAATTTATTATCAAGAACAAGAATATCAAACAAGAGAGTAGGGGGGGAGAGAAAAAAAAACAGTTCATCAAATTCATAAACTTGTTTTTCACTGCAATTTGATCACTTACACGCTTCCAGCACAGAGAAAATGACTTATTAAGCTTGAAGAATCTTCCATTTAATCTTATGCCCCTAGTTACAGTTTTCCATGTTTTGCCTTATTGTGTAAATATAGAACTGCTCTGCTGAAACCAGAGATCACAAGATTAAGTATTAAGAGGCTTTTTTCACGGAGGGCTTCAAATGTCGGTTTCTGTAAAGTGCTTTCTGGCCCCCTTTATGACCTCGTGGAGTCCTGGGTGGTGCGCTGTGCTCTTATTGCCAGTCGAAGGTGCGCCTCACCAGCCGGAAGAAGGTTCGGTTGTGTTCCTGCAGGTAGGAACGGAGCTGCTGGAGCACAGTGCTATTGACCGCCGGGTGGGGGCGCCCCTTAGACTCGTGCAGGCAGCGCTCTCGCCCGTCGCTCCGGATACAGTAAAAACCCTTGGTCTGGTTGAAGTAGAAGTTGGACGATACTATCCTGGGAGGCAAATTGAGAAAGCGCTCCACCTTCTGTAGCTCCGGCAGGGGGTCGCGAATCAGCGCGTCGCCGTCCACGATGTGTATCTGCTCCAGGGGGAAGTGACGCAGCCAGTTGCGCATGTGCACGTCGTAGAGGCTCCTCTGAATGGCCTTGTAGCGGACGTTCAGGGCCCCGTTGCGCACCAGCAGGTTCTCGATGGCTTGCACCGGCTTGTGGTTCTCCAGCCGGTTGAAGTACACCTGGGTGTAGTCGGAGATGACCCTCTCGGCCGGGTCGCGCAAGATCAGCAACAGCTTTATGGAAGAGTTCATGGCACATATGCGTTCTGGTGCGAGAGGCGACGTGAAGTAACCCGGGGTTTTCTCTATCGTGATCTGGTGGGGGTACGAGTAGGGCATCAGCTCACGGTACCACTCAAACCCCTTGGCATAGTTCTCATCCCAGTCAAAGAAGTGCACCTCGGTGGCGGCGGCGGCAACCTCGGGGTGTATGTCGAGCATTTCCAACAGCGCTCTGGTGCCGCCCTTGCGTACCCCAATAATGATGCTATGCGGGGCTCTTTTGCTGGTCCCTGGGGGCGGGGACGAGGGCACGTCTCCGGAGGCGTTGGCAGACAGACCGGGATCGGGGTCCCCGGAGTCCCGCGTGAAGGCGAAGTCCGCTTGGACCAGCTCCGGGGAGGCGGCGTACGTCTGGAGAACCAAGAGGAAGGCGGACGCCAGGAAGCACGCCATGGCGACGGGCGAGGAGGGCTCGAGACTGACAAGGTGACGGCGAGAGAAAGGAGAACCGGAGACTGAATTTTTAGCTGCGAACCAGATCTGTCTTCCCGAGCTCAGTGATGAGAAGAGCAGTGGAAAATGCGGTTTCCGTCTCCCATTGAACATGAATCGGAGGAGGAGGAATCATCGGCAGTCCACGGCACATCTGTGAGGAGGAACAAAAGAGGGAGAAAGAAAAGGCTTTCAGATTTCAGGCGTATAAAGAAAAATGAATGTCTGCATTATATTGAAATGGCACTTTCCTCATTCCCCTGAAAAGCAATCTGGCCATAAATACAATCCATGTCTGTTATAAGTGTATCATCTCAAAAGGATAATCTCAATTCATCTTTCTCTGAGTCTCTTTTCATCTTCCTCCTTCCCATCTGCTTTCTCGTCTCACTCTATAAAGTCACTTTCAATTGACACTGTAATTCCTCCTGCTGAAAAACATTTAGCAAGACAGCTCGTTAGGAAATGTGCCGACGATATGCAAGTGTGGCTGAAGGCCAGACGACTTGGCCGAAGTGCTTTGTCTTCCTTTACCAGGTCAGAATCCTCTTCACAATCGATACACTCCGCATCGCCCTCAGAGCATTGGAATCAAGGCGTTCGGAGACATGTAAAGACAAATTTATTGCAGGAAATCAGATGAGTTTCCACTTCTAGGTGGCTTTGATTTCCTATAGATGGCAAGAAAGATCGATAGTGAGCAATGAAATCCAGCAAAACAACTTGGAGGATTTGGGGCATTCATTTTGATTTATATTACTGCCCTTCACACCATGGGAATTACAACTTTTCTGACTTTTCTGAAAAAGCTGCTGAATAATTTAATTATCAAGCGTTTTAAAATGCTTTCAATAAGAACTTGTCAAATAACCCTTGACGTAAAATAGAAATAAAAATGTAAAAAAAAAACTTTTTTTTAAATGTCAGGGAATTAATTCGAAAAACTAAAGTATTCAAATACCTCCATGAGGACAACAAGCCTGGAGAACATTTGCTTGCACTGTGCTAGTCAAAACAATAGGGCCAGACTATGCAAACACCATCCTCAACAGCAAAGGTCACGCTAAGGTAATCTACACAGACTAAAAAGATATTCCCTGCCTGGGAACGGAGACTGCCAGTAAACACACCATACCAGCACACACACCACATTCAAACTGTGTGTGTGTATTTCCAAAAAAGTAAACTGCGAAGAGGTTACAGATGAATGCATTTCTATTTATTTTACCAAATTCTCCACGGATACATCTAATTAAGCAGGGCAACAGTCAAATAGCAGTTGCAAAATGCTGCATAATTTAAAAAACAACAAAAAAAACGTAAATTCTAAATGATAAGAGTTTGGAGTCAGACTCATTATAACTAATCACTTGTTGCTGGGAAATTCTGAATATAATCTGAAATAAAGTAGATTTTGTGTGGCGCTTTTTGATGTGGTGAAATGCGTGGTATTACTATGATTTTGTCTATTTGTGGAAATAATCCGGATGGGGCTGAGTGTAATTCAATCACAGAAGTTGTCCCTCTGATCAGACAAAGCACCTGAGCAGCCTAACAACCGCTGTGCCCTTTGCGACAATGTCACCAGTGGCCTTTCTCTCACCTAACTGGATCTTTCAACCATATAAATGGTGTGACACATGCCCCCCCACACACACACACATTTCGCACTAGGAGATCCGTGGCTCCAGCGTTGACCTGGGTCCGTATGCCGGACGCAGGAGAGCTGCGGCGCCCTGCGAGGGCTCGGGGTTGTGCGAGGAGGCACTTATGTGGTGTGACAGGCGCGCCTGCCTGTCAGCGATTCCCTGGCAGAGAGCTGCCAAGTCCAATGCTAACAGCCAGGCAGCCAGACGAGCTTTCTGTCTCATCCAATTCCCTCCACTCCTCTCACAGTGCGGCACCACCTGGAAGGAGCCATTGTTTCACATTCCACTGCACATTATTGCTTTATTCAGCACTTGATGCATAACTTTCCAGCTTTTCATTCAGCACATGGTGACCGCGCTATCTGGCAGGCCGCTACACCGCTAAGACTGTTTCTACTGAGCGCTGTGGGAGGTTACACAACACAGGTTGGCAGGGAGGAAGCAGGGCCACACAGATACTCGGAATTAGAATATAGCGTCTGTGTGTGTGTGTGTGTGGTGGCTCGGTGATGAGCACTGCTGCACGGTGAGAACATTTAGATCAAATCTTGGCTCTGGTCACTTTTTCGCTTATGGAGTTTGAATTAGTTGCTTCAGTGCTCGTCCTTCAGGCACTGTGGAAGTGCACCATCCTAATCCTCTATAGGTGTGGGCAGCGGGGTGAAATGAGACTGAACTTTACCAGCTAAAATGAGATGCTCCTGGAATCGCCACGACCTTGGTTCTATGCAAGATTAATATACTGTATACCTCATGTCTGCTTATTTTGTTGCATATTTATTTGGATCCAGTGTATTTACTTTACATATTTACCTTACAGAAAGCAGTTGCATGTTGACATCCTTGTCAACTAAAAGAACCTCAAATTAAAAGAACCTCAAAAACCTCAATTACTCAAAAGGTAATTATAGTGTAGTCAAGTTGAAATAACATTGTAGTTACTAGTCCAAGTAACCGGTACTTTAAAGGGGCTGGCTACTGCAAGCCAAAACAAACCAAGCATAGAGGAAGCAGAGATGCTTTCTCTGGGAATACACAAGTACGGTCACAACTTCGGGGTGGCATCAAGACATTTTCAACTGCAAAAAAAAAAAAGAAAGAAAGAAAAAAAAAAGGAATTCCATCTCAATAAAACATTGGAGAGGACAGCACAGCTCGAAAAAATACAGAGAGCGATGCCTTGACTTCTGCTGCTGGGTCCGGTCCCAGTGAAGCTCCAAAATAACACAACGGATTTATCCCGTCCAGCGAAACCAATCCTAAGAAACCGGTGCTGTTTTATTTCTGTGGCGTTGTGGAGTTAACCAGTCAAGAGAGGACAGGCTTTGTTTATTTTCTGTAGGTAATATACGGGAACATTTGTGCTAAAGTCAACAGAGACTGAAATGTGCATTTCTCGGTAAACACTGGAGGCGGGGGTTCTTCCTTTTTTGTGGAATAATCAGCAAATCTGCATTTGATTGCATTTCTAACACGAGTAACTCGCTCCACGCGATCCTGGCTGGGCGAACAACACCCGGAACAACCCCCCAAAAAATCTATGACAATGGATGTGTGAGCTGAGGTGAAAAATAAACGTACTTTGCCTTGATCCGATCGGGTTCTTAATTCCTCACACGGAGACTGTACACCGTTAACCCTGTTTACGCAATATATTACATCACAGCCTCAATGGCTTCTCACAAACAAGTAAACAACTGTGTTTCGGTTACTTATCTTGCTGTATGTTTTTACTTCCCTCTGCTTCTCACTTCTTCGCTTCTGCGGAGGAAAGTCTCCTCCACTGGGATACACACCAACCTGATTATAATGTGTGTGTGTGTGTGTGTGTATGGAAAGTAAGTCAGCGGATCGCAGGCAGCGAAAGGAGTCAAAATTTTACGAGATGAAAAGCTTGATCCCCCCCCGACACGAAGCCCCTTGTACAGGAGGGGAGCTGCACCCACCGCCTTTATCGGGAAGTAATAATTCGACAACTCGCGAGGGGCAGACAGCCGATCTGCAGCATCCATTACACCTCGGCGGGCCCGAGCGGACGGATCAGCAGGAAACCGGGTTCCCACTAATTAACCCAAACAGC
>CAESWR010000243.1:615175-625901 GCA_903171835.1 Mullus surmuletus | reverse complement strand
TCACTGAGTCACACCTGTTACCAAGTCAAATATTCATGGTCGGCAGTCGCAATTATGTTGCTAATAGAAGTGAAACTGTATGGTGTTGATCACTGAATGCCTCAGCCTCCGTTGCTGTACTTGATGTTTGAATTTTGTGTTTAATAAATGATCACAGCACTACACTACTGTTTGTTTTTTTCTATATTTTAGGATGAACTGCCCCTTTTTAGTGAGAGAAAATGATGTGTCAATATATGCTTCCTGCATTCGAAGTGGACCCAGACCAACACTTTATGTGGGGAGCGTGCCAATGTTTCCACAGCCCTATCTATGTTCCCGTTTCTTTATTTATCTATTTTTTTAAATTAGGCTCTATGTTCCCGCATTTCTAAGATTTATTTATTTATTTATTTTTCTAAATTAGGCTCTATGTTCCCACATTTCTTTTTTCATAATTTGTATCTGCTTTTATCCCCCTTTCTCCCAATTTGGTAGCCAATTACACCCAACCTATTATCCAACTGCAATGGAGTACAGATGAAATGTAGCTTTTAGCTAAATCTGGTGCGCCCATCTCTTTGTTTATTGCAAACCCTCGTTTGAGTTGGTGTGAATTTATCCTTAATATCTGCCCAAAATGTAGCCACACCAGGAATTTTGAAGTATAAATCCCTGTCAAAGCCCAAATAATTTACAGCAGCCTGCTAAAAGAGACAACAGTAATACAACTTATTTTTTCACACGTCCACACGTTTCCTGCATCGCCGCATCATGTGTTTGGTCACCAGTGATTGTGAACTATCTACATTATTGTTCCCCTTGAGGCTCACGCTGAGGTGAGGGGAGCCGAGAACAAAGAAAAATCAAGAAGAGGAGAAAGCGCCGGTGCGTAAGATGAACACTTATCAGGTTATTTAAGTGCCCGATGACACAACCAAGCGCAGTCAATTTCATCTCCAGCAAGTGTATGTCAGGAAGACGTAAAGCGTTGATGTTTTTATGCTTTGTGAATTGAGACACACTGACTTTGTGCGCCTCCACCGAGACAACTGATGCATGCTTGACCAAGTCGGAACAATGGGGATATTAATTAGAAGAAGGGCTCACCCACCTGTCTGGAAGCCTGATCAGCCTGGGCCATCTGCAGGCTTAAGCATTCTCACACATAGATCTTCCACTGAGCCACGGCTTCGGGGGGAAATGTTGAATTCACACCCCATTTGGTTCGATATTAACATAAATCATTTTGTGATAAACACCTCTACCATACAGAGCTGAAATGGAGCTCACCACTCTATGGTTTCTCGCTTAACTATTTCCAAATGGCTTTCCCACCACATTAATGATTCCTTTTGTAATTACCAGGAACCTTTTGGGGATTTACTTTAACTTTGTGAGCAACCAAGGTTTTAAAGGCCATCAGTTCCCCCCACAAAGTTTATGCAGAATCCCTTTTCACTTCGTTTTAGGGCAGATATTTCTTTTTTTATTTATTAATACAATGATTATCCATGCCGTCAGTTCATCTGAGGTAACTCGGGGTATTGTGCCTCCTTCCCCTAGGTGGTTGTGGCAGAAGCTTGAACAACAGTTGAATTGCCCCAAACACTGCAATCACCATTCAATATGAACGCATCAGCAGAGAAGAGGCGAGATCATCTTTTATTTAGCGAATGGGGATGTCAGGCTGACACACTGTGCCACAGATCTAAAAAATCTAACTCTATAGCAGCGCAGTCAATAGAATAGATTAACATGTTCATGGTATACTAATACCGGGGCTGCGAAACCACCCACCCGGACTCTGTTAATCTATATAAATGTAAATGTTTTTGTGTCATTAGCAATCTCAGCCTTGGCTAATGTCTGCTTATTGCTTTGACTCTCTCATTCCCATCTGAGGTCAGCAAATAGCCCACACCGTCGCACTGATACCGGCACTGAACGCGCCCTCTGACATCTGCATAAAATGCAGCGCGCTCGCTAAGGAAAGTGTGCCCCCTCTCCAGGAATGTACATCTCTGCTTTGGTGCCATCACATTTTTTTTCTAAGGCACTTTCAAACATGCTTATACATGGGTCAGAGGAGATGGTGTGTTTTCTCTTCTGACCTCTTCAAACTTTTCTGCGTTCCAGCGTGCGCCTGTGAAAGAAACATCTTATGTAAAGCAAAGTGAGTATTTATTCGATATCCTTGATATCACATGTCAGAAACACACACTAGTTTACTAGTGAGCGGCAAAAACTCTTGTGGCACTGCACGCTGTACTACGCTTATCGCACGCTGCACTGCGCTTATCATAAGGTGACCAGATTTCTGAAATGAAATTCGGGGACATTTCCAGCTCACACATAAAAAATGAATTAAAGAATGAAATGAAGAAAGTGGGACAGTTAGGGTTTCATTCATCGTTTCATGTTTATTCAAATTTAAACAATAATAAAGTTTTACAGGTAAGGGCTGAGAAAAAGAAAGGGGTGTGTGTGTGTGTGTTAGTGTGTGTGTGTGTCTGTGCGCGCGCGTTCACGACCGGTTACCGTAATTGTAAACTGTTCTAGTCTGTGCGCAACATGCTCCCTCGTGCTTTCTGCTTCCTACCCGGCTAGCGTAATAAGTGTTGTATACATGCAACATGCACAATTGCGCTTCCTACCCGGCTACCATGATGACCATTGTTCAACATGTTCATGCAGAATTTTTTTTCTCAATCATTAGACGCTGAAATCGGGGACATTTTCGACAGCTTAAAGAGGGGACGGGTCATCCAAAACGGGGACTGTCCCCAGAAATCGGGGAGGTCTGGTCACCTTAGCTTATCACCATGTGTGTGTTTCAACGCAGAGCTTGAACCAAACCAACCAGTGTGTCGTCACCCTGCAATTACCTCTGCCGCCGTTATATTAAGCCTCTTTCTTTGTGCGCTGCATACAATAGCGACTGGGAGGCAGTATGGAAAGCCAAGTCAGTATTTATTCGATATTCTTGATATCACACGTCAAAAACGCACACTAGTTCACAAGTGAGCGGCAAAAACTCTGTTCACTAGTCAATCATGAAATAAGGTCGTTGGTTAACTAGTGCAGAAATTGCATAATGCTAATTCACTAGTGAGAGCCACCGTGTCCACACTTTTGGCGCTTGTGACTTTACATGTTAACACATGCATTTTTTCTTTCTAGTGAACTAGTTGTAACCAGTTAACTAGCATCACAGATATCTTTCTCAAAAGCTAACTAGTGGAAAACATCTTGTATCACTAGTTAACTGGTCATGTAATACAATTTTACAGGGTAACATGTATGGCAGTCACACCATGTCACTGGTACTAGTTGAACTAATTTTGCTCCACTCGCTCACTAGTGAGTAAAATGTGTGTGTGTTACTAGTGAACTTGTTTCTCTATTGGGCCTTACTAGTTCACTAGTGGGAGAACATGCATGCACACGTTAACAGGTAAAGTCAGTTGACATGGTGGCTCTCACCAGTATACATGTCCAATTTTTAAGCTTCACTCGTTGACATGTGAACTCACAATAGACCCTAACAAGTTAACTGGTAGGCACTGTTTCCGTTACTTGTTAACATGTACACACCAAGATGCACTCTCAAGTTAACATGCTGCATTTTCTGAGGAAACATGTTCACTAGTGAAGTAGTGTGAACAAAGCAGGCGGGATGACAACAAAATCCTGGGTATTCATTGGTTGTCATGTTTCATATTGGACTGGGGAGCCAATAGGAGGCCTTAGTTCATGCTCCTCCCACCTTGTCATTGTGTTTTGTTTCTGTAAATAGTTAACTATTGCATATTTGTCCTAACAACACGCTCACTAGTTAACTAGTTCAAGCCTTTTTTGCCCTTATTAGTAAACCAGATGGACACAAAATGTTTACTAGTGAACTAGAAGACATCTTATTTCAACGTGTTTACTAGTGAACTAGTAAACATGTTGGGTCAATCTAGTTAACTAGTATCGTGGGAAAAAAGGCTTGAACTAGCTAACTAGTGAGCATGTTGCCCTTCACTAGTGAACTGGTATCATGCAATTTCTGCACTAGTTAACCAACAACCTTAATTCATGATTGACTAGCTAACATATCAGAGTTTTTGCCGCTCACTAGTGAACTAGTGCGTGTTTTTGACATGTGATATCAAGGATATCGAATAAATACTCACTTGGCTTTCCATACTGCCTCCCAGTTGCTATTGTATGCCGCGCACAAAGAAAGAGGCTTAATATAACGGCGGCAGAGGTAATTGCAGGGTGACGACACACCAGCATTGCACATTACCCGCTCACATCGCTGTGGTTCATTGTATAAGCTCTGCGTTGAAACACACATAGGGTGATAAGCGCAGTGCAGCTCCGGGTGGAGTGTAATTATGGGATACTCAGAGCCACTCGCCCATGTTAGTTGTGAAAGCGTGTAAAGGTTGTGTATCCAAAACAATGAAGAAAACCAACTGTTTTGCGATTTTGTATCTGAAAATGTAATATCATTAAGTACATATAAAGAGAGTATTGTTTGAAAATGTTTTTTTTCTCCTTTTATTTATTGTGTTCTTCACATTAACCATTTAGAAATACAGAGGAGCACCAGCAGCTTCCATCTTGGAGTTGCCATGTTCCTACGGTAGCTCAGAGGGACAAACTGTACACCTGCACCACCTGCGGCAGAAATGTACCTGAACGCTGGTTGACACCATGTTGTGGTCCTGCCCCCTTGGTTTACTGCTGCCCCATGAACCTGGCCAATGGTCTGCGCCTTTCTCCTTTTTGTCCTCAAAGGCCACTGTAGCCTCAGAAAATTCACACTGCAAAAGGTGAGGGGTCTGCAAAGGAGTAGTTGTCGCCAAATGCACCTATTTTCCACACACTTCTCAGTTAAGCAGACCATAAGCAAGCAACATTCATACATAATTATTAACACGTTTAATCTTTAACTATCAACTGATGGTGAGACTGAAACAATTCTGTCTCAACGCCACAAGAAATGTTTGTTGGAATTGCCCACCGCCGCAGTCCCCCCGGCCCACGCGTGCTCGCGCATGGTATATTGATGCCAAAAGCCTTGGCCATGCTGGATTTTGTATGGCGTGAGTTGAAAGCCCACTCCATCTCATACAGATGTGAGAGGCTGCCTGATGCAGGGCCATCAGGCGCTGAGGGCCATGAAACGTTATTAGATGGTGAGAGCCTGTTGATATGCTGAAGCGTATGTTATGTGTTATGCGTGTCCTGTCTGAATATATAGATACAACAATTCATCCTCTCATGGCTTTTAGTTCCATGCTGGGGTTTTTTTGGAATGCTGTTGTGTTTTGTAGCTATCACAGAGGTCCTGAATTATTCACGTCTGCGTTGGTTTAAATGACATTGTAGTCTGTAAAAGCACTGTATGCATGTATTTCCTTTCCACCGCTGCAGGACCAGCCAAGGACAAATTAGATCATTTGGCAGCCAGTGAGTCTATCGCCACAATGACACGGGATGGTTCTGTCATTCCTCCCAATATCACATATTTGAAATCCACAGCATCAGGTATTATTGACTAGAGATTATGGTTTTTATTTGGAAAAATCCCATTGATATTGGCAGCATGAAAACTCAAATATGTGTGAAAGTGAATGTTTGTGATTATCTGCGTGTTTGACTGTGATAGAGCTGCTGCCTCAACTCTTCCCAAATTCTCCGGGATGCTCCATTGATCTGCAAGCTTGCGAATGATAAATTACAGAGACAGAGAATAAATGAGTTCTCTCCCTCAGAAAGTTAACGTCATTATTGATATACTAAATGGGAATGCAAGTCACTACAGCAAGTGAACTATGACCACGGAACCCAGCATGCGCAGCATTTATCATAATATTGTAAATTCAGGTGAAGCAAGTTGAGTCTTGTTTCTTCAAAGCTTGCTCTCTTAAGCAGCCAAGTGGAGAAATGCTGGATTCTTTCATAAGTCGGTGTTATCAGGAGCAGCCAGATGTCTGCAGTCAGTATACCAGCCTCATCATGACACTCAAGTAGTTCAATCTACGGAGCTTTTCAATCTTAGGGGTCAAACACTATTATTGTACGACATAATACAGCCCATTCTGCTCATCACCGGCATATTGCCTCACATATTCCTTTGCGCTCAACACCTGGCCCTCCACAGCTCCGTGCATCTGCCAGCCCTGCTCCCATGTAAACAATAGAGTTCAATGCATTCACCTCCCTATAAACACCTCCCTTATTACCGCGTGACAATCTGCAGCTGATTCATTCACATCTCCTATTTCTCCTCACAACCTGGCATTCAAAACATGGAAGACAGAACCCCCCCCCGCACACACACACACACACACACCCTTTGAAGGTCTTCCATCAAAAATGAATGGCTCCCTGATTTGGTGAAAGGAAGGCTGGGAGTGGGATCGTCTCCCAGAAAGAAATGGGCAGAGTGAGGTCTTCACGGGTCCAAGTTAAATATCTACTCCTCTCCCTCTTCTATTTTAGGCTTTGCTGGGGGAGCGCGCACACGGCTGGCAAATGTTTAAAATGTAGTTGCCTAGTGACGGCTCTGGCGAAGATGCAACAAAGACTCGGAGCAGCTCTCCTCTATCTTCTAACGGTTAGAGACGTCCCGTGGCTAACGGGTTATATCAAAACTTCTAACAATCGGTAATTTCGCCATTATAACTACAGACGCGTAGCCCCAAAAAAATAAAAGAATGAGTATTTTTACAACATTCAACTTTGATTAATCCCTCCTTCTTCTAAGTGACATGTTTAATGGTTTTCCCAGAGTTTTATCTGAACACAGTCTACATAAATCAAACACTACAACATAGTGATAAATAAGTGCAATTTTATTTCAAGACTTATGGGATGCTGCACATCATGAGACTTGTTTTGATAGGTCGTCCATGTGAGTCCTGATCCATCAAAGGGTTAGGGAGAAGACAACCTAAGAAACTCAATCAATACAAATTTGGAGAAACTGGGCTCTGATTTTAATCTGGGGACAGGATATTGAGTAATTGGAGGTAAAACTTGCACTCAACAGTGTAATTAATCAATTAATCAATCATTTGTGGTTTTTGTAATGGTGTACCACAGATGTCGGTTCTTTGGCCACTCATATGTGTTTACCCAAATTGGACATGCATCTTTGAAACCATGACTGTGACCCCATGACCCAAAGAAAAAGCTCTTTTTCAAGGCATTTCTGGCTAAGATAGGCAGCAGCAAACACAGTTACAAAGTTACATGGTTAAACCGTCAAAACAGTTCAAACCATTAAAATGGTTAAAGAATAGTTTTAACACAAACGAAAAATTCTCCTCCTCAAGTTAACCAGTCGTTTTTGTGCCTAGACCTAAACGTGTATATGCAAAGTGGGCGTTCCTAAATCCACCCCAGTTTGTTTACAGTTTGGGCGATTTACAGATTCAATATGACTTGCAGATACAGATGAGGCCAAGTGCAGAGTAAACTCCCCAGCATTTGACCACAGACACAAAGGTTCTTAACACCATTTCCCCCCGAACCCTCTGTCAAACCAGTACAAAGGGGATTTCAACATTGCATTTTGTTGTTATTAATAAACAGTAATTATTCATGTGAGCGGCAGTCCCCCCCGCCCCCCCTCCATGATTATCATCTGGAAAAATACCCCATGCGCCGCGTTGTTGAGTGCACTGTGGAAGCATAAAGTGCCCTCACAAATGCGGCTGCACACATAACATATATACAGATGGCATGCTGCTGAGGCATATTTGTAGTTGTGAATAATTTAGATTTGGAGGGATTTAATGATGTGTGCATTGTAGCAGATGAAGTATTCCTGGTCAGTCAAGGTCCCGAGCAGCGCCTGCATCCGGACTGCAGCGGAATGCCTAACATGTTTTGATGGGTTTGCGTGTGCGTCTGTGTGTAGCAGCGGGATTGGTCCCGAGATCACAGGGCTGAGGCTAGCAGCAAAATGCATCTTTAATTCCGACGTTGTTTATCTTCCCTCTTATTAGAAGTGCAAAAGCCTGAATGATGTAGAAACCTCAGGAATAATTACACTCAATTCCATTTGATGCACTGAGGAAATAGGACTCGGTAAATCATGAAAACAATCTCTAACAGCCTTGGAGTAGAGTGTTTACATCAAAGAGGCATCGATAATTCCATGCTAAAACTAATTTCCGACAGGTTAAAGTTGTGTTTGCAGTTAAGGTGGCACAGGGGTGCAGAGGAATAAACTGCATCTTAATGTTTGAGACGTCATTAACTTTCATCATCTATTTATCCAGACTGTCATACAAGGTAAGTTCCATCAGCAGCTAATGCTTCGAATGTTCTACCTTTTCTCTAGGTAGCCATGAGAAGAAATGAACGCACAGAGTGAAACTTCTGTTCATATGGTGAGATTTACACTGCATTTGCATGAGCCTCCTCCACGCTACATTAGGCAGAATGAGGAGATAGACCCAATAATATGAGTCCCTTCTTTTACTACAGTGATGAGCTAATTTTCCCCATTACCCTTGAGAAATCTTCTTTATTACCTTCAGGGAGAGTTTGCTGAGTGTGCATGCTCTTCTTCACTTGCGTTCCACCACAGATTCAGAACGCGTAAGCCAGAAAGGAGAGAGAGCGAGAGGAAAAAAAACCCACAAAGCCATCCATCCTCTCCTTTGCACGATTTATTCTTAATGCCGTAGTTTGGAAATATGGGGAGCATAAGACAGATTTCACTGTGCCCATCTGCGCTTTTTACTGTGTGCATTGACAGGGAAGGGAAGTCTGTCACACGCAACCAGAGTGGTTTGTTTTGCTGGTGTTTAGCAATGGAGGCCTTGTCTTTTTTTTTCGTCCTTTTTTTTTAACTAATCACATTATGTCGATAACATGCACCTACTTGTTTTTCATTCTGTCATTGTCTTACTGACTTTGAGACAGAGGGCATTTGTTCTGTTGAGTTCCTTCCCACTTACCCCAAGCAATATTTTTTTTTGAGTAAGTTGTTGTTCTTCTTGTTTTTAGATCATTTAACATAAAAAATGTCTGAATTAAGTGGGCACCCCATATTCTACATTCCAAATCATAAAGGTGCAACAATTTCAAATGTTAACATACTGTTTATTCAATGGTACCACCGTGTCAGCACGCACTTCCATCTTGCCCACCAGCCAGTGAAAATTCAATTTAACCCTCATTTACATTCCAGCATTCACCAATATATACTCTGGTTTTGTTTGTTTGTTTGGTGAACACAGCAGGACAGAGCAGCTAACATTAGATAGATGCTTGTTCTTGCTGTATTAGAGCCACACAGCGATTGTCACACAGTGTGACATCAGTTAAATTCAACACATGTGTTACAAGTCAGATATGAACTTCATCCACCATCATAATTATGCTTTCTCTCGCACTTCTTCAAATTTGCCTTGAAGCCCACGCAAAAGAAATCCCTACAGCTGCGTTGATTATCCTCTTGCCTGTGTAACAAACTCGTCATGTCTGTTATTGGAATCATAAGCGATTGCAAATGTGCTTCTATAAGGGACATCTAAGAAACGAGGCACCATCTTGTGCCATATTTACACTTTGCCTTGTGATGACAAAGACTAGCAAGGCTCCTTATGTACATGAAGTCTGTTTGGCAGCTCTCCGCCTACGACAATACCACACTGTTTGAAGGTCAGGCTTGAGTTTTCCAGCAGCAGGGTTCTTTTAGCTTTAAAGATATGAAGACAGTTGAAGGTTTTCATTTCTTTTTTTTTTTCTGAGTGACTTGGACAGCGGATGTTCTCAAGCCTCAAGTGCAGCATTTTTGCAATGTCAGTCTTGCTTGTTTTGGAAAGTATTTTTGGACAAAAGTTGGGAGCCGGAGCGGAGACACGAGCAGATCTTAGGGGTTTAAGGCACTTTCACGATTGGAGGACTCGGGCAAGTTCCTTTATACAATCTGTGCTTTTTAAGAAAAGTGAGGTTTGGAAGTAACTCTTTGCAAATACCCTCATGTCAACTGACTGTCTCACATCTGACACTGCTCTATACAGAACGCGTGTGCACACAGTGAAGCTCACTCTATAACAAGATTCAGGAACCTATGGCTCGCAACCAGATGTGGCTCTTTTAATTAATGTCTTAGCTGACATTTCTTAACATGATAAGTAATGAATGATTATGCTGAAATTTAAAGTAAAACATTACAGAAATCACAGTGTTAAAAATAACGCTCAAAATATAAATTATTGTCACGCATTTGAATCCATCCATCCATTTTCTACCGCTGCTGTTCAGGGTTGCAGGTGGCTGGAGCCAATCCCAGCTGACCTTTGGGGTCCAGGAGGGTCCGACACCAAAACCTTTTTATTGGATAATGCAGTCGCCTACAGGAGTCGTGGGGTCGAGAACTAAACTTCCCTCCATTTCATCAAAAAAGTCAGCTCGCTATTTTATGCAGAGCAAACCCTTGAAGATGGCGAAAAGAAAAAAAGATGAAGAATATCAGACATTTCAGCATGGTCTCTAAATGTATTCTTGATAATATAAAGAATAAATTTAGAGACTACTAAAATAGATACTCTAAAATTGTTGGTCTTACTTCAAAAAAATACATGCAGTTAGTTGTATTCAGCGCTAAAAAATATTATATGGCTCTCACAGAAATTTATTTTAAAATATGTGGCTTTCATGGCTCTCTCAGCCAAAAAGGTTCCCGACCCCTGCTCTATAACAACAAGGGGTACCAGTATGAGGA
>CAESWR010000243.1:574344-589284 GCA_903171835.1 Mullus surmuletus | reverse complement strand
GTGCTGCTCAACAACCTTTAGGAGTCTCAGTCTTGGTGCCTTCTGTTCTCAGTAAAGTCTTGGTTTTGGTTCGTGTGGCCTTGACTACAACACTCCATGGGTTTCTATTTTCGTCACTAATAAAAGTATCGTCACGTTACATTATGACCAGTTCACAGCTGCAAGAATGAGGTTTGTTAGTCACATGGCAAATTATCAATTTATGTTGGCAAGAGCTATTTTCATCTTCAAAGGGGTCACTGCTTGTGATGAAGCCGCGAGGACCGATCACACCTCCCCTCGGCTCGCCTCCTCATCTCATTGTGCCATTTTCACAGCTTGCGTCTTTACTGTTTTCTCTCAGTCTCATCACCCTCATCGGAGGCAAAAGGCCGACGCGCCGCTCCGCTCCGCCCGGCACCAGACGGACCAAATTAGCCACTGGCTGGAGAACATAGCAGCGCATTTGGCAACCAAAAACCCAGCGTGCGAATGTCAACGCTGACACCCTTCAGCATAACCCCACAAGAAGATAATTGTTCGGAAAGTTTTTGCCACTTTTAAACGTACACAAGCAACATTTCCTTATCAAACACGGGTGGCAATATCATTCTTATTTCTCTGCCTCTGTAAATGTGTTGCAGACTGCCCTCATTATATCACAATATTTACTGCGTGTATGTCTATTTAAGAGGGTTGAAAATAGATTAGTAAGAGTATCTTATATAACTAGAATATTTGGAGGGGGAGAAAGAGAGAGATCTATGCACAGTGAGGCAAAGGAAAACAAGTCTGCGAAGAGAACCCAGATAAAGGTCACGCAGAGAAGTATGCAAATGCAGCCTGAAATCCATGCAAATTCCCACAATGCCGGCTCGCTGTTGAGAAAATGAATCTGAACAGAAAACCCCAAGGTCTCACTTTGAGCACGGAGCATCCGCAACGATGACCATGTCTCAAGAGTTATTGAGGTCGGGCCAGACGGCGGGCGATCACTTTCAAGCTTTCAAGAGCGTCGGTTTTAGCCGGGCACTTTCTGCTGTCGAGAGGGTCGCGTCACGCGTTGGAGGAGCTATTCACCTGAGCAGAGCCCGCAGCCCACCTCCGCCAAACTGCCAAAGTGGAAGTTTCAAATCAGCTAAATGTCTCTCTCTTTCCCCCGTTATTTTTTTTTTTTTCGTATTTGGACTTTCTTCCTCTCACTGACAGTCAAAAATAGATTACTTTATTGTCAGGAGATAGAAGGGGAGAAAATCCTTTGATTGCCTCTAAGTTAATTTGTCTTTATTGCAGCACACAAGAAAGGGCTGACGGGGGCAGAAAAAAAGTGGGAAGTCGATTATGCCCCTGTGTCTTCCTCCTGCAGTGATCGACCTGCACACACACACACACACACACACCAACACACAAAGCGTGAGCTCCGGTGTTGGAGAACTCCGCTCACCGGACAGGCTGAGGAACCAGAGAGGGCACAGACACCTCACTAATCACGCAGGCAATTAGCGCAGGCATCATAAAGCCGCGCTTCCTATAAAACAGCTATTGAGTTTAGTGTTATCGTCATTATCTATCCTTCCCCGGCTTGCTAATCAGCCCGTGCGCTGGCCGGAGCGGCAGACGGCTCGCAAATAATGAATTCCTAATCAGAAATCGTCGGATATCCTCCATGCTTCCCCGCTCCTGCGGAGGAGTAAACATTTGCAAATCAAAGTTATTCACTTGATTGAGCTGCCCGACGGAAACAAACTGATAATTACAAAGAGTCTGAGGGAAGTGGAGGAAAGGGTTGTTTCAGCTTGTAACGTTTCCAAAACTGCACCACTGGCGCATCCTGTATCATTTCCACCTGCAAATCACTGTCACTGAACCTGGGATGAAGCGATTTTACAGGCGCGCTCGCCAGGGAAGAGCCGCGATGCAAATCAAACCTTCATAATCATAACTGCCATTGCTTTAAAAACCTCTGCACATCCACTCTGAGTGCTTTCACTTATTCCATCTGATTACACCTTTAGATTGAGGTTACACGGGGGCGGTGATGAGACCTGGCAGGATAAACATTAAAGACGGTATGGGAAAAGGTCAATGAAATATAGCCATGCATACACACACACACACACACACCCACACGCATGCCTTTCATTGTAATCAGCAACCCTGATGATAAAGGACGTGTTTTTTTTTTATGTGAATTTTAAGTTGCACGCTCCATTTCAAACATCCTGTTCTCTGTTACTTATTATTCAACACGCACGTGAATTTCTGATGCACATGTGATAACCAAAGAGTTTTGATTTCACATGCGGCCTAAAGAGTATGTGTTGTTATTAAAGGACGCGTGTTGTTTCTTTAACATTGACCTTTAACAGGTTTTTTTCTGGTGTCTGCGCTATCTGGTGCTGTGAGGCACCGATGATTCAGTGTTTGATGTGTTTGAAGCTGCCTGAGTCGAATGCTAATCTCATAGTTGATGCTATAGATTTGGCTTGAATTGTATTTAGTGTGAATATCAGTAAAGTATTCGGATGCAGTTTTGCCTCTTTCATAGTCTCGTTTTAACAATGTGTGGCAGAGCTTTACACACACAAGATGGGTGGCCCGGTATTTAGGAAAAGACGAAGGCTCAGAATTTCTTCGGAGTTCCCTTGGATGTGACATTTGTGCGACGCCCTGTTGTCTGGTGAGGAAAAACATCAAACTCAATATCACAAATGAGAGCGAAAAAAAAAACTGAATTTGATGACAGTAAAATATGCAGATGGTATAAATTCATTCAGTTAGTTTTGTTGGGAATTTCCTCCATGTGGCAGAGGGGGGATGCGTTGGTCTGAAAATTTCCTCATGTTTGCTCGTGTTTTCAGCTGTGATTGACTCTGTTGTTTGCACGCGCTACGATGTGGCGAGAAGGCTCTGCAAATATGAGTATTGTAAACCAGATCAGTGTAACCCAACGAACCAATCTGCACATCTCAATCTCTTTGTGTAGAGACCATATCCAATCATGGAGCGTCATTATTCCTCAATAGGACCGTCATTTTCCCAAAGTCAATAAAATTGGGTTATTGGGTAAGAGGGCGGGAGCTGCTGCCACAGTCGTAGCAGGTCCCCTCTAATCCGCCAAGTCTGAAATTGTAGCCCTGACTCTTCCTCATAGCGACCCAAACAGAACACTCTTCTAATGATAACAATAAATTAACTTTCTCTGCTCCACTGAAGCCCATAAATAATTAACTGGTTTGTTGAACAGGGACTGGTTTTGCATGACCAATACGCTTCCTGCTCCAGACAGTGCGATCAGATGCTGCCGCCTCAGCACTCCCGTCCCGCTCAATTAAAATGGCACATTGGGCGAAAATATGAGAATTTTTACGACACGTTTTCTCACAGATAAGAGCCAGCGACTTCTCTGTTGCTTGATCGGGCACAAAGCTGGACAATGAGCAAGTCGGGGGGGGGATTGAAGCAGCAGTGGCCGGCACAAAATGATATAGTAATAAAAAAAGAATTTAAAACCAGATGATAAGTACAATTCCCTGGAACGTGCTTCAAGAGAAACAGCCATTTCCTGTGTTTATTTAAGCAAACACAGCACATATGAGGAGATCATAAAACTCCAAAGTACGCTTTCCCCCTCCCTAACTGCTTTAGTTGGCTTTGCTTTTCATTCTAATCCAACACGCAGGACTGCCAGTATGCATTAAAAGGCTGGCAGACGTCCGTCCTCTACCTCGACACTGAGCAATTTCCTACATTGGATCTGAGAGCATGTAGACAAATGTTCTCTCTCCTCCCACACCAATTTAATTTGAGGTATTAAATTCAAAGTCCCGTCGGGAGAAGGCTTTTTGGTGCCGGGTTCGCTCTGAACTCCCTTTCTTTCTCTCGCAGACTTTTCGGCGGGAGTGAGGGGATCTGTTTTTCGCCGTGACCGGTGTCAGAGCGGGCGATGGCGTGCTGATGAATGTGTCCCCTCGTATCGCCGCGCCGAGTCCGAGGCAATGTCACCGCGGCTGCGAGGTGACACGATATCAGCTGCCGTGTTACAAAAATAGAGCGCCGGCTTGTTATCGCCGGCCTTACGCCGTTTGTCCCAACAGATGACAAGGTTTGGCTTTGCAAAGCGGGAGGTCGGAGGTGGAGGGCCGCAACCGAGCACGCCGCTTAAAGATGAACGTGTGCGGGTCGGCGTCCTCAGAATCAGTCCATTCAAGACATTCTAAGGAGTCTTTGTTTAGCTGAGCTGTTCACGGTGCCCTGTTGTTACAATGCATCACGATTGATCCATTAATCACCTCAAGGTTGTTCCTGAAAGTCTTGGATTATCTGAATGATTTGTCGGGGTAGTCATGGTAACCAGAAGATGCAATGTTTCAACTCAACAAGTCAGCACATCAGTCTGCATGAGGTTTCCTCTATTAAAAGGAGTTTCCCCTTGCCTGTGTCATCACAGGGAAGCTGTTGGATTGTTGTAAAAACCTGCTCAACTGCTGTGAGCCTGAGCCCTTTGTGCCTCTGCACAAAGGTTTCATCTGTCAAAGGGAGTTTCACTTTAACCCTGCTCTATGTATTTTTCCCTAGAGAAACCTGTTTGTTGGGATTTGTCACTATTCTTGAACTGCCGGATTCGAATTCATTTATTTATTCAAAAGAATGTGCAGGCGTAGACGGTTTATTTAATTTGGCTCTGTTGTAAAAAAAGGTTTTGAAATTGACTTTTTGTTTTGAATCGTTTTGGGCGAATCCCCTCTGTGGCACATACATAAGAATCATTTCCATCTTTGCGCCACGGTGATATTTGTCAAAGTCCTTCAAGAACGTTGCTGATCAAGCGTTATGAAATAGACATTAAGCACAAAGGAGAGGACGAACACTGGGTCAAATACGTGAAATAAACGTGAATAAAGATAACCAGCCTCCTTTTTACAGCAGCTACCCACATGCGGTTCTACAGTATTTGATTCTACGCTACAGATGTAGAGACGCGGCGCAGCTCCACGATACTGATGAATAATAAAGGTTAGGGCTTTATAAAATGCACACGTCTATGAATTGCAAACCCCGTCGCGATGGCATCAGCTTTCAAAGCCGCCGTCGCCGCCGTCCAAACATCATTCACAGCTCGCTGACATTTGGCCGCCCGACTCTGCTGTTGGCGGCGAGCTCGTCGGGATGGCGCACGCTTTGCATCAGGGGCTTTTAACGGCACAAAGACGCTGATAATGATCGACACGTCCGCTCGGCGACAAAGGTGATTCAGTTGCCGCTGTTTGAGTTAAAGGTTTGTTTGTACATCAAGCGTGACTTATCTACTCACCGATATTCTACAGTCAAACGCCGCCCGCGAGATAAGCCCGAACCGCCCTGACGAGTGCTCGCTGGAGTGTCCCCTTGTAAATAAATCATGGGGGCCCCGAGCAAGGCGGGGGGGTGGGATGGGGGAAGGGGGGTGCATCGGGGGGGGGGTGGGGGATGGTGGATGGGGGATGCGGTAGGTGGGCGGGATCCCGTGCCGCCGTCATGGCCCGTCAATTAACGCTTTGTGACAACACGGCCCAACGCCGGGCCTCCCTGAAACCTTCCGCAACGACGTTTTCATCAATAATGGAGGAAGGTTAGTCCCACCCCACAGCCCCTCCCTCCATCCCTCCACCCCCTCTGTCCCTCCATCCCTCCATCCCCTCCGTCCCTCCATCCGCCTCTCTCATTATGAACTGCCTCTTTGTCCTCTCCTCCCATCTGGGTCCAGCAGCCAGTTAACTAATTTCTCCTCTTTATTTCGCAGGTTGCAGGATTTGCCGGGGATAATAGCTTGCTATTTACGAGTAATTCCCTCTCTCTCTTTCTTTTTTCTTTCTTTTTTTTTTTTTTTTGTAATGCCAAACGCGGGGCTCAATAGAATCTATAAATATGTTCCCGTCCTTTCTTTTCGCCCAGTAAGCACTGGTGTGGGTGGATGGGAGGCTGGAAAAAGTGGAGGCAGAGATACGCTGGTGGCAATGATGAGGGAAGTGGAGGGGGTGGAGGCGGGTGGGGGGGGGGGGCTTGGCAGAATACAAGTGTAATAAGTGAATAGAGAAAATGCACGTAATTATCCTCAATATGCCTCTCTTTAAAAAAAAAAAAAACCTCTCTTAGCTGTGTCCATCACTCTTCCTTCCCCATTAATTTGCTGTAATTTCGCTCTATTTTTCAACAGCGCGGCCCCCTCCTCTGTCATTACCCCCCCCTCTGTCAGGCAGAAGCTGTCAATAAGATTTATCATTGATGCTAACAGATGTAGTTGTCCCGCGGTGAAGGCTGATTAGATGTCCGTCCTGCTGGTGCAGCCTCGTCTGGGACTACGGTCTGCAGGAACCTTCTCGTCTTCCCTTCTCTTCACGTGTCTCTCTGTCAGAGTATTTTCCTCTCCCTGTTTTTTTATATATTTTTTTCATTATTGTTACGGCCGTTCGCCTATCCCTTAGCACCCCCCCCTTCGCAACATGAAGTGTTGTCACGACAGCCACTCAAAAACGCGCTTGGCGACTTATTTTAGAGAATGGAGACGGGGGGAGATGGGGGGGGGGGGGGATCCTGTCAACATGAATCACAGATTGGAGCTGAAATAGAAAAACAAAACAAAGTGAGTCCCTTTCCCTTTGACACTTTGGATTTGCTCCATTTGCCCCGGAAAAACGGAGGTGTCAGGAACGGACTGAAGCTTCTCTGCGTACAGAAAGTGATTAATGAAAACATAAGACGCAGAGCGGAGACTGTCTGCCAAACAGCAGCATGAAGCGCTTCATCCACAGAAAAGTTGTGTCAGCACTGTTAGTTGTTTTTTATTTTATTCTTTTTTTTTTGCCTCTTTCATGTTTTCACTGCAATCTGGTGTGATGCATCACATGCCAGCACTTTGCAGATGGGACCCAACTCAGTTTCACTTTAAAACTTGCATACGTGTACTTATTTATTTACTGTAAGTTTTAAAATCTCCTCAGGATTTTGGCTTTTCTCTGCAAATAGATTTTTTTTTATTACTTTCGGGGTTAAATGATTCTGAAATTGCGGGCTGATGCAGGTTCCTTGTCCCTATGGAGGAAAATAAATCTTTATCGGAACTGTTTCAATATAACCTTCGTTCCTGGGGAAAACATTGTCCACTGCGGAATGTCACCTTGCTTGCTGATTGGCTGATCGACATCAACGAGGCACATTTTGAATGATAATGATGGTGTGGAAACATATCTTCAAACAGCATTAATTGTTCCTCAGTGTAACCATGTTCTTCAAAACATGATTAGGGATATTTTAACAATTACTCGATACAAATTCTTACTCCATGGTTAGGTTGTTGTAAGGACGCAGTAAAAAAAAGCTGTTTCACTTGACAATAAAGCCAATTACCAATTAACATTAATAATGCAGTAATAATGCAATAATAAGCATGATTGCAAATAATGCAGTAACAGTAAATGCAGTAATGAACTAACTAGCTAATTAACTGTTTTTTAAGTAGCATTTACTCACTGATTAATGATTAACTTATATAATTATTAGCTAATACCACTAATGTTGACTAAGGTCTCACTCATTTACTTAATGCCAGGTGAAATAAATGATCAACTGATTGACTGATTGATTTCCAGGGAGACCGCCCATATGTTATAGATGGGTCTTAACCCTCTCACAATTTTTTAACGACCCAATTTCATTTATATTTCATTTCTAAAATGATAAAACAAATAAAATCAAAAAGTCGTTCTCCCTTAACATTGTGTGAATGAACATCATCAGTAGCATCTGTCCGGCCTTCCACTTTTTAATCCCTCAGGCCTCCAACAAGCTTTATCCTATTGACCTCATTAATGCTTCTACCTGCAGTACCCGTATCATAAAGTGCTACAAATAAATAAAAATAATAATGAGATACCTTGATCGCTCGCTTCCAGACGAGTACCAGTACTTCGCCAATATACAGTACACACACACATTTCTGGCCTCATTTTCAGATGCACTGAACTCACGGTGCAGACTCACATCGCTGCTCGCTGGTGTGCGAGACAGAAGGATAAAAGCCGTGGGGGCACATTTTTGTCACAAGCACAGCTCTTGGGGGGATAATTCAGCCTCCCCAAAAATGAAAATAAACTCATTATCTCCGGGATGGTTTTCCTTAGCTCAGTGGTGCACAGCTGGCTGCCATCATGCGTCTCTGTAGACCCTCTGTAATGTTACCTTCCACCCTTTTCGTGGTCTTATATAACTCCTACGTAAGACTTTTGGAACTTGCACAATCACAACTCAAACAGGAAAAGTGCTCCCATCAATAAATCATCTCGTTAACTGGTCGGTGAGCACTCCATCACCATGCACCATTAATGCGGCTGCCCTCCTTCTTCAACCTCCCCACTCATTGCCATTAGGGTCTTCTAATTGTTTCGGTGACCTCTACGTGCAACCGTCCAATCACACGGCAACCGTAGCCTGAAATATATGTCCATATTTGCCTTCTTCACCTGTCGTGAGCGTCATTACGTGGGTGGTTGGAGCGAGCAGGCTTCTTCTTCAGGAGGACACCTGAAGGTTCCTCATACATTTGCACATATGAATAATATTTTTCACCTGGAAAGAGCTGACTTGAATTTACTTTTTTACAGCTGTTTCTAAGATGGGGAGGGAGGGGGGGGGGGCGGGAATTGCTTTTTGAAGTTGCTTGATGGATTCCTGCCTGATATTCTGTGGGATTTTTATGAGAGCCAGAATAAATCTCCAACATCTTGTTTACCCTCGCACATGGGCGCACGAGTGGGAGCGGTCAGACCACAACAGAAAATGGAGAGGAATTTAATGTTTCTTCAGCAAACACTTTTGCGTTACATGCGATGAATGCGATCGCCACAAAATCCATCAGACGTCCTGGCTGATTTACACGCATGCTAGCCTTCGTCTTAGAGTCAGAGGCTTTCAAGACCAACCCAGGGACACACCAGAAAAACATGTCCAAACCGGCGTGATCAAAGCAAATCCCTGAAATGAGAATTTTTTTCTGAAACCCTTTTTGACTGGCAGAAAAAAGAAAAAGAAAAACAGGACTGTGTGGCAGGCTTTTATGGCAGAACCTCCTTTTTTTTGTAATGCTGAGTGGCAGCTCCCTCAGAGGAGAACACGGGTTTCTTAGCCAGAATAAGAGAAGACACGCCGACCTCTTGCACATTAAGCACGGACATCGAATCAGAGGACACTTTGTGGCCTTTTATGTGCAGGATCCTGAACGTCAGTCGGACTAAGAGCTCCAAACAAGCATCAATCTAAGATGAGTGGGAACGTGCAGCAGTAGGAAGGAAAATAGGAAGCTTCCTTTACAAAGGAGAAAAATGTTGGAAGACATATTCTCCTTCTCCTTCTGATTTTCTAACATGTCCTTGACTAAGATGTTATATAGTTCCTTTGAAAATGTATAGAAATATACAAAGAAGTTCAACAAGTTCCTACTGTAGGACTTAGAAGTGGCCGTTTCACCAAAGCCTGTCTTTGACCCCTAACATCTCGGGTAGAACGTACGCAGAACCCTGTTCTGGATATGATCTCCACGCATGGACCGACTCCGTCCTTTGTTTAAAGGGTAACTCCCCAGGGAATCTCCGAGGTGGCCGACTGAAGCGGTATCAGGGAGATTGTTACGTCCCACCGCCCTGATGTGATGTTATCTTTGATACCGCGTTCAGGTGATTGTTTGAGTAGCCCGAGCCCACTGACATCTGCCATTTCTGTCCTCCAATACCACCGGTAATGCGAGGTGTCTTGTGTCCGGGACCAGTTAACCACCCATGTATGAGATTACCCTCGATAAGACGCCTGCCAGCACCCAACACTCGGCATGTGGAGGGCGCTCTGTCTTTGTCCTATACGTCATTGCTGTCTTCAGCTTGACACCAGCGCTGTCCCCGACGCTCAACCGTGACACCAAACTCTTCAAAAACCTTCTCTTTGAACAGGGCTTTGATTGAGTTCACAGCGCTTGTGTGCAGCCCAGTGTTGTAGCACTCGATATCTGAACTGTCTCAAGACCACTTTTTGAAGGTCTCAGACTGTGTGGACATATTTTCTTGAGACTAAACAGAAAATACCTTTGTTGGTTTGGTACATTTGGCTGCTTAAAAATATACAGAGGCTATTTTCAGTGCTGTCAAATGTATTTAGATTACAAAAGAAAACATCCTCAAGCCCCTGTTGACACGGCCGTTACACCTAATGCTTGGACCACGCAGCCCCCTACCTCCACTACCTCCACTCCAGTATCAGATACCAATACATCATTTTAAGAAACAATGCTTTGGTTCTGTTCCATCTGCCATTAAATAACCTGAGCGGAAGGTATTTGTTGTGTGTAAACCTGAAGCCGATCACCCCAGGGGGACAATAAAGTATGAATCTGAATCTAAAATAATGCAATTGTATCATTTTATTGCACACGTCCTCCCAGTGGAGAGAAAAATCTGCTCCTCTGAAAATGAAAGGGCACCTCAGTGAACAGCGACTATTTGATAATGTTGAAACAAACTGCGAATTGCATCTGACTACTTTAATTGTTCATTTTCTTTGCTTTATATCTTTTGTTTATTCTTTTGTTTGTACTTTTGGATTTAAAGGATTATTAATATCACGGTAGAAACCTTCTTTTCCCTCCCCACCTGGCGGTTTTACTTGGCAGTTTTTTTCGTTACGTCTGCACTTACTGAAGGTCTTTGCCTCAGCAGATTTGAAATGAGAGTTCCCTGTCGAAAAGTGTGCTCTTCCGAGGATTTGAATAAATGAACGGATATCCGAAACACCAATTCTGTTGACGACACTGTTGTTGCACTTTAGCGGCTTAAGCTTAGAGAGTCGCATCGCAGACTTTGAGGCAGAATTGAGTTTCCATGCTTCTGCTTTCAGCTTAAAATGGTGATCTGAATTTGACTCAAACTGGAGGAGAACATTGCAGTGGGAAACAAACAAACAAACAAACAAAAAAAACATTAAAATTACTGATGAGGTTTTTGGCCTTTTGGTGCAACCTCGTTACCGGGAAGCAGCTGAATGTCTCAGGATTGGGATTTGCCACTTGCTGAAAGTCATAACAATGCAAGTTATACGGATTTACGCTCTGAAAATGTCACTCTTTCAGCTGCACATAAAAATGATTCAGCACTCAGCCCTTCTCGAAAAAAACAAAACAGTCATTCACGGCTCTTCACCGCCGAAGCGAAACCCTGCAGGCCTCTAAAGCCGCCGTCCTGTCACCCACTTCGCTCTCCCTCCACAAAATATGACAGCAGCAAGGCTCCGCCGCTGGCCCGGCTCCACGCCTTGCTCCCGGTTTGTCGCCACTCACACGTTGCAAGAATGCACAGCTCGCGACATTCGGAACGGTCCAATTTCCTAAATCCTATTTGCAAATCCGGATGAATCTTGTAATCTATAATTTTCCCATCCTTATCGCCCAGCTAGGTGGGGAGCTTCACTTGGACGGCGAGACAAGGTTTTTCTAAGAGGAATCTGGAGCGGACAGCCTGTAAATATGAGATATGTTCCCATTCTTTAAATCCTGCAGTCTGATCCCGGCTTAAGAAGCACATCTCCATCCGGCTCTGCTCTCCTCCAAGACGTCTTTGTGCAGGATATTGCTCTATTTTTTACCACCGCTCAATTTTTCCTGCTGTCACATCATGGAGAGATGTATTTCCTCCTGCTCTCTCTGCACGGCGAGGATGACACTCGCCTATTTCATATATGAGCGGTGGCATGGTGAGCGCGTTATTACCGAATGCTACGAGATGATGTCTGCGCCCGCCGTGATGACATTGGGCCCCGTAGTGACGACACTTACGTCTGCGGCGACAATGCCCGCGCCCGCCGCGATAACCATTCCACCTGCGGAGGGGAGGTCTCCAGCCATTTTTCTAACAAATCGATGAGGATGTCTCTCTTTTAAGTTATTTTACACATCCCGAAGCTATATGAAATGTTTAAATAGCAAAACACACACACACGCATCGTCAACACATGCACGGAATCAGCAACACGTGCCCGCTATGCATGTCCCCGAATCAACTCATTAACCTGTTTTCATAATTCACACCGACAAGAAATCTCATCAAATATATAAATCTGACATTACCGGGTTGCCGCCTCCTCGCGCTCAGGGGGTGAGTGTGTGTTTTTCGTGACACGCATATGAACCCATTAAAGCAACGCTAAGCGATTTTTCTGAGCGCCGGTCGCCTCTGCTGCCGGGAAAGGCAACTGCAACATGGCGGTGCACGATACTCAGCTGATATCTGAGGAGAAAAACTGCCGCAATAGTCGAACGGAAAACACATCTGTCTAAATGTGAGCAGATGTTGCAGATGATGATGAATTCCCTGTGTTACATAAACATCTGGATTATTAAGGGCAACGCTCGGAGATGACAAAGATTTGCGTTCTACGGACACTGAAGTTGCAACTAATGCCTCCATTGGTCAAAATAGGGCAACTAGAGTTGGTGGGAGACAAAAACAGGGGTGAGTTGTGTTGAAGCATTTGATTGTTAATAATAATAATTGCTTACTTCTGCTTTAAATGTGTTTTGTGTCATTTGCATTACCGGCCTCTGCTCTGTGGACTAACCTTAATGTGTCAACTGTGAATTTTGTGTGCCACATTTGCATTTAACTGCATTTAAGACAACTGACCTTGTTTTTCCTCACTTGGTTCCTCAGTGCACAGAGGCTCTGAGCGTGTAACTTTTTAAAAACGTACTGGGTTTGGTGTGTGTGGAAGGCTCTATACTGTATGAAAACTACTACACAAATAAAGATTGGTTTACATTTTTTATTCTAAAAAATAAGTTCTTATATAAAAACATATCAAATGACTCTTGCTGGAGCTCACACAGTCATTCGTATGAAAAAAAAACTTTTCACTAAAGCTGAATTCTTTCTTTTCCAATAGCAGCCAGATAAGGGTTAAAAGTTAAATAGAGCACAATCCAATAGCGAGTACAAAATAAACCACTAACAAGCCGCACACCGCCTGCAATAAAATAGTCCATCCACAAACTAGAAGAGGCCTGGAGGAAGAAGGGAAATAAAGAAGGGAGAGGAAAAAAAACACAACTTTAAATCAGTTTCTGCGGCTGGAAATAGAACAGCCAGAGCAGCAATTACTAGTGCAATGACACTCGGCTTCCGTTGCAATAATAAACAGCGATGATAATTCAACTCGCAGTTCACTTAGAGCAGCTAATGAAACGCTGCGTGTTGTTTGTGGCTGCGTGAGACGACGGCAAAGAGTACAACTCCCCTCCGGCTTTTCACCTGCACTCGGACCGGCTCTTATTTTAGCATGAACTCTTGCACTCTCTCCCGATTCGCCACATTGTGGCACGAAACAAAAGCGGGAATAATTTAAGAGCAGCGTATGGTAATCACGGCCGGATTAAGACCTCCAGCATGCGGTGGCGCGGCATCACTGCGATGCTTTTAATTACCGTGGAATGATGTTTCCTCCTATGTGATTATCAGTTGGAAGTTTGGTTGCTGCCTTCAGGGTGAATCCGTAATTCTCAACTGCTCTTGCCCACCCCGAGGACGATAACAGCTAATTAGCATACGTTGGTGTGTATAGGTTACCAGCCGCGTGTGATAAAGTCTTTTTATTCTCGCCGTCGTTGTCAGCGTGGCAAAGAAAAAATAATAATAATAGGAGCAACTTCTGACCTTGGAAAAAGGAAAAAAAAGAGAAATGTGTGCGGTAGAGCAGCATGCTGCTTATTCAACTACCTCCGTTAATTAAAATTCATAAGCGCCGACGTGCCAAAAAGAGGGAGAAGCGAGGTTTCCCGAACGTGACACCGCCCCACTTCTAAATGATACGTTAAATTTCACAGCCGTCCGCCAACCCGCCGGCAGGATGTTTAGAGGACGACAGGCCGCACCTTCCTCGGCTCACTTGTCTGTCAGGTACCTACGCTCAGGTGTGTGTGTGTGTGTGTGTGTGTCGTACAAAATGTGACGCCCTGAGGGTCCTTGCGCCACCATCCGCTAAATTAAACCTCTCCTCCCCTTTTCTGTGTGCGCCCAGAGTGGAGAAGGGGAAGGGGGATGGAGGGCGCCTTCCATCCTGGGCCAACACAGCGGCTGCGAGCGCCGTCTGGGGGAGCGTTCAGAGCCGCCACTCCCCAAAGCCCAGTGCAATTGCCCTGTTATTGTCCACTCATCCGCTGCTCACAGGGTGGGCGGGTCCAAAAGAGCTGCAAGCACGCCACATCCCAGATATTGTAATGTGACAGCAAGCGTCGAATTAAATTCCACACGGCAAACTGTATGTTTCACTTTGTGATTGGGGTTTGAAACCTTTTGTGTTCGGAAAAGCTAGGGGAGTCCAAGTGATCTGGTGAATAATCTTCCTTTGGTTAAGAGTGTGGAAGGTATTTACTGTAAAGAAAAGTTGCACAAGAGATTTTTTTTAACAATGTTAACATCCTGCTTGAGTCAAATAAGCAGCTAAATCGGTCGGGTGTTTATTAAAAGAAAGGAAGCATTCTCAGTGTTTGATTCGCAACTCTATCGCTGTTCCTGTCGAGGAATGCACTTTGAACAGATTATCTTTGTGTGTGTTCAGTGTGTTTGTCTGTGCCGCTTTCATCTCAGATGGTGGCTGCTCATTGCCTTATGAAACTGCCAAAAGATGGTTTCGAATCCAACCACAAAAAAAAAAACAATTACTTAGAAGGGAGAAAACACAAGGTCGCTGGATGACAACACTATTGAAAAGATTATTAACGATCCAAATGTTATGTCAAGAACGCTATTTCTGTGATGGTGACAGCCAGCATGGCCTTTGACTCATGCAGCACAAGCTCCTTTTTAAATACAGCAAGCTTGTTAAATCCTGGTTGGTGAAAAGTTTCCAGCATCTTAAACCGGAATAAATCGAGAAAGGGGTGGGGGGGGG
>CAESWR010000243.1:531690-553181 GCA_903171835.1 Mullus surmuletus | reverse complement strand
TTTCTCTGTTTCCCCGACGCTTCCACTCAGCGGTATTTATGTAGGTCTGCGTGTGAAGAGCTGACACGTCTTTAATGAGTCGAGTGGTAGGACACCGCTGTTTGAGAATGCATCACAGGATCCCATCTGCTGAATGGGCAACTTTCCCCCCCTCTGCCCCGGAAAAATAAATAAAGAAATAAAACGTACAACACTCTTAATTGGCAAAGCTGAGATTCCGCAACACTTCCAGCTCGTACGGTGCGAGTTGTTAAGCGAATCTCACTGCCGGCCTCTGCTGCGCCGGCAGAACTCACTCGAGTGCGCTGCATAAACGTGTGCCGTGAATAGCAAAAAACCAAAAAGGGGGGGCAGATAGAAGGGGCGTCGGGGGGGGTGGGTGGGGGGTGGGAGAGATCATCAGCATAAATTCAGTTCACCTCCAATCAGCGCTTATACGCAGACATATTGTGCGTGTGTGTGTGTGTGAGTGAGGGGCTAACATGGGAATTGGTGGTTTATTGGAGGCAGAGATTTAGCGCAGCATCCTTTCGGCTCTTTAGCGTGAGTGTGAGCCGCCCCGGCCTCCGATTCACCCCCAGTCAGCAGGAAAAGTAGATGACAGCCCGCCGGGCGCATTTTCCCGGAGCTAACGGGGCTGCTTTTTCTCCCCCTCCCCTCCCCTCCGCTCCCCTCCGCTCCTCTAATGGCACACCTTTGCGCCGTTGTTTGTTTTCTTATTTATTTATATCAGGTATTTATATGCATTAGGCTTCCACTCCTGCTCGGTGGGGGCGGGGGGTTGGGGGGGGGGGCGCGGAGGATCCGGCTGAGAACATTAGCTTTGATGGAGCGTTAACGCGGTGGCAGCAGGCGGCGACACTCGTGTTCCTTTAAATTAAGTGCGAGTCGGAGCGGAGGATCTATAAAACACCTGATGTGAATTCGCCGACGCTCTCCTTGCGTGCGGGAAAAACTTTGAATTATTAAGCGTTTCTGCACAAAGTCCATCAAATATAAATGCTTATTTACAAATACTTGGCGTGGACGGCTGAGGGGGGACATGCATGAATAATGGAGTCGGGGGAAGTGTTGCTGGAAACTACGAGGGGCGGGAAAGCTCCTTGCGCCGCTTGTTTCCTTCGCTTTCTTGCTAACAGGAGAAAAAGTGATAAACAATAGGATATGAGACGCTAATAAGAGGAAGCAGTGAGTGTAAAGTGGGCGCCTCACCGTCGCCACGTCTCGTTTTTCTCCCTCGCCCGCCAGCTGATAACAGTTTTAAAAATCACGACACCCTGAACTGAGCTGATAACATGTACTTATCTGGTTTGTTGCCCCCAACTCCCCCCCGCCCCCCCTGTATTTACTTCTTTGTAGTAGATCAGCTTCCACCGCTGTTTGCCGAAGCTGTATTTTCCATCCTAATCTATTTTTAATCCCCCCACCCCTTGACAACGCCGCTTTAAGCCTTGTCACCCGCCTTCCACAGCTGTCCTTTCAATGAGGCTAATGTCGGCCGCATCAACAAATCCTCGGTGCGTCCCCTCCCTCTGAAGGGGCTCGGGTTTGCTGGAGTGCGGCGCTGGTTTTCACGTCCTCCCTTTTGTGTACGTTAGATCTATTTAAAGAGGTATGTGTGTGTTTTATTTTCCCAATGGGAAATCGGCTGCAGAGACGAGGATAATAAGCAACTTTGCCCGAAATTGCGGGTAATTAAACAGGCTTTGACTGGATTTTTAGAAGTGAACAGTTTCTAATATGTTCTGTACACTGAAGGGAATTGGCGTGTTTACAAGCGAGCGTGCGAACTGTTTTGCCGCCACGAGTCTGCGGAGTGCTTTTCGACCAGATAAAGGTAAATAATTCACTTCCTGACTGATAATGTACAAGTCATTGTTCTTCAATTATGGCTCTGCATGATTCCAATTAGCCTCAGTGTAAGACTCCCCGAGCCTGCGCCAAATATGAGAGCAAGTAAATGTGTGCTTCATCTCCCCGAGTTTGAAGCCATAAAAGCGCTCTCGCAGGCCCCTTTACGCTTTGCAGCAGACTGCCGGCCCATAAATCTTGCACCGTTCCTCCCCTTTATCTTGATGTTAACTATCCATGATGCTTTAATCACTCTGCTCATCTCTTTTACCGCATTTCCCCCTTGAGGAGCCGTTATTTACATAATCAGTTATCATTGCAGCTGTCATTTACGCTTTTGAAGATTAGAGACGCGGGGTTTTATTTGTTGCTCTGTTTGATATCATCTCCGCTCGGGAAAGTTGCGGACTTATGATATATGCCACGGTAATCACGGGGAACAATGCTAATGCTCCTTTGAAATCCAGGAGTCTTTGTTTGGGTTGGTAACACCTCTGCATTAAAGACATTAACTGCAACAAGCTGATTCCGCCTGAAGCTTTTGGTGGGAAACAGCAGTTCTTTAGTGCGCAGGCTGAAAGATTTTGTGCCGTGCAGAAACGGGGGAGCGACTCACAGCTGGAAAAAAAAAAGAATATACATATATATATAAATATTTCTGTCGATAGCGCTGACAAAACTGCAAGCTCATTTCAGCAAACAAACTGTAATTACCATCTCGCGGCTGTTTGCCTCCGCCGACCAGTCAAGTGGCGGCTCATCAGCAGCGCTTCCAAAATATATGTGGCAAAGAACCTTGAATGAACTGGGGAAAAAAAGTCTGAGCTGCAGAGATGAATCATAGTGATCAGAGTGACCTCGACGTATGACCTTTTGGATCAATTCCAATAGGCACGCATGTAACAACCATATCCCCTGATTGAGTTTTTTTTCAGATCTCAAGCCGTCTTATGGTTTGATTTCTCCTCCCGGGTTATTTTTGTAGAGCGAACTGGCATCTCAGTTGCAGAGTCCAGAATTTGTTGGGTTTTTTAAGGAGCCCTGTAGCCATGGCAGCGGCGCCCATCTACCCCCCCCCCTCCCCTCCTCCAACACCACAACCATTCACCTCACATCTTGTCTATTTTCTTTTGACTGAAAACTTGTTTTTGGGAGTCTGTTCCTCAGGTTTAAAGATGATTAAATGGTTGTAAGTCATGAATAGGAGTTACATAATGTGTCTGTAGGTTAGTATGTTGAGTTTTTGTGCCCTTGTGTCTGAAAATGTGAAACGCAAGCCATAGTGGGACGCTTCTTCATGCTCCCACCGAAAAGGACTTTCGATTTTTCAGAAAAACTAAATAAAATCCCACCATTATTACGAACATGAACACAAAGCTGCCATTTCTGCTATTGAAGCAAGTCAAGGGGAGCTCTGGGACAAGCTTTGGTAAACTGGAATATGTTCGAATATGGCAAACACAGAGAAGTTGTTGAGGGTTTTTTGTGCAAGTTTTTTTTTTTTTTTTTTTTTAGGGAAATAAAGTTGTCCTTGGCAGCATGTGATGTTTGTGGCCTGGGCGCGATTAAAGGCCATCAGCTAAGCTGTGGCAGCTCTGTCCAGAGGCGAGCGCCCGTCCTTACTGGCAGAATGCTTTTGAATTATTTACCGCACACACCGCTGGTTACAGCTAGGTTTTTACAACACCACAGAGCAGAGTGCTCCGCGCTTACGCCGGCACTAAGAATGGCGCATTAAAAAGGAAAATGCACAATGAGGAAACGGCAAAGGGGAGGCGCCGGCTGTGAGCAAATAGCCCCTCTCAGTGGGTAGCTGCACAGGTGCGCCCCATAATGCATTTCAGCGAGATGGTGTAAATGTCGCTGTGACCTGGGCACACGAATTCCTGTTGATTACAACCCACGATTGAGCCTCAGTCATTATGTGCTTTGTCAAACTGACCCATTTCATAAAAAAAATCAAACTGTGTCAGCTTCAGTTGGACCTCAGAGCGCCTCTCTCTCTCTCATTTAGACCGAAAAACTACACACACACAGAAAGTGCGGGTGATGGCTTGGTGATTTTTGCGTGTGTGTTTTATTTTAAAATAATGGACACCAACATAAAACAGACCCTTTCAGAGCCTATATCATCTGAGTGCTACTCCCATTCATTTAGGATGAGAAGGTTACAAAGTATTCAAAGGTATAACCAGCATCAAAGAGACTGTGGTTGGAAGCCATCAGGTTCACCATTTGTTTTCTTTTTTGATTTGAATAAATTTGACAGCAACAAAAATAGCCCGGCATTATTTTTATTAAATCAGCACAATGCAAAAAATCAAAAAATATATTTTTAAGGAAAATAGGTACTTGTCTAGACTGGAGACCCCTGAGTCCATGTCACTTGGTGCATAGGTGGCTATTTCCACTTGTTTCAAGCATTTGAGGCTTTTTGATGCTACTGTAAAATCAGATGTGGATTTGTCAGGTGAATGTGGCTTCTAGGCCACAGAGGCTGCAACTTGGGGGAAATAATCTCTCTACCAATGATTGGAAGTGATGGGTTTCTGTGGAAAGCAAGGCAGTAGGGGTCTTTAGATTAAGACCAATCCTGAGTTCAACACTGACATCATCCTCTGACCAAGTTACGGGTACATGGGGATGCAACCCCTCCTCTCCAAAGTCCTCACCTCCCCCTGAGCTCCAGCAACATTAGTAATTAGCAGGGTCAGCTAAGTGCAAGACCGAGTAAATATGGCTTTGAGTCCTCAACAGTGGTCTTGAGGCCACTCTTAACGACAAGACCAATCTCCAGTCTACACCAGTAGAGTATCCTAAGATGGTGCATTAAGGTTTTGACGTTGCTGCAACTTGGGGGGAAAAAATCAATCTACCAGTGATTGGAAGTTATTGTATGTTGTGGAAAGCAAGGCAACTTCTGAAAGCCTGGTTGTGGTGGTCTACATCGCTATGGATACAAAACCCACACTCAGTCCCAGACTGGGACAAGACCCAGTAAAAATGATTTGGTGTACGATATGAGACAAAGAATGGTCAAAGAGTGGTCTTGAGCCTAGTCCAAAGACCAAGCCCAACCTCTGATACTACAACACAGGTATGTAGATGCAAAAACACCTCTCCAAAGACACAGAAGTAGAGGTTCCAGTTCCCGAACATGTTCACATTCTGCTACATATTCACCCTTGTTGATAAAGCAGTCTCCCATGAAATGCTGGACACACACATGCACCGCTTTTGGAAGTTCTGTTTGAGCATTTCCAGCAAAAATAAAATCCAGCCATTGGGTCCAAAGAGGTTCAGCTGAAAGAAGTAAAAACATACTTTGGTGCTCGTTGATGCAGCCAATGCCACGGCCTTAGCTTCTTTCCTACCTCTGCCATGTTTGTTAGCTATGGTTTGCGGAATAAACAATGGCGGCCGCTCAGTGATTCAACGGGGGAAGGGGGGCGGGCTCATCTATCGGGGGAGCTGTACTGTACTGGTCGAAAGCAGCCTCCACTACACCTGGGGGGAGTGGCCAGTGACTTCCACGTCACAAGTCTCCAACGCTCAGATTTGCTTGTTTCAGCACACAGTAGGCAAAAGGTGGGGAAAGCAAGTGAATGAGGTGACAGAATTTTTTCATTTTTGGGCCTCATACTCATGCTACGGGGACTTGGAAGGTGACCATAAGGGGTTGTCTTGAGACTACTCTTAAGACCAACACCAATCTCCCGTACTACAGTACTAGGACCTCCACATCCACTGTGACCTTCAAGTAGCTACTAACAATGAGCAGTCCTCACGTCCTCAAGTTCCCACACGCGGCAGCAATATTAGCAACAATGGGGCGGAAAAACATGAAAAGCACAAGCGATGAGGCGCTGTTCCGTTTCAACTAGCATATCAACGCTGAGAGGAGGAGACAAGGCTTGTACCTGCGAAAGCCACCTGTCAGTGCCAGTACGGTGCTCGGTGTGATCACATGGACAGCTTCGTCAATAATGTTCCCCAGGGCTCGGGCCTCCGCTTTGCTGACAGCCCTGGAGATGTCTCCATAATGCAGAAAACCTGCAGGGAGAAAAACCACGTGGTTATTAGTCTGGGAGCCCAGCCATCAATCACCGCCGTTTGCTCTGGGGAAGTGAGGAGTCAGGCTGGATTAAAAGTACTGTAAAAATGCGATGTGTTCTGACGACTGATAGAAGGTGACTACTGGTGCACGTCTGCTGTAGCCATGGCGGAGGATGATTGATGGCAAGGCGCCATCCTGTTGATTTTTTTTTTAATACATATTTGCTGGTCCTCATTTGTCAGCGCCATATAAAAATCATCACGTTCCTCTTTCTCATAAGTCAGCTATTCCTTACGGTGTCTGGGATGATGTTTTTGTCTTTACAGCAATAAAATAATCGGGTCAATTGATGTTTCCACTGCTGCAGGACTCAAGCGGATCGGAGAGATTAGCGCTTTTTTTTGTGTCAAAACCACCACGGACACTCGGGATGATGGATTACGACCAGTTTGATGTCTGAAACCGGCGACGTGACATCATGTTTCGTGGTAACCGCCACCCACGACATCCTGAGCAGTCGAGAAATGATGCTGACAAATGGAAAAGCTGCATGTAAGCTTCATTTTTTTTTGTTTTTTTTTCTCCGACGTACGTTAGACACCCCTGCGGGGATTGTGCTCGCAGACTGTAATGGGGGTTGATGTTCTCAGCATGTGTGTACGCTCCTGCATCACCAGGTGTTGATTCGCTGCGCTTTTTCCCATCACATTGGATCAACGCCTCGCTGAAAGCACGCACCAATCTATGACTTTGCATCACAGCCGGGGTTTAACATCGCAGTGGTTGTCCCTCAACTTTCTGAGCTGTATAAACAAACCCATCACCTCACATATCAGAGGCTCGGTAGTTCAGTGTCCCCTTTGAGTACGACCAGGCAACTGACTCCAACATTCCCAAAGTTGAGAATGAAGCACCAATGACTTGCTTTCTAATCATTTATTTATCAATAAAGACTTTTGCTCCTTGCTCTGCTGACAGGGACAGAGCCGCACCGTGAAACTTCCCACAGATTTTGTTTTAAGTGAGGCCCACCAGATTGTCAGCAAAGCCTCTATTTGATCATCTCCATGTCTGCAAAATACGCTTGATTAAATAATGAGCAAAATAGGCTGATTTTAAAATGGAATGAAGTCCAAAGCGACGCTGCAGTGGGTGAAATGCATTAGCTGTGTTTGTGGTTGGTGATAACTGGGGGCGGGTAGGGGGGGTGTAAAGGTCAGTGTATTTGAATTTGTTCCAAAGGGATTCAAACTTTTTTTTGTACGTTGGACTCAGTCTGAAGCTCTGCTTCTGCCCCCTGAGCAACTTTAGCAAACAAGCGCATGTTATCAGTTCAGTCTGTGTGTACAGCACAGGCTTGTTGTCATAACCAACCCACTGCCATCACTGCCTGCTGGGGATGTGACCACCCCCAGCCCCCCTCCGGCAATTACCAAAAGCTATTGGTGTTTTTATAGCAGCAGAAATGAGAGCGTACTCCTTTTGTAGTCGAGAACTTAGCCTTTAAATGCTCACTGAAAATAACGGAGCCCCATCATGAGCAGTGCAGCCCTTTATAAACAACCTGGAGCTGAACGCATCCACTCCTACTGTTCCATTGGTTTACTTTTGAAATGTTGCAGCTGATTTGATCGGTTGACTGGATGACAATGTTTGGAGGCTGTCGGGAGGAGGTTGAGAGGCAACAAAAATGAAAATCCCAGTGAAAATGTAAGTAAAACTGTGCTGTTGAAATTCTTTGGGACAGTTAAGACAATATCAATACCATCTCCCTAAGATCGAAATCCATCAATCAACCATTTGGACTGTATTGCCCATAACGTCAAGGGACAATAACTGGTAATAACGAGTGAATAACACTCAGTTAACATGTGTTAGTTAACAGTTAATTAGCTGTTAATTAAAGCATATTACCACATTAAGTAATTCTAATTAATTAATTAATCAAATTAAGAATTTCTTTGTGGACTTCCGTTGAAGATGATACTTTTAGGGGTAAAAATATTAGGTAATATGCAACAATTTCTTCCCCTCAAACTCAAAAAGGGTGTTGTGACAAAGTCACCCGTCCAAGGACTTGATAGAGGGTAAATGAGTGAATTTTGACATTTGGATGAACTACATCTCTTTAAAAGTCAGCCATCTCCTCAAAGTCAAATCCAGCAAGCAGAGAACGCTGCAAAAACCTTCCTTCTTTCACAGGATCAGAAAACGTACCAACAAATCCCTGCTCTCCCACTCTTTGCTTTAATGAGCGTCTCCGCCGCACTGATTGATGAGCACTGGTGTGAATTCCGGAGTGAGTGAGCGCCCCCCCACTCTTCCTTTCACGGTCACTCCTCATTGATTTTTATTAGAAACACCCCTGCTGCCTTCCTCCATTGTGTTTTCAGCGGGAACTCCCGCCGGCCTTGTCTCACTTCAGAGAAAACATATTACAGCTTGAGTTGCACATAAGGAGCGTCCTGTGGGACCCGAGCGGACAAACGGTCTCGAGTACACGCAGGGAGAAACTCAACAATTAAGGCTTTGAATCTTTCTTGGCAGTGACTTTTTTTTGTTTTTTTCAGCCTATAATTTGTGGAGGGGAAAGAGAGAACGTCGATGTACCGTTTTGCTGCATCCGGTTGAGATGAATGTCAGGCTCTGCCAGTATGTCGCTGAATGAGCGAAGCCCTCTGCCGAACCACTTCTCCGCCGTCTTAGGTCCAACCCCAAACACACTTGTGAACAGCTGGCAGGAAACGAGGTAAGGATGTAATCAAGTGCGACATGCTCTGAAATGACAGCTCTTCTCAGAAGGGCTTCAAACTTCTCAAGAAGCTACGGCGTCTTTAAAAAGGAGGCGAAATGCAAATCTTTTCTTTCCGCAGCGGTTTCAAAGCGTAGAGAGAGAAGAAAGGAGTATTTTTCACCCACTAACCTTCAGCGTTTGATACCTCTCGTTTGACAGTATTGCTTCGACTTCAAATGAGCGGCCATGCTGAAGGATCTCCTGGAAAACATAAAAGGTGGTTCCGTTACTGAGGAAAACACAATCCCCGGTTTCTGTTCCATCCGCACTTAACAAAGCTCATCTGGAAACCACATAAACGAGGAACTCGTCATTTGTTTTCCTTTTTTTTTTGTTTGTTTTATACCATTTTTATAGCATTCATAAAACGCCCCAAAGATGAGGCTTCCCCTGGCCTCCGTTGTTTGTCCCGGAAACATCTTTATTTCTGCGTTTTAATTGTCCACCTCAGTAGAGAGCGACTAATTTCCTGGCCACGTTTTAATGGTCTCCGCAATGCGCTGGCGGCAGCTATCTGGCTGTATCTGGTTTCGCAGCCCCGGACCTCGGTGGGGAAATCGTAAAAGTTTTAAGTGCTGAGAACAAGCGGGTGTGTTATATGTCGGGTTTGTGTGTGGTATCAAGATGGAAGAAACCAAGACCGAGACTTTACTGAGACCACAGGGCACCAAGACCAGAATGAGCTCAGGAGGCTTTTGGATTTGGCCACCAGCACCACTACTTCCACTTCAAAGGTGTCTTCTGGACCCCACCTCTTCTACAGCAGAGTGGTGAGAATTTCTATCAGTGAACTACGACTGTAGGACGTAGAAGTGTTAAGACTGCCCAAACCCTGAGCAAGACCACCAAGGGCACCAAGACAAAGACGAGACAGAGACTGTAAACAAAAAAGATGCTTTCTTTTTTGATTTAAATACATCTGACAGCAACAAATGCAGCCTCTGCAGTGTTGTTTTTGAGGCAGCACAATGCAACAAATCATCAAACATATTTTTTCTTTATTTTCTAGAAAATGACATAACTTAATACAGATTTACACAAGTTCATTGCATCCACATAAAAAATGCCCTCTAGCCTAAGAAAAACTGATGTAGAATTCCCACAAAACCATTCTTTCCCATGTGAATGCAATGCTCTTATCAATGCACTCTAGATAATAACTTGAATAATTGGGGGAAATAATCAATCTGCCAATGATTGGAAGCTACTGGCTGCTGTGGAAAGCAAGGCAGTGGTGGTCTTCATACTAAGACCAATATCGAGTACTACAACACTCTGACATCATCCTCTGACCAAGTTACAGGTACATGGGGATACAAACCCACCTCTCCAAAGTCCTCACCTCCTCCTGAGCACCAGCAACATTAGTGACTAGTAGGCTCGACTAAAAGTCAGAGATGAGACCAAGACCTTCAATAGTGGTCTTGAGGCCACTTTTGCTAAAACCAAGACCAATCTCCAGTCTACACCAGTAGAGCGTTCTAAACTGGTGCATTAAGGTTTTACAGCTGCTGCAAGTTGGGAGAAATAATCAATCGACCAATGATTGTAAGTGATTGGTTGTTGTGGAAAGCAAGGCAAAGTCTGAAAGCCTGGTCTCCACCACTCTGGATACTAAACCCAGAGTCCACTCAGTCTCAGACCGAGACAAGAGTGAGAACAAATGCCTTTGATACCAAGATGACCTTGAGGGCTCGAGACCTTCAAAAGAGATCTCGAGAGGCCAGTATTACAACACTAGGACCTCATGGTCCACTGTGACCTTCAAATAGCTAATAGCCATGAGCAGTTACATGGGGATTTAAACATGCATCCTCATGTTCCCACCAGTGCCAGCACTATTAGCAATAATGTGGCGGAAAAACACATATGAAGCGCCAAGTTACTGGTATGCGGATGCAAACACCCCCCACCCCCATCCCCCCATCCCCTACCACCAGCAACATCAATATGTGGTTGAGTCCACATGTTGGTCTTGAGGCCGCTCTGAAGACGAAGACCAATCTCCAGTATACACCAGTAGAACGCTCTAAACTGGCCCATTAATGTTTCGATGCGCGGTGTCGGTGAGCGGTGGCACCTCAGAAGTGTGAGCACAGCGCAGAGCGAAGCCGCCCTCACTGCTCAGCGATGCGTCGGCCGTCCACCTCTGCTGCCGGAGCCTCCAGCTAAGGCCAACCTCAAACGTGCGGAATGCGGATACTGCTCCGACACACTCCTCCCCGCTCCAGGAAAGACACACTCTTCCCTCCCCGCCCGCCTGCGCACGATTTCTTTTAAACACACACTGACTATTCATGGCCCGACTCTGCCTCAGTGCTCCCAGACTTTCATGTCAGTGGGTTTGTGTCTCTTCCTCCCGCTCTGCATGTCGAGTCGGCGGCGAGCGAGCGGCTCGGCTGCCGCTGACGGAGCGTCACTGCGATGTTCACAGGCACGTCAAGCGTTTTGTTTTCACTCTGTTTGGTTTCACTTTGTCTTTCGTGTCATGTCGTCTTGTTTTGTTTGTTTTTTTCCTCCAACCCACCCCGTTTTGATCCACGATCTATTCAAAATGACAAGCCGGCGATGAAAACCTGGCGGCGGGGGCACCGCGGGGACAACAAGCGGGGGAGGGTCACTCACGTGTGGGCTAATTTTGGTCTCCCTGGGACATTTACGTTTAGGTTCTTTAATGAATCTGCCCCGGCGCTGACAGGTTTGACAGGTTCTGAAAGTTGCTGAGAGACTCGCCATGTGTGTGTGTGTTGTTTTTAATGTGTCAGAGACTTGGACTGCGCCGCTCACCTTGTTCTCCTGCAGGAACTCGGCGTTCACTTCAAGCAAACATTTCTCGACACTTCCCCTGACAAGCTGCCATGATTTCCGCCCCGAGCGCGACTGCGGGTCGGGGGATGATTGCCAAGTGACCCAATAAAAAGTTTTTTTTATTATTATTTTATTTTCACCTCAAAGACAAGACACATTTGTGTGAGGTCTGTCGCTGTGTGGCAGCTTTTTTTCTTGTGCCTGTCTGGAACTTTCATATACTATTTTTGATTTCCTTTTTGAGCGATTGGATTCAGAATTGCTTCTTTGACTTTTTTCCCCTTCAATAAGTCATAAACGATGTGCCCCGCCAGAGAAAATGTGTACTCGGTGGGAAAGAGGAGGATTTACAGACATTTGCCCCCAACGGCAACCCCTCTCGCCGCCCTCTGCCCACTGAGGGTCAGCTTAATTTTCTGAAAACCGAGCACACGACCATCGTTAACGTTATAAAAGCATCAACAGAATCCTGCCTTCTTTACTTCCTTCTTTCTTTCACTGATAGCTGCGAAAATCCAGTTCAAATCACCTCCCTGCCGCGTTCTTTGAGAGTTAAGTTTGGTTGCACCGCAGGTTCTTGTTGTCTTGGGATTTCCCGTCATGATCCGTCTTCGGCTGCTTCCTTCCATCACCAAGCACATCTTTTAACGCTTATATTCACAGATCTGCAGGTGGGAATTTCTTTTCCCAGTAGGTCGTTCCATCCCATCCCATCCATAGGCTTTTTTTTTTTTCCTTAATGTACCACAGACAAGCCGAGCCTTCAGCTACAGTGACATGCCTAGGATTAAGCCCCCCTGGTGGCTGCTGAAAATTAATCAGGAAATCAATGTAAGACTATGTGTTGTAAGCAAAACAGACAGTTTTTTTTTTATAGTCACTCATGGGGATATTCGAGGTAAACGGTTTGAGGGTTTTTTTTCCCATTGAAAACATTTTTTTTTCTCTGAGAACAGCCACCTGCTGTGGCTGAAACTGACAGTCTGACAGCGGTGAGACTTGACGGAATAGAAAATTACAATAAAGTTTGTGTGTGTGTGTGAGAAGAGCTGAGAGGTTCTTAGCAGTGACTTGCCTCTCTTTACAATTTCATTATGTTTTTTCTGCAATGATGATTATAACTCAACAAAGATGCCTCTTTTTAATGATATAAACTTGTATCTAATAATTTTTTGCAGGTACACATTTTTTTCTTTCTTTTTTTTCTGGTCCTATGCATGACGTACCCTGGTGTTTTTGTCATTGTTTCCGTAGCATGTGAAACTCAAGTTTAAAAGAGCGGAAAGTATTAGAGATAATCCACCTCAGCAAACATTACGTCATTTATTATTTCTCAGCAGAAACCGTTTTTTCCTCTTCTAAGCTGCTAAAAGAGGGGAAATTATTTTTTAAAAAGAAGCTTTGCATTTACAAGCTGTTGTCAGAAAATCAAAGCCAGACAACCATCGAGCAATTACATTAGAGATAACAAGGAAAAAGAACGTTTGCTGTCGGATCAATTTGCCATGGCTGCAAACGCCTTTCCTCTCAAATCATGAAACGTGAGGAAACTTTCTAGGGTTTCTTTTTTGTACATATATTCATACCTCCATGACTGCCTTGGTGTGCTCCCCCAGGCAGGGCAGCCCCTGAGTGGCCGCCACGCTCCGCACCGCCCAGGGCAGACTCTTCAGCACCGAGGCAGCTCTCCTGAAGGCCAGGCATGGACCTTCGATCTCGCTGAACTCGTAGCTCTCTGCCAGGACTTCAAAAGCATCCTGCAGGGAGGGAGACAGGTGAAGGTTGAGGAGACGGGGGGTGGGGGTTGGGGCGTGTGTGTGTGTGGGGGGGGGGGGGGTTAAAAAGGAAAGTATGATGGCAAAAAACAAGACAGGATGTGGAGTTTGATGGGTATCGGCTGCACTGGAGCCGTATTATCATATGTGGGGATCGAATTCCTCTATGTTTTAAGTTCAAAGGGAGTGTGTGAGCAAGGCCGGGCTGAAGCGAAGATGTGTCGGGTGTGTGTTGAGATGTGAGACGCAGTGACCCGCTGAGGCTGCCCTCCCTCCGGTCCCTCCGTCCTTCCCCTCCGCCTCCACGACCGTGTCACCGGCACAGTCGCGCGTCGGCTCTCATTCTGGATGACCGGGCAGAGACCTCCACCGCCGCCCGGGCGCCTCGCGGATACCTGCCATTTTCGACTTGTTCACAACAGCAACCTCCCCCCGCCTCCACCCCCCACCCTCCACCCCTAGGGTAGGAGGCAGGCACGGACTTTCCATTTATAGATGCCAGAAAAAACAATGCTCTCTGGCTTTTTTTTGTGTCAGATGTCTGCTTTTTTATATTATATCATATTATACAAAGTAGAAACAACACAAAAGCAAGCATTAAGAGTATAAATGAACAACTTTTTAGAAGGTGAGCATTTATATATCATCTAAAATGTAACTAAATATAGAATGTAGGAAAATGTCATGCGTAAACAGGTTTGATATCATCATCAAGTCCTCTGCTTGCTGACAGGGAGACAAATGAGGGTCCCACATCGTTCACATTCAAGGTTTAAACTGAGGGACTCTTGTTGCAATTGACGCAATTAGGACAGCGAGTGCACTTCATCACACTGTCTGACTTACAACCCCTTTTGGCAGCCGGACGCCGCCGCCACTGCAGCGGAGCTGATGAGCTGCCGTGAGCAGAAACCGAGCCGAGGAAAAACACGTCACCACGGGAGAGCTGGTGGATCATCAGCCGAGGTTTTCCTGAGTGGAACAGGGGTGTCGAAAACTTCTCAAATGAGATCTGGATGCCTCGGAGGTGAAGCACATTTCCCCCTTTGCTTTTTTTTGTGCTTGTTTTTATCGACCAAAAATAAAGAGTGCTGTGCAGAGGGTTGGAGTTTTTGCTGCCTCACTGACATCCACATCTCCCACAAACCCCCTCTGCTGATTGAATAAACCATCACATTAGGAATAGAAACATGAGCCTTTACTCCCAGTCCTTCAAAAAGAATCAGGTTGCACGTCGAATAGAGACAACTTGATACCCATATCTCACTTTGCTTTTCTTTTTCTTTGTCTTATTTTACTTTATCTTGATGTGTCGCCACGCGGAAGTCCTTGGAGTGTTGTACTTTCCAGAAAACCCCTGAGCGTATCACATTGTGCTTCTTAAAATGAGAGGAAATGGGATAATTGTTTTGTTTTCGTGGGGGTGTTTCATGTGACATCTCGCTAGATAGTTGCAATTTGGTGATTTTGCCCTTGCCGCACGCCTCCCGAGCAGATTACTTTCCAGCTCACAAGTTTTATGATTAGCTTCAAAGAAGAAAACGTATATGTTCATTTACCTGCTATTTATAAAAGCAGCCTCGCCAGACCTAAAACCCCTCGTCTGTTGTTGCTTCCTTACGCCAATCTCGATAATTAGTGACAGAGACGATATGAAATAAAAAAGCAACTGCGCTTACTAGAGCATAAGAAGGGGCTATTTTTCTGCCGCAAAGCCCATAGGAGCGGAGCAACCTGTTGTCACTGAATAGAATCAGTGTAAAACCCCCACGTCGTGTTTGGGAGGATTGTCAGCTGAAATAGTTTACAACAAAAGACAGAGGGAGTGTTTGCTAAAGTGTGTTTTCCTTCAAAGCTGCCCACGGGAATTGATCGAATACATTGAAGCGACAAATTCAAATAAACTAAAACAGCCAAGAAGCGAGGAGACAATAAGGGAACTAAAGCGGCGAGGCTGGGTGGGACGCCGGTCAAAGACAGCGAGAAACACGGGAGCGAAAATCCATCCGATCTGATAAGAGAGGAAGGAGCAGGTGTACGATGGGAGGCCGATTGGATTGGGGGGGGGCTAATGAGGGATAATGCAGGGCAGGTGTGCAGAGGAGGCACGGGGCCACCTGGAGAGCAGCAGCGACGGCGGGGAGAGCGAGCCAAATGGAGGGTACAGTCGCGAAGCACCGAGCAAAAACAGCGCTGAGGAGGAAGCGCCTCTGCTACAGTGACTTTTAACCACCATGGAATTAAATCACCAACAAACCCGTGTGTTTGGAAAACCACAAAACACGTAATTGGTTCAATCATGGAAAATTTGTAATTATGATTGCATTAAATTTTGAGATTAGGCAGCTAGCTGTTTGAGGTGGGCGATAATAAACCTTAAAGCGGTTACTCTGCTGTTTACTGGCTGAATCAAACATTAAAGATGCAGCCTCAGGCCTTTTGGCATCAACTGGGGGCAACGTCCATGTACCAGCAACAGCGCTCACACCCTCTCCGCAAAGAAAAGTGCCTCGTTTGTTAAAAATCTTGAGGTCAATCCTGGTTCTTTATCTCACGGATACATCAAAGTCAATCTCGGCACTCCATTTTCGAAGAACGTCCCGAATCCTAAAATGCACACCGAGAGGCGAGAAGGAGCTATGTTGCTAAGTCTTTCTGGGCATCCGTGACATATAAGACGAAGTTTTATACTAGGACAGCTGACCCAGATGTGCCCCTTGCCATATTGTTGCTTACAAATGATTGTTATTTTGAAAAGTCTGTTTCCTTAATTCCTCTTGCCTTGCCTCCTCCTGTTGCATCTCCCTTTGGGCAGAACTAGGAAGCAAGAAAAGGAACCGAGGAAGTGCAACAACAAAAAAAGGGATTCCATGGTGTTAACAAGGCTTTTATTTTGAAAAGCAACCAACAACTGTACTTTACTTAACTGTAAGTTTCTCATGGACACAAAATCCACATTCAATTTGTGCAAACTACATGTTCCCTCTGATTCAGTGTGAGTGTAAACACACCGACTGACATTGTATTTTTCCTGGTTTGGTGCGAAAACTTCTGAAAAATGACACAAGCCACTTTGTTTGGGTGTTGACGCCGCTCCACGTGTGTAATTGCCCTGTCTGTCTCTGGCTTTGTGCCAGCCAGCCCCTCGCAACCCAAATCAATCAGACCCCAAAATTGGCTGAGCAGAAGGCAGAGCTGCCGACGCCTCCCTGTGACAGCCATTCTCGTCCTGCTTTTCATGGTTCCATCTATTAAACTGATGCGTCGCTTCCATTTTAACCAGTCTTCTGAGGATTCAGGGTTTCTGTGTTATGTAACCCATTTGTCGCACAGCTGCTATGGGCACTGACAGAGGTGTGTGATGGCTGCCGACACCCCTGTTTTGCTTCGCTCCAGGGAGGGACTGCGTTCGGGCCTCACTTGGACTGATGTAAGCGATTTAACAAAGAGATGTTTCACCTGGATAATACTGGTTATCTCCATTTTTATAGTGCTCATGGCTTAAAAAAGAAGAAAAAAGTGTGTAAACAAATGGTGTAAAATTGGTGTAAAACTTTCTGACCTCTGCAAACTTTTTTTGATCTTGTTTGTCTCTACTTTGCTTCCATGTTGGGATTTTTTTTTTTCCGGAAAGAATTTTGCAGTCCTCACTCTCTCACCTCGCCTTCACCCTCGGGAGAGTTGATGTTGAAAACGCAGATAAACTCCGGCAATCTGTGACGCTCCCAGTGGATTTTAACGTAATGCAACTGTTCCGCATCAAGTGGAACGTGCCCATAATGGGAAAAGGAACCAAAGATATCCCCGTTGTCTAGCGGCTGCACGCTGGCGAAGAATGCAACCAATCAGTATCGTTCGAATAAACTAATCAACCCCAAATCCCTCCAGTTCGTCCTCACTGTGAATATAGCAAACTGGGCGCCATTTTAGTGAAAGGTAACAAAACAGTGAAGCCAGGCCAGGAAGTAGGGTTGCCAACTGTCCAGGATTTTGATTTGTCCCGTCCAGGACGCTCCAGTCCCATTTTTCTCGACAATAGATCGCGTAGCTATGGCACAGACAGGGGGCTTTGAATTTGCTGGCCAACCCACTCATCGGTGGTATGATATTCGTCTATCGCGGGCAGCGCACGCACCCACAACGCAGCCAGCTCGGCAGATGTGGTGGCTGGTGATGTGCATGCGTTCTCGCCATCGCGGTGGGCTCAGCCGATCTGGAGTACGTGCCGCACACACCAGCTGTCAAGATCTGCCGGCTGACACGTCACACGCTGTCAGTGAGATGCTTCTAAGGTAGGCAAGAGCTACTCGCCCAGACTGTCAAGAAAAGGTAAAAACTAATACTCTTTATACCCAATGTCTGAATATAAGAACATAAAACGAATGTAAAAATATTAAGACATGATGAATACATTTGAGCAATCATTTAGTCAAAGTCTACCTGCTAAACTTTGTCCATATACTGTATACCTGTGTGAGCAGTGTATGTAAAGCATACTTGCTTTTAAATGGACAAAAATGTATTTTGGACTTTTGTAGCAGCCTAATGAGTAGCACAGTTCATGAATAAATATTTCTGAATGATGTAGTCATCTTTGTTGTCTTTATTGTTAGCTAGCACATGCCTTAAAATATCTCAAACCGAATATAAAAGCCAAGATAGTCAATAGATTAGTCGACAATCAAAGTAGTTGTTAGTTGCAGCTCTAGCAGCAGACTCTTGCTCCCTCCTGCTCTATGATGATGTAAAGGCCTGCCAGCCTGCACTTTATATAACAAAATATAAAATGTTTTTGGCTAAAAAGCCATAATTCTGGTGTGCCACCGCAAGATTTTAAGTGGCCCCAGCCGATCAACCCAACTCAAGTTTCTGCAGCCGCCCCTTTGTGTAGCACCAAACACTTAGGACCAAAGTGTCCCTCGGTTGGTGTTGAGGAAGTTGGCAACCCTACCATAAAACCATTAGTGGCCCAATTGTTGAAAAAAAATGCATTAAAGTGCTCTCTTTGGAGGCAAAATTGCGTGCTAAAGTGCCCCCCTGGTTGGCAAAACATACTAAACTGCCTTCTTGGGTGGAAAAAATAACCCTAAATCTGCCCTCTTGGGTGGAAAAAACATGATAAAATGCCCTCTCGGGCAGCAAAAATTAGTGTTTTTTTGATTGAGCCAGAACTATATCTCACAGAACCAGTTTTGACATCTGGTGCTCATATGGTGTTAAAATGCACTCGAATAAGGAACTGGCATCTGCTTAATTGAACATTTTCTGGGGAAGGACCCCTGGACCCTCCCCAGGGATTTATTTATTTCCTTCACACATCCATGTCTCTGTGTGTTCTACACAGCCCACCTTTGAATCCACACAGTTCTCATGGCTGCTGATTCTAACTACAAACTAACTAACTAGTCTTGTTATTGTGTTTATAATGGGCCTTTGGCAAGAATGCGCTGTAGGTGTCCCTTTCTTTCTTTTTGCCCCTGTCCTTCAAAAAGTCATGCAAGCCACTGGAATGCAGCATTGTTTCATTGGCTCGGAGGCGTAGCAGAGGTGGTACAAGAGAGAGAACAACGTCATTGGTTGGATTCTTTTTTTGGTTTCTTTTGCCTTTTTGTGTCACATTGGAGACACTTTTGTGCCATAAACGCAGTTGAAATGAAGATTATGATGAAAATGGGCTTAAATAGAGCACGATTTAAGCAAACAGGCATGTGTTTGAGTGTGCAGAACCCCCCCTAAAACCTTTTTTTATCGCACAAGCACTTTAGAAAATTAGTCTGTAATCTCTCATGATACCTGGGTCAGCGCTCAGTCGCAAGATGTTGAACGGTAAACATAATAATGAAAATTCATGTCAGTGCAATTTAAAAAAAAAGAAAAAAAAGTCTCCTGTTTCTTAATTTGCAAGCCAAGAGCAGGAGCCGATGCACTGTGACATGACTGGAGCGGATGAGGACGTACTCGGGCCGCGGTCCGCCTCCTCTGAGGTCATCACACCACCCGCGGCCCGGTGCAGACACGCGGCCTTGGGTCAGCAAGCAGCCGGCTTTCGCTGCAACTCACCCAGGAGACGCGCTGACCCGCTTACCGCAGCACATGGAAAGAGAGCGACCCTCGAAGCACACACACACACACATACACCCACTCATAACACACACACTGCGGCCGAGCTCCCCTCACAGCGTGCGTGGAGCAGGAGAGGCAAGCTCATAATTGGAGAAGTTGAGGGGGCATGTTTGTGCGCGGGGTGTGTTGCCGGTGGTTTGACTGGATGTGTTAACGCTACGGTGGGAGAGCTGCTCTTGCCTCGACGCAAATAAAACTACCACGAGGCGATATGGCACTAGAAATAGATACCCAATAAAAGAATGTATTATACTGTACTGTAGGTTTCCTTCACTGCACTGCAGAGATTGACTTGGCGGAGATAGACATGGAGACAAAATGAGCTTTAGCCTGTGCCAGAATAAGGCAGCTTTCTGCAGAGATGAATTAAAAGGTTTTAGCTGCATTTTTTACAGTGCATTTTTTCCTAAACATAACCATTTTGGAGCGCAATTTTTTTTTTCCTGCAGGGGGTTGAAGAAAATTCAGACAGAGGTGACCTCAGGTGTCATTGCTTCCATCACCGATGATTGGATTGGATCTGATAAATACCCGTGACCTTCATAGTCAGATTTGGCCAGGGGGGGTTGGGGGGATGTGATGGTGATGACTTTTTGTCTTCAGTGGGAAACAAAAAGCCCCCCAAAAAAGCGGGTGCTGGTGGAAGTTTTTTTGTGTGTGGTGCGAAAGAGCCAGTAATGGCAAACCCACAGAGAAAATCTGATCTCTGATGTCCCCGTTGACTTTTTCTGTTATGTTTTCTTTTTGTACTGAGTTTTTTTTTTTATAAATTCTGCCACTCGCGGCACTCATTAATAAAAGAGGAGAATGAAAACACTGCTAAAGTAGAGCAAGTTTCACGCCAGTCTTGCGCTGTTGAACGTGTTCACAACTGTTATTCACCCACGCGACCCAGTACTGTAGTAGAGGGTTAGTATGTGTTTAAAGCTTCTCGTGCTGCCCCAAAATGCCCCAAAAAACACATTAGTACACACATGCATGCACACACACACACACAAATTGTGCAGTCAGTCTGTCAACTGTCATGTTACTGCATGGAGTCAACGCTGCGGGCTCAAAACCAGCCTGTATATTGCATTCATCTAATTAATGAGGACTTAGAACTGGCGATTGTGTGTGTGTGTGTGTGTGTCATGGGAGGGGGGGTGAGTTGTGGAAGGGAGGGCGTTGATATAGCACGCCGATTTACCCCCCACCACCGGATATCACGGACATGCCTGCAAGTCATGTTCGCACAGCAGCCCGCCTCGCCGCATGCACAAAAAGAAACCGTGAAAGGAGGTCAGAGGACCCACTGAGAGGAATTTCAACACGATTAACAGCTCGGAGATGGATTTTACCCCCCCCACCCCACACCCCCCATCTGATGAATAACTCCTGTTCGTGATTCACTCCTCGATAGTGTAATATTTACCTCAAAAGAGGAAAAAGGAAGTGCGTCTCTGTAGTATACTGGCGATAAGCTCATCTAAAAGAAAGACGATCACTCTGATCTAATTAATAGAAGACAACAAAGAGAGGTCTTGGTGGGCAGAAGTCCGACCTATTTCTGATTTTTGTAGGTTTTTCTTTGTTGACTGTTTTGAGTTGTAGATGTTGACTCCACGGGGCGACGGGGGGGAATCAATCTGTTATAGTTAAGGTCCAGCGCCCCCATACAAGCATCTCCACATCAGCGGCGTTGCTCCTATCAATACGTTGGAGGCCCTGTGCTGAAACAAATTCAGGATCTCTGCTCATTAGTCTAGCCAACTGGGAGTGTGTGTGTGTGTGTGTTTGTGTGTGTGTGTGTGTGTGTGTGCATGTGTGTGTATGAGTGCGTCGACCCACCCGCCATGAGTGCTGCCATCGGAGGAAAAAGGCACTCGATGCGGCACGTCAATCAGCCGAGACACAAATGTCAATTTTCCGTGTCTGTGTGTGTCAGGCTTACGGTGAAATTATGACAGCAAAAGACTCAAGGATAAGCAGATGAAAAATAAGACGGTGTGGATTTCCCGCTCACGGCGAGAGTGGGAGACAACAAGATGGAGAGAATGGTTTTTGGGGGGGAGGAGGGGGATGTGGAGGGGGGGGGGGGGGG
>CAESWR010000243.1:454406-476274 GCA_903171835.1 Mullus surmuletus | reverse complement strand
CCCCCCCCCCCCCCAGCACGCTGTCAGTGCTCGTCATGTATTTCAGCTCCACGCATTAGTGGTACCTGAGGTCAGGACGTCTCTAATCCACGGCACTGTATTATTAGACTGTTAAAGACCTCAGAAAAACACCCTGATGGCTGCACAGGTGGCCTCCCCCCGTACAGATGATGATACAAATGATGCTCGTGTGTCACCTGATAACACTTTCTCTACTTTAATGCAAGCAAAAATCAACCGGATGAGCACCGACACCGACTTTATAGAGCAAAGTCATGGCCTTCAAGGTTCCAAATGAGATTTTTCCCCTGTTTCTTTCTTGTGTATGCACAGTGATTGTGGTGTGTTCCCTAACCTTGTTTGTTTTTGGACAATCTGTCTTTAGACTTGATCGTTTGTTCATCCTGCTCGACACCGGAACGACGCCGGTGACCAGGAAAGCAGCGGCGCAGCAGCTCGGTGAAGTGGTGAAACTCCACACGCATGAACTCAATAATCTCATATCAAAGGTGTGTTTTGATAGCCTTTTCTCTGCGTTTTTTTTCCCCGAGTCCCCGTTCTGTGTGCATCAGCCCGGTCAGGCTGCAATGAACTTTAGAAAATGTTCAGTACTAGTACCAGGACTTTGCTTTGACCTATTTAACTCCGCATGGATGAGAAAATCATGAACACAAGGCATATTGGTGGTTTTTATCTGTCTTGTCTCAGTGTGACAACTGCTCAGATCTGTACGTTGGTAAATTGGATGTATTTTCTGTCAATTATAAGGTCCTGACCTACCTAAGGAGTCCTAACTGGGACACTCGGATAGCAGCGGGCCAAGCTGTAGAGGCCATTGTGAAGAATATCCCTGAGTGGAACCCAGCGCCTAAGCCGAAAGAAGGTGAGCCTTGAGGCTTGCAAGAACTCCCAAGTGGAAAGGCAGCTCAAACAGATTTAAAACTTAACTCAGCTAAACTATGAGGGGCACAATTTAGCTATTCAAAGGTTGTTTCTTCACGAAGCGCAAAGACAACAGGGAAAGCTGATACTGGCATTTGTGATGTGTTGAGTCATCTACGCTAAAACGAAGGAAAATCTTGACAGACACTGACACACTGGCACTTTCTGCCTGCTCAGGATGGTTTTTGGATGGATTGACCAAATGGCTGACATTTGTTACTGGTGTGGGCACCCACCCCTCATTGATTAGTTTTCCAGTGACCGATCAACAATGCCAGACTGTGGTGCCTGTTTTGTTCCAGAGTCTTCTGAAGACTTATCGCCCGAGGAATCCTCCTGCGACCGGCTGAGTTTCTACCACTTCGACATTTCCCGCCTACTCAAACATGGAGCGTCTCTGCTGGGATCCGCTGGGGCCGAGTTTGAGCTGCAGGATGACAAAACTGGTTCGTTTTTTTCTATTTACTTATTTTTTTTCTTATTCTGTTGCATGAACCTCCACACTGTTGCACACAGTTTTGCATGGTCACACTTGTATGTGCGACACTGACAACTTTGCATGCAAATTTTGCACTGAATCCAAAATGAGGGAAATTGGAAAGTAAAGTACATGTATACACACTACCGTGTGTGGGAGCCAGTATTAGATATCAGTAAATGTATGAGTAGCAAGTGACAGTATTAAAATGGTCTCTTGCCAGGCTGCTCCTCTAGTTCTGCTTCCTGTCACACGGGGTTTATAGGGAGAGGAGTGCTTTATCCAAAGTGCACTCTGCTGATCACACAGCCCTCTGTAGTGCCATCCTGTCCTGAGAGAAGCTGCTGCAAAAACTTCGGCAGTTCAACTCGCTGTCTGGATGCTCCGCACTGCAGCAGGAGTGGAGGGATAGCGGTAAACTTTAAATTCTCCAAGGTGTCAGAGCTCCGAGGTGATGCAGCGGGTATCATCGTGCCTTTGCTGTCACTGCATTCGTATATAGTCCACATTAAGTCCTCTGCAATATGCCAGGAAATGACAGATTTTGCACCTTGGCCTTGAGCCGACACTACTGGAGAGGCGAGTGCTTCTACTGCCTCGGAGTGCAATCTCCACGATCATCTCCTTGGTTTTACTGGTTCCGTGGGAGGGTTGGTTGACCCGCCAACTCCTCCAGCCCAGAGTGGCTGCTCACCTTGGCCCTGAATTTGAATGTAATTTGAACAGGGAAAGCTGCTTCTCCTTATCTTGGGATGGTTATTTGAATTTGTACTTCCTCACACCGCTTCCTGCTTGCTGTTCTACCAGTTGTGGATGTGATCTGATTTTGTGTCCTGTTCAAGGTCCACTGTATCATTGATGCCTACTAAATTTAGCCAGAGAGTGAGTGACTTTCAGAATTAGTAATGATGCTGTCATTGTGTTTATTTATGTCTGCAGCACCAGTCATTTTTGCCCTCTAGTTGCATTGAAACCAAAAAAGTTCCTAACGGAGTATTCGACCAATTACAGCGTTCTTCCTTTTTTATCTGCAAGTTATCAAATGTTTTTTTTCCCCAGCTGAGATGGACCCTAAGGAACGCCTGGCTCGGCAGAGGAAGCTTCTCCAGAAGAAATTGGGTCTGGACATTGGCGCTGCAATCGGCATGGACACAGAAGAGCTGTTTAATGATGAGGACCTCGTCTACACTTGCCAAGCTCGAGCCCATGGAAGCAAAGCCACAGCAGGAACCAGCGCTCGCAACCACGTGGTGAGTCTCATTCTAGCCTGTTTGCTTCAATGGGGTACATTTCATCATGTTTTTGTTGTATCAGTGTACCTGTTGGCTTTCCCAAGAAGTGACTCTGGGCTTAATAATTACTCCCTGGGCATGTTGTTACAGCTTCACAAAAACAGTTAAATGTTGGTCTTTGTATGACTGTTTAAAATCGTCATCATCCCAGTGACCTCACCCAGTCAAACTGGACTTCACAGAGTAAAGATAAGCAAGGCTTGTATTAACTGGACTCATCCTGAAAAACGTTTATGCCTCGTCACAAATGTGATTTGTCTGAGCAGCTTTATATATTGACAAATGCTAAATCTATTTGACTTCCTGTTTGGGCTTCACCATTTGTTACCACTGTGTCAATGAGCTACGTTGCCCGACAGCTGTTACCTGTAGAAAATCTCACACCAAGTCAAATAATACAATGAACCATTTGTAAGTCTAGAAAAGCTGTGGTAAACCTGGCCTTGTAGACCAGATTTTTTTTTAATTGCATTGTTTATTTGAGTGCAAGAATTAATTTTGTGAATGATAAATGGATTTGTGTCACAGCATTAATTTGATAATTTGTGTTGAATGTTTCAGCCCCTTCAAGCTGCAGAGTTGATCGATTCGGAGTTCCGGCCGGGCATGAGCAGCCGTCAGAAGAATAAGGCGAAGAGGATGGCCAAACTGGTGGCAAAACAGAGATCCAGAGACATGGACCCCAATGAGAAAAGGTGAGAAAAGGCATACAACAGTTTCTAATGCATTTAGAATATGTGTGTTGGGGTTGTGCCAGGAATTGACTCTTTTTATCTCTGTTGGTTTAGCAACGACAGCTTTGAAGGTGAACCTGAAGAGAAACGAAGGAAAACCACCAACATAGTTATCGACCAACCAGCAGCCGAGCATAAAGTCTTAATTAACAAAGTCCCAGACAACTCTAGTCTTCTCGAAGAGGTGTGTTCAAAAATGATTGATGTCCTATCTATATCTATCTATAATCTTAATGAAAAACCCTCTGTTAATGTGGTCCGTCTTCAGATGAACGAGTGGCCTCTGGAGAGCTTCTGTGAGGAGCTCTGCAACGACCTCTTCAATCCCTCGTGGGAGGTAAATGAATAAAGCATTTTTAGGTTATGATAATGACAATACAAAGGTCTGTTTGTGCTCAAGTGATGTAACAAATAATGCAGTTATGAACACGTGTCATCATCCAAATCATCTTAAACTAAACCCAACTAGTCACTGCATTTTTCACTGAGAAGAAATCGCTCACACCTGTTTGCAAATTGCAGTAATGCAAACATGAATCCACATTGTGTTTTACTGCTTCTCAGATCCGTCATGGTGCAGGCACAGGTCTTAGAGAAATCCTCAAGTCCCATGGTGCTGGAGGCGGGAAGCTGGTGGGAAGCACTGCTGAACAGGTACCGCATCTGTTTTGGATTTCGAGCACCTCTCTACCTGTTCAAGCCTGAGACTGACAAACTCTGTCTGGTTCTTCGCTGGGCTCAGATGTCGCGGCAGCATCAAGAGTGGATAGAAGACCTCATCATTCGGCTACTGTGTGTCTTTGCTCTGGACCGCTTTGGAGATTTCGTGTCCGATGAGGTGGGTCTTTCTCACTCAGGAGCAGCATGTCTTCCCACCTTTACTGTTTTACTTGCCTGCTCTAACTGTAGGCCGATTACTACAACATCCACCAAACTCTCGGTGGTCATCTTCCGTCTGGGGAAGATTTTGGTATATCCCCGACAGTTTGTTTGTGTGAGGCAATGCTTAATCTCTCCCAAAATTGACAGAATGAAGAAGTTTCCCTTCCTCCTCGTCACTGTGGCAACGCTGCTACACCGTGTTAAAAATTGTAACGGGGAAGTGACACAAATCATGAATTGTGCATGACCACCAGAGATGGTGTGAAATAGATAGATATGAATTGTGTGAAGGTTGAGACTTCAAATAACTGGAACTCTACTGGAAAGCGGAGCCCTCATTGGTTCAGTTGTAGACTGAAGACAAATACTATTGGGTGAAGGTGATTTGTCGAGCTCCGGGGGCGTTCTGCACGTTGGTCAATATACCTTGACCACAAGAAATCTCTTCTTAGTGGCAGAGGGCATTCTGGGAGAGGATGCCATTAATTGTAAGTTTGATCTGAATAGCAGCCTCACTGCAGGAGGTCAATGATGAATCATAAATCTAGTGTTGATCTGGTTGAGGGTGCCATATGTGACTAAACAACCCCTCCCCTCCACCCATAGTGACTCATCCGTGGTAACTATTTCCTGGTAGGAGGCCATTCAGGCCCAAAGAAAAGCCGCTGCACAAGTGGGCCTTTCTTGTCTGGGACTTTATAAAATGAGGGCTGAATACACACCATCTTGCTTCAATGCCACTTGGGATTGAGAGCAACTGTGTGCGGCCAGATTTGGTTTTAGTGAAAGATCACAAAGGGGGGCCGTGGCGGTGGCTGTATATCATCCCTCTGCCTCTCAGAGTGAGAATTTGGCGGTGAATATCTGCTGTCATTAACGCTGTATCAAGGGCAGCAGCACGAGCACCACTCCAGCTGGATGAGGTGGGCCACAGGCAGTCGTTTCACAGATTGCCTGCTGCGGAGTTCGAGGACACATCAGCCACTTTTTAAACATTTTAAAAGATGTGTGGAGAGTGCTGCCACATACAAACACTAAACATGAAGGAGAAAGAGGTCAAAGGTGGTTTTTGGTGGAGATTCATTGAGTCCATCTGGCCCTATGAAGACAAAGAAGCTGGCTGTGATTGTGGACGTCCAAACGATCCAAAAAAGGCAGCCAGAGGCTGTCTGAAGGTGTAAAAATAAAAATCCTTTAATGAACACGGATAACTGAAGCGTTTCGATAGCATGCCGATCACATGGTGTCAAAGTACCACCCACTAGATTCAACGAAATTGCACTGGAGATTATCATACAGAAAAAATCAGCACTGGAATAAAAATGCACCAATGGGCAGACTATTCTTTAGAGAAAGGCAAGAAAAAGTGCCAGAAAAGAGGATATGCTGGAGAAAAAAAAGAATAAAAAAAGATCACATATTCTCTTGAGTGGTTAAATATTTTTCAATATATTTAAATTAGTTTTTAAATTAAAACCACAAGATTAAGTTGAGTACAAGGTAAAGGTAAGCACACACGTGTGAGCATTTGTGTAACACATTTATCAGAGTGTGAAAAAGGTGGGCAGGTGTCTACATACAGTCAAAAGACTCATCAATTTTAAAAACATTATAAAAACGGGGACAAGTCATTATCCTCATTGGGTCCTGGGAAAGAGTGCTGATGCAAAAAGTCTCTCACTCTCGTTTAAGCAGCTGTTTCAGTCTGTCACCTCCATTCGGCCCTAATCAGCAGCGCCCAGTGTACGGGGTGTGACGAGTGAACCAGATACCGGTTACTGTACCGACTGTGCTTCTCCTCCCTCCTCAGGTGGTGGCTCCTGTCAGGGAGACGTGTGCTCAGACTCTCGGTGTGGCCCTCCGCCACGTCAATGAGACTGGTGTTTCCATGACCGTGGAGGTCCTGCTGAAGCTGCTGAAAGAGGACCAGTGGGAGGTCCGTCACGGAGGCCTGCTGGGGATCAAATACGCCCTCGCCGTGCGGCAGGTACCACCTGCTCCGTGTGTGATATGAGTGCCATATGTTGTTGAATATAGATGGTGTTGGTGGGACAGCATATGTCCACTTTGTGTTCTTATCTCATCGCAACATATCTTGTCCACGTGTCCGCCCTTGCGTGTCCCAGGACCTGATATCTGTTTTACTGCCACGCCTGCTCCCCGCCATCACAGAGGGCCTTCAGGACCTTGACGACGATGTCAGGGCTGTGGCGGCCGCAGCCCTCATCCCCGTGGTGGAGGGCTTGGTGCAGCTGCTGCCCAACAAGGTCAGAGGCAGTTCTATGTCTTTTTTAACAACATAACGGCCGCACATTTACAACCGCTGTGAAGTCTGTCGCCTGCACTCGTTTTTAACCTTGTCTTTTTATGGTTTTGATTTATTTTGTGCAAATCGCTGTGTGTGTATGTGTCCCAGGTACCTTTCATAGTCAACACACTGTGGGACGCTCTGTTGGATCTGGATGACCTCACAGCCTCCACCAACAGCATCATGACGTTGCTGTCCTCTTTGCTGACCTACCCGCAAGTCCGGCAGTGCAGGTCAGTCTAAAGGCAGAAAATAATGTTCATAGTTTGTTTTTTTTTAATGTGTGTACATGTACATACAGTAGATTTCACATATTAAGGGCATGGAGTCCTGAACATAATCTGTTTCACGAGTAACTATTATTGTGTGCACATGTTCGGCCAGTAAGCCGAAGGAGGGCAAGTTATTTCCCTCTATTAAGTGCTGTGCTGAGATGTTTGTGCATCTTGTTAGTAGTCGAAGCAAACCCATAATTGGATGAGGAGACCTGGCCCTTGAGCATGCATGGTGTATTCCTTTGTCGTAGGGGATTCTGTTGCTGAATACATTTTCTCATTCCCCTCTAGTATGCAACAGTCATTAACGGTCCTGGTCCCCCGGGTTTGGCCCTTCTTAAGACACACGATATCATCAGTAAGACGAGCGGCGCTGGAGACTCTTTTCACGCTCCTGTCCAAAGACGATCAGGTACAAATGGAATCACATCATGCACATATCCAATATGTAATAAATACTAGGTTTAATTGAGTATCAGTTTCTGTGTGTGACCACTTTCATGCTGGCTCATACTTAAATCTCAGTTTTCTGTACAATGTTTTCCAGCAATGCGCCATGTGGATCAACCCCATCCTGCAGGACATGCTGCGGCACATCTTCCAGTCCTGCATACTGGAAAGCAACGAGGAAATCCTCGAGCTGATCCAGAAGGTTTGACCCGCAACTGCCACCAACGACCACTCATTTTCAGGCTCTGCCCTTTTTTGAGTGTTTTTGTGTGTTGATTGGCGCCCCTGCATGCAGGTGTGGATGGAGCTGCTGTCTCAGGCCCCTCAGCAGTACGTGGTAGCAGCCAGCTGTCCGTGGATGGGTGCCTGGCTCTGCCTCATGATGCAGGCCGCACACATTCCCATCGATCTGAACATGCTGCTGGAAGTCAAGGCTCGCTCAAAGGTTGTGCTCTTTATTCATATTGGTGTGAGGCTTGTCCAAATTCTCATTAAGCTTGCATGCTTGTTGTTTTTTTGTTGCAACGAAATATTTATACAGAACACTCAAGGAATTTGTGTTCATGTTCAAATGATGGTCACACAAATAATGAGTTTTATATCTTTTGTCTTGTGGTCACGAAAATATCATAGTGGGGATAAGTTACTATAAGACCCTTGGCACCAGTATGTCAAGGATGCACCAGACCGTCCACACTGGATATATAATCAGCTTTGCAAACTGATCCGGTGTTGAATGTTTAATGCACGATACAGTTCTGATTAGTCGTGTATCGATGCAACAGGATAAGGCAGGGGCAAAGGCGCGCCTAGGGACCAACCAGGTAAAGGAGACGGTGCAGGAGTATCTAGCAGGAGCTGAGACTGTGACGGACGACCCTGTGACAAGGGACTACGTGGTGGTCCGGGCGCGCCTCATGGCTGCCAAGTAAGTTGTGTGCACGGCAAAAATAAATTCTACCAGCAGTGAAGTCACCCAGAGAAAGTTGGTCAGAGTTGCAAGTTTTCTTCTGAATGCTAACAGCTTTGATTGTCTGTCTTTTTTCTTTTTTCTGCTGTCCAGATTGCTGGGGGCCCTGTGTAGGTGTATATGTGACCCCCAGCTCAATGCTCCTTCTCAGGAGATCAGACCAGCTGAGTCTTTGGGCCAGCTTTTGCTCTTCCACCTCAACTCCAAGTCTGCCCTGCAGCGGATCGCTGTGTCTCTCGTGCTTTGCGAGTGGGCCGCACTGCAGAAGGTGAATAGCTTTATTTTTTGAATATGTTTATTTGCATGTGGAATTTTCATGGTATTGTTATGAACAAAACCGACTCTATCTCTGAGTGCCTCGTTTTTTTGCGAATCTTTCTCGATCAGGATTGTCAGGTGGTGTCATCCATGGTGCAGCCGCGTCTCCTGGCCATTCTGTCAGAGCAGCTGTACTATGATGAGATCGCCATCCCCTTCACGCGCATGCAAAACGAATGCAAGCAGCTCATTGCCTTGCTGGCTGACGCCCAAATAGATATTCAGGACCGCCTCAATTGCAGTGTTTTCACCATTGATCAAGCCAACGAGCTGGTAAGACGAGCTGCAAACGCACGCACGCACACACACACGCCCACAATCACACACTGTTACATTGGAGAAACTTGCAAGCAGTCTCAACACTTCTTTGAAAGAACACCACTGTCGTAACTAGATTACAAATAGCTGTTTTTAGCTGTTTTTCATCACATGATGATGCAGAGGTGAAGTTCTCCAAGTTATCCAACAACCCAGTTTGACAGCTTTGGTAATTGGGTTTGCACCCAGCTGATTTGTCTGCCTCAAAGGTTAATGGGTGTTTCACTCTGTAATAGATTGCTCACATTCCCCTCCTGCTTGTTTCCTAGGTAACCACCCTCTTCACAGAGTCGACGGCCGGTCTAAACGCCAAGATGAAGCCGTGGCAGGCGCTGGACAGCAAACGGCAGCAGGCCCAGTCCACTGTGACAGAGACCAGTGCCGAGTGGCAACAGCTACACCTCCGCGTCCACATGTTCACGGCCTGCGCGGTGGTCAACCTGCAGGTACTGCCCGACAAGCTCAACCCTCTGGTCCGGCCGCTGATGGAGGCCGTCAAGCGGGAGGAGAACACCCTCATCCAGGGTTACGGTGCCTCTTTCATTGCGAAACTGCTGCAGCAGTGCGCCGGACGCTCGCCGTGCCCCAACCCCAAAATCATCAAAAACCTCTGTGCCTCGGCCTGCGTGGACTCCTCCGCCACACCCTCATCGGCCTGCCCCGTCCCCCTCACAAACGACACTGCCAAAGGTAGATAAAAGATATAAATAGTCACGATCTCTGCAACATGAGCAGTGTGGATTTGAGCAATTACTCTTCATTAGGTGGGTTGGAGAAAGACTGCATGCATCACATGGTCAGCAAAACCCGAGGCATCATCACTCTGTACCGCCACCAAAGGGCAGCATTTGCAATCACCAGCAAGAGGGGCCCGGTCCCGAAAGCCCCTAAGACCCCCGCCACCGAACTCCCCCCTGGCAGCACCATCAGTGCAGATAACGACGAGGTACACAAGTTTTTCAAACATTTTGCTGCATTTGTGTTTTGCGTTTGTGTTGTTTTTATTCCGTTTGCTACCTGTTTTTCTTTTATTCAGAGCAAAAGGCCGTTTCTCATACAGAGAAGAGGGGCAGAGTTCTCCATCACGACCATCGCGAAGCATTTTGGCGCAGACCTCAACCAGTCCCTGCCGTACCTCTGGGAGAACACCGTTGGTCCTCTGAGAACAGTGGTGAATGAAAATCAAAGCATCGGTATGTTGTTTTATAACCTGCCACATGTCACTTCTTTTCATGTTATCAAACACAAATATGATTTTTTTTTCACCTGGCCTGGTCCATGTAAAGACACGAGTGGAGCGCACCACAGGTGGTGTGACGCACCACTATGCAAATTTCCTCATTTACGTACCTCCATGATTTGAAAGTTCTCCACATGGGTGAAATATTTGCGTGACATTTATGGAATCCTGGTCAGCGTTTAACAGCTGCTGACATCTGGGAAATTTCAAACGCATTCAGAGAACGAGCATGTGACCGTAAGAGCTGAACGCAAGCAAACGAATAAAGCCAAGAGCAACACTAGGAATATTCACTGCATGTTTAGATTGTCTTCACATGGCATGATGGGAATTCTATTATACTTGGAGACCAGAATTCAGCACATAACCTGTATGTTTGTTTTATTTATTTTTGTCGTTCTTTTAGACCGGCATCTCCAGCTAGAGAGGGGGGACGCTGCAGCCCAGGACCTGGTCAACTCCTTACAAGTGCTGGAAGTCATGGCTGGAGCAATGGCGCAGGAACTCAAACCTTTGGTATGATTCACATGCTGGTCCACTCAAAACCGATATCTTGATCTGATCACAAGGTTTAGCTGTGTACTTTGACTGTAGAAGCAGAACAGTTTGTTGTTGAGGCACATCTCTGAAAGTCGCGTGGCAGCGATTCCGCAACAAATGAGCCTCCCCTCCCTTCCTCTTTGTCTCACACCAGCTTCTTGAGCACCTCCCACACCTGTTCACCTGCCTGCAGCATCCGTACACGGCGGTGCGCCACATGGCGGCACGTTGCGTGGGCGTGCTCAGCAAGATCGCCACGTTGGAAACAATGAACAACTTCCTGGAGCGCGTTCTGCCCTGGTTGGCTGCCATCGACGACTGCACCAAGCAGGAGGGCGCCATCGAGGCTCTGGCCTGTATCCTTGACGCCGCCGTGCTGTCAGCAGTCTGTCGAGTGCACGTGCTGAGAATACATGCAGCAGTTATTAGCAGTTGTGTGTGGCGTGTGTGCGTGTGTTGTCTTTATGATTCCATCTGCTTTAAAGTGAGCTTGTTTATTTCTGGACGGGATTGTCCTTGACCAACCCACTATCAAGGTGTGATGGAGCAGCTGGATGTCGACATAGTTCCCTACATTGTGCTGCTGGTCGTCCCCGTGCTGGGCCGGATGAGCGACCCCAGTGACAGTATTCGTTTCATGGCCACGCAGTGCTTCGCTACGCTAATCCGTCTGCTGCCACTTGAGGTACGACGACACCGACAGTCAATCGAACACGGAGGCTCTTTGATAAGTTGATTAAGAATGACTCCACGATCGTTTTTTTTTTTCAGGCACTTTGTTTCTGAAAATCTTTTCTTTTTGCCCCCCCAGGCAGGCATACCAGACCCCCCCGCCATGTCTGCCGACTTGATACGCCAGAAGGCCAGAGAACGACACTTCCTGGAGCAGCTGCTTGATGGCCGAAAGTTGGAGAACTACAACATTCCTGTGCCCATCAAGGCAGAGCTCAGGAAGTACCAGCAGGTGTGTTGTCTGTTTCCGGGGTTCCGTCCACTTCTTTCTCAAGCACGGGATGAAAGATGCCCGCCCCCGGGCTTTGAAGCGCCTTTTCAGACAACTTGTGGAGTATCCAAGCGGATTCAGTACCTCCAGGCTCATCCCACTTACTGACAGATTTAGGATTGAGGCTTTGCTTTTTCTATCCATCAGGCTGGTGAAGTTTAAAGCCAGAGATCAGAGATGCTGACGGGTGGTTTTAGCCCACAGTCAATTTGAAATACTTTAGAGATGATGTCTTTTTTTTTTTTTTTCACTAACCATATATGTTGTTAGCCAGCAGCTTTGCTGAGACCACACATCTAACTCTTTGTGAAAGAGTCGAATAGAATCATTCACATTGCTACCTGTTAGTCTTAAGAAATGACAGATCAGAACTTTAATGCTCGTGTTGGTGCAGATTTGTCCTCATTTCCATTGTCGTTCCATCTGATAGGATGGAGTGAATTGGCTTTCCTTCCTCAACAAGTACAAGCTGCATGGGATCCTTTGCGATGACATGGGTCTCGGCAAGACGCTGCAGTCTATCTGCATTCTGGCAGGAGATCACTACCTCAGGTATGACGCCCAGATGGCAAAATTACTCCTCGCGGCGTGTTTGACTTTCATTGTGCGGCCAGCGTCAATTAACAAGATGAATCACGGCTTTCGGAAGTAGCGTCACTCTGCTGCTCCCATCTGTAAGACGTCTTTGTTTTAAAAAAAGTCCGGTGATTCATCAGCTTTAATGGACATCTGACTTTGGTTGTTCTTTTGTTTTGCTCCTAAAGCGAACCGTTTCTCCGTGGTGTCACATCTTTACTGAGCAACTCTATCTGTGTGATGCTACTTCAGGGTGCAAGAATATGCCAAGACGAAAGCTGCAGATTGCAGCCCCCTTCCCTCCTTGGTGGTGTGTCCACCCACTCTGACCGGCCACTGGGTGGACGAGGTAGGCAAGTTCTGCACCAAAGAGTACCTCAACCCACTGCACTACACGGGGCCCCCTACAGAGCGAATGCGGTAAGATCATCAGAGTGGAGATGGTGGTTTGCATTCTTTTCATGAGCTCATAATAATCATTTTTTCATGTGGTTTTATTTATTGAGACATTTTTATGAACCGCAAAACTGAATCTGTATTTTTGCAGGTTGCAGCATCAAGTGAAAAAACACAATCTCGTTGTAGCTTCTTATGATGTTGTTCGAAATGACATCGACTTTTTTAAGTAAGCTCACTTTTAATTTGACGTACATCTTGTATTTTGGAGGGAAGAACATGTTTCATTTCAAGCTTAATCTTTTTACGTTTACTGCAGAAATATAAAATTCAATTACTGCATCCTTGATGAGGGTCATATCATCAAGAATGGGAAAACCAAACTCTCCAAAGCCATTAAGCAGTTGGCTGCCAACTTCCGAGTCATCTTGTCAGGAACGCCCATTCAGGTGAGGCTACGGGCATCGTGGTGCATCTTCTTTTCTCAGATGTTCATTAACTGCAGCATCAACATTAATTTATCCCTCCCTGTCCTCCTCCTGTTTCCAGAACAACGTCCTGGAGCTCTGGTCACTCTTCGACTTCCTAATGCCTGGCTTCCTGGGAACTGAGCGCCAGTTCGCCGCTCGTTATGGCAAACCGATCCTGGCGAGCCGCGACGCCAAAAGCTCCTCCCGGGAGCAGGAGGCAGGTGTGTTGGCCCACGGCAGACCTGAACAAACTGCTGTCGTCTTGGCTTGTTTTTCTTTACACTGTCTTTCACATTTCCTGATACTGAGCTTCTGTCAATAAGAGAATATTCACCGAGGTGTCTCCGTCCAGGTGTGCTGGCGATGGAAGCTCTACATCGGCAGGTGCTGCCCTTCCTGCTCAGAAGGATGAAGGAAGATGTTCTCCAGGATCTTCCGCCAAAAATCATTCAGGATTATTACTGTAATCTGAGTCCTCTACAGGTACTTGGAGCCTTATACCTACCTTACAGTTTGCGCTCTCCTTGAGTAATTAACATGAATTTAATTTGCTAGTGTTTATTTGTAATTGCAACCATCCAGATACTTAATGTGTTTCCTGAAGGTAGCCTGCAAGTAATTCAACATAACACCCGTGTGTGTCTCTGTGATTACAGGTGCAGCTGTATGAGGACTTTGCAAAGTCTCGAGCCAAGGCCAGTGTGGAGGACAGCATCAGTGTTGCCTCTGCAGAAGAGGAGGAGAAGCCCAAACTGAAAGCCACAGGCCACGTCTTCCAGGCACGCCATTAATTCTTCTCGACACCCCGCACTGAAACCGATATTTTTAGAACCTCGAATCCTCTGCAGGTGGATCTCATTGTTACCATGCGGTGATGATTTCCTTCCATTTCCAAATTCTTTCAGGCGCTGCAGTACCTGCGGAAGCTCTGCAACCACCCGAGCCTGGTTTTAACCCCCCAGCATCCAGAGTACAAACGTATCGCTGAGCAGCTGGCAGGTCAGAACTCCAGCCTGCGGGACATCCAGCACGCCCCCAAACTCTCAGCTTTGAAACAGGTAGACGTTTGCACCGTATTATATCTATACAGAGACATCAACTTTGTGATAAGTTGTCGGATTTTCTGCACTTGGTGCTAAACAAAACCTCCCAATCAGCAAACTGTTTTATTTCCTCTTCAAGTTGCTCTTGGACTGTGGTCTCGGAGGTGGCGGCGGATCGGAGGGCAGCACCGAGGCTGTGGTGGCGCAGCATCGTGTTCTCATCTTCTGCCAACTGAAGAGCATGTTGGATATTGTCGAGCATGACCTGCTGAAGCCCAAACTGCCCACCGTCACCTACTTGAGGCTGGATGGCAGTGTGCAGGCTGGCCTGCGCCACTCCATCGTTTCCAGGTTTGTTGATTCAGTGCACGTCCGGTTCACTGACTGTGTTGGCCAGTAAACACAGAGGCGGCGTTCTAATCTGTGCACCTTTCTTACCTCAGGTTTAACAACGACCCATCCATTGATGTGTTGTTGCTGACCACCCACGTCGGTGGTCTTGGTCTGAACCTAACTGGTGCAGACACGGTGGTGTTTGTGGAACATGACTGGAACCCCATGAGAGACCTGCAGGCCATGGACCGAGCCCACAGGATAGGACAGGTACCCACTGGATGACTACATACANNNNCCCCCCCCCCCCCCCCCCCAAACAAAAAAGACAACCATCTGTCATCATTGATCATTGCGTCCATTTTTGTGCAGAAACGAGTGGTGAACGTGTACCGGCTCATCACACGGGGCACTCTGGAGGAGAAGATCATGGGCCTGCAGAAGTTCAAGATGGGCATCGCCAACACGGTCATCAGCCAAGAGAACGCCAGTCTGCAGAGCATGGGCACCGACCAGCTCCTCAACCTCTTCACTCTGGACAAAGTGAGAACCCGCACGCTTTTACCGTGTAGATTTAGAGGCTGAACGGTGCAAAAGAAAACCTGCCAGTGAAGGGATGGTACCACCGATCTGAAAAAACACAGGCTGGTGTTGTCAAGGCCAAAAAAAAGCGTAATGTGTTTGGACAGTTTACCATTTAAAATTATAGGTCCATGATGAGGAATCGCCAGCTTTTGGTTTGAGACACCTGCTTTTCTCACTTTCTAAGTAGCAGTTAAAGCATTTGTGCAGATGGATTTCTTCCTCTAACTGTACAAGGAGACCTCAAATTCCCAAAACATGGCAACAGGTACCCTGGTAACGATCACAACACACACAGCACAAACAGTCCATAAACTCGAGTAATTGTGAATATATATATATATATATATATATATATATATATATATATAACATACATACAGAGGGAGAAGCTGAAGTCTTTATATTCTATTTTTATGATTTCTTAGACACTCACACATACATAATGTTGCTGTTCCTGCAGCTGAAATAGTTCTCAGTGTGACTGTGTTTACAGTCGACAATGTAGCTGCTCTCACAGGCTTGCATATTTATAGAAGCAGCCTTTATTATTTCAAGCACTCCATACCAACAGCTTCACCAATCATTTGCCTCCCATTAAATAGACGGTTTCTGATTAGTTTCAGTTTCAGAAAACTGAAACTAATTTGTCCCCAGGGGGCAATTAGGGACACACAGAGCAGGCAACAACAACATAAAATTGAGGAAAAGCTCAAGATAAAATAAGAAACATAGAATAAACAAATTATATATTAAGTGACATTATACAATACTAGTGATATCCTACGTTCTTGAACTCTTGTTGTAATGAACCATTGATTACAAACTTCTTGTTAATGTCTATTGCACTGCAGAAATAATTGACCAAAAAGGGGATTACTTGGTATATTTTTGCTTTTAACTGCTTAAGATGTTTTTGTTAATAACTGATACTCAAGCCCGAAACAAAAGATGGCCCTCGCTAACCCCAGAAAAAAATCAGCATGACTGAAAAGTGACTCCATATCCCTTATTTATCTTATCTTTATGAATCATACAGAAGTGAGAAGGCAGTGGCGTCGATCACAGTAGATTCTTCCAATCGATCTCACCTCCACTAGCCACTCGCAGCGTTTGTTCTATTTTTATCTGCCAGATTGATTCCACAAAGGCCCGCCTGCTCGCATTCCTCCATAGAATCACTAAAGGAAGCAGTTTTTTTTTACTCCCTCAGAACATGTCGTTTGTGCCTTTTCAGGGCGACAAGGGCGAGAAGAGCGAGTCCCCGTCCACCTCAGGGAAGGCCTCCATGAAGTCTGTTCTGGACGGACTGGGGGAGTTATGGGACCAGCAGCAGTACGACACAGAGTACAACCTGGACAGCTTCATCCACTCCCTGCAGTAGCGCCGCGCGGCCCGATGCACCCTCTGCTGGCCGAGCGGGACCTGGTCCAGAGACTGCTGCAGTTTTATCCCCTCACTTCCCAAACCCGCCTGCAGATCATCCGCCTCTGATGGAGCATCGCAGCCACGGAAACAGCCAAAACCAGGATATGGTCCACAGCCAGCGCTCTCAGCTGATGATGTCAGAGCATCCTCTGCTGAGTTTCTCTGTTGTCAGACATCCCATAACCACTCGAGTGAACCGCGCAGGCCATTTACAAAACGGGCGGCGGGATAGTTCGCCGCTGACTTGCCATCTGCGACTGACATCTGCAGCGTCGTTTCTGCATCGTGCGCGTGGTTAGCAGCAGCAGCAGCAGCGTGCGCAGTGACGCCGCTTTAACCTCCGGGGCTTGCGATAAATCTTAATTATAGTTAAATAATTCTTCATCGTTCCAGCAGCAGGTGTTACTTTTCCAGCCCACGGCCCTCCTCCTCCTCCTCCTCCCACCACATTGCCAAAGTATACAGTGTTAACTGTTTCAGACACCATTACCCAGCTGCCCCATCTTTGCCGTCTGCCCTCCTCCCTCCTCCCTCTTCCCCCCCATCACAGAGTCTTAAAAGCACTGCTGTTTCCGGCTACTCTTCTTGCCGACACATCTGGCTGATGGATTCAAACACGTTTTTGTGTGACAAAGGGAAGCCGAGCGGAAGAGACAAGCTCACCGGTCAAACTACACGAGGTCGTCGCGCCGCACTAGCATCTTTTCCTTTTTTTTTTTTTTTTTTAAAGCACACTGACTGCTCGGCTGCTCAGGAGCTTGTTAATGCCAGGCCACATCCTGCAGATGGCGCTACCTTTTACTTGCAGCCCCCCCTCACCCCCATCCCCAGGAGTTCATACAGCCAACAAGAGGCTGTGGTGAGGAAGTGGTTGAAGCTGTTGTGGCCTCCATATGTGGTGTGGAAAAAAAGACCTGAGAAGGCAACTGCACTTGAAGCAGCATTACAGAGACTGAACAATGGGGCCAAGGTGAAACTGGTACCTGAAACTTGTCACAAGTATTTTAAAACGATAATAGACTTGTACATATTTCTGTAACTGCTGCTTTTTGTTTATGAACATGGAATTGTAATAAATTCTATAAACCTTTCATCTCCATCGTATTTCTCATTTGTGTGAATGTCAGCGCCCAGTAGATGGTGTGATTGTACATCATTAGAAACCATTACAGATGAGGCTTTGTCGCACTATCCCCCCCACCCCTCCCTCCTGGTTTTGGGGGCTTTTTTCTGAGCAAATTCAAAATCTTAAATGTGTATGAAAGCGTCAGACGGAGAACAGCTTTATGATTATCCCAGCAGGTTGTGAAGGTGGTTAATGCAAAGTTAGTAGAGGCGAGCTCGGGTGCGCTGGAGGATGAAGATGCCATGCAAAAGACCACAAAGTGTCACAGCGTCATACAGCTACGTTTAATAAGATTTGCTTTTTTTAGTACAGAAAAGGGAAAACTTAAAATGGGAACTACAAACGGAAGCAGTAGTTAAAAGCATTAGCAGCGTTGAGCTCCATGTTTCGAACTCGCAGTTGAACTGCAAAAATTTCAGGCCACCGTATGTCCAAGTCAACAATCTCAAAAGCCTTGCCAAGATAGAAACCAGTATTTTACGTCAGAAAATCAAAACCTAGAGTAAAAAGCACAGATGCCTTAGTAAAAAAAACAAAACAAAAAAAACACATTTCAAACGTAGTGAGATGTTTGTGGAAAAAAAGCACAATACCAATAATTATTATTTTTTTCATCTATTGAAATCACAACATGACGAGACCTACAGTGTTTACCTACCCAGAGACGCCCATGAAGCAGAAGTGCATATACAGTTTACTATCCAAGTCTAGTTACAGGAAGTACATATGTATATCTATATAGAGGAATATATAAAATGGTTGCCATCATTCAGATCATGATCTTTTTCATTCGCACATACATCTTGTTTTATAATTCGTCATAAATCGTTAAGTGACAGAGGAAACCGAAAAAGGCCAGAGACAGATATATACTTGGTGGTATGGTGGTGATAATACTGACCCACGGGAGAGAGACAAAGAGACAGACAGACAGAGAGAGAGAGAGAGAGAGGGAAACATGGAACATGAGGTGACGTCGGGATCAGCCGTATAAACTGGTAGAAAAGGTTCGCTCGAGATGACATTCTCACGTGAGTTTTCTTCTTTAGAAAAACATTTTGGATGAAGAAGCAGAGGAAGCTTCACCTTTGTGACATGAGCTCAACTGCTCACTTGCGTAGAGAGAAGGCCGAGAGGAATGATACCACTCGCAACCATTGTGTGCCCTACAGGCGAGGTTAGCTTAGCATTAAAACCACAAACAGCTCGCAAAGGACGAGTAAACGTCCCCGTTTGAAGATGCTGTTTGATGAGCATCACATGACCAATGGTGACCGGATACACCCAATGACACGTGTCAGCTCCCAAAGTAAAGAGGGGCTAAATATTGGGGATGAGATGGGGGGGAAAAAACACAGATTTGGCCCCTTCCGCCAACTCAACTTGTCTTTTGGATACATTTTGGTGCAACAAGTTGGGGTTGATGACCTAATTTGGCTGGGAGCTAACGCTACATTCTGCTAATGGTGACCAAGTGTCGGAGAGTGATATCAATCTTCTCAGCAAGACAGCAGAAATACGTCTTTCCACAAGAACGTAAAATCATCGAGCTTTTAACCAAAAAATAAATAAATAAAAAAATGACAGGAAGTCGGAAAGCTGGGGGAAGAAAAACACACTTTGAGACAACTCTTTGCTTCCTCTGGATAATTATGATTCAATAATTCAAATAGAACTTTTACCAAAACACTGTAGGTATCATTTGACAGTGCGTCGCCACGGTTACATTCACACTTAAATTACAATCGCACTGACGTTCACTGTAAGGACCACGCAGATCAGAAGAAGAAGAAGAAGAAGGTGTATGGGATGTAACCGATCGTTTTTGGGGGGGGGTGAGGGCGGGGGGCTGTCAGAGATCTCGCACTTGAAGGAGTGTTAAGGATGAGGATCAGGCTACTGGTTATAGTGGGAGAGAGTTGCAGAAGCAATGGGAATGGTCAGTGGTGTCGTTCATCCTCCACAATTACATCACAAGGAACTGCGTGTACGCTCCATTCTGCCATTTTTATTTTATTGCCCATTCATTTGTTTACATTGTGAATCACTTTTGAACATCACCGACCCCTGATGATCTGATGTTTGTGAGTAGTTTGTTTTTTTCCCCTCCATAGACCAGTCACACTAATGTAAGCAACATCAGCGAGTTAACACATAAAGCTCAGCATTTTCAAGAGTCGAGACACTTTAGTAACAATATTACAAAGTTGTTGTTTTTTTTTCAGCTTCTAAAATGAAAAAAGTGAACAAATGAAAAAAATAAACTTTTAAAAGAATTAGCATCATAAAATTAATTTATTCCACGTAAAAATACAAAATAATATTAATGACATTGACCAGATATGAAAGTCTCCCCCAGAAATAACTATTAATGGTGGAGAAATAAGTCTGTAAAGAAAAAAATAAAAATAAATGAAAATATGTAAATATGTTTTAAATTCTTTTCTTTTTTAGCAAAAACTTTCTAAAAATAATGAAAATTTCTCAGTACAAAGGCTACATTACTACTGGAAGGTACTAGCAGGTAGAGTAGGTAAATACACAGTAGAAAATGATTTTAGTGAATCACAATGCTTGCAATGAAAATAATTCTGCAATAAAGATTTATGCCTCTTTTTTCTTGTTTTCTTCTTTTCTACAAACAGTACAAACAGTATTGCACATTACAACAAAGAATCAAGGTTCTTAGCCTTAAAAAAATGGGACTAATTCAAGTCTTGCGTGAATAGAAGGCCACCAGTCTCTTGATGCACCTTGGGGGCTTTCGATCAAGTTACAGGTGAAAACACTTGTCTGTTTTTGTGTTAAAAATAACATTCTTTTCTACCACCAGCTGTCCGCCAACTCTCACAAGTCTCTTTTTTATTTATCTATTTATTCATTTATTCATCTCTTTTCTCCTCCCCAACAACGTCCGGCTAAACAAATTGGGGTTGACGTGTTTTTCTCTGTTTTTTTTTTACCAAACAAAAGGGAGCACATACTTTTAGGAAACATAAAAAACGTCTCTTAAAAAAATAATGAACAGAAGATCTCTTTCACAACTCTGGTCAGCATAGTAAATGATTGATTATAAATATACAAAACGTGGGAAATATGTTCAGTTTTCTGAGCACCTGATATTTTATTCCTAAAGAGCTCTGTTGGTGGTTTTGTTTTTTTTGTCGCGGCCAATTTGAGCAGTGGGACACTCAGTCCGAACCTCCACTGTCATAAAGTAGGCTGTACTCTCACGCTAACTACATCATTATATTAGTTATAAAGCTCTAGCTCCTTCAGTTGTTGTCTTTTCAAAAAAATAAATTCTTAAAATAAAAGCAAATAAGCATGATACAAATAAAAAAATCAACCATCTGTTAAATCATTTCTCTTGAAGAATTAAATTAATATATATTTTTCATCTGAATAAACTTACTTAGAAAATATCAGTTTCTCTCCTAATATATTTCAAAATTGAGGTATTGCAAAAGATCTTGTCAGTCAGAAAGCACGCTTTATCGACTTTGTTTTTCTCCTTTTAACAAAAAGAACCGCTGACTGTCGAAAAACTGTCCAGATACAAAGAGTAGTGCATAACAAATATCTATCATAGAGAAGGAACAAACATAGAAAACCTGTCTGGGTGGGGAAAGAAATGTCACAAAAACACCCAGAATTCACTTTCATAGGGATACGTATTATTACTCATGGTTAGCCTCTTATTTTCTCATCTTGGTTTTTTCATATTCCTATCAGTAAAAAAAGTATCTTCTGCTTTTATTCATTCAATTCGTTGTTGTTGTTGTTGTTGTTGTTGTTGTTTCTTTTGGACAAGCAACAAACAAAAACATCATTCCTAAAGCAAGAAAAAAAACAGTTTGCGACTAAAAGAAGAAAGAGGAGAGGGACTGTGGGGCGCCAGCACGGGACAATCACAACTCACAGCCCAAAAAAAAAAAATAAAGAAAAGAAAAAAGGGAGAGAGAGAGAAAAAAAAAAGGGGGACAACACACATTAACTCGCAACGATGTAGGACCCCCACTAGGGTCGCCCCACACGACTGCTAAAACCAGTGTAACTTGCCCCCACCAGCCCCCACCAGCCCCCACCCCCCCAAAAACCAGAGCCGACCCTCCCCACCCCCCATCCCCACTCCCGTCTTCAGCAGCCAATACTTAAAGTTTC
>CAESWR010000243.1:434304-447024 GCA_903171835.1 Mullus surmuletus | reverse complement strand
TATAAAATCTGGTCCATGTTTTTCAGGTAAAAGCGACATAAATTGTGAAACTGCTGACCGATGAGCAATGTTTTCTTTGGTATTGTTCATCAGCACTTTGTTTTTCTTGTCACTCTTCCTTTGGTTTCCAGGGAAACAAAGAATTCCTTTGGCCCCTTTTTCAAATGGTCCCAAATTCAGTCAAAATTCTACATGAAAAAAGCATTCACATAATCTACTTTCACCTACAAAGACATTGTCCACAGTTGTAAGCCAAAAAACAAAACAAAAAAAAATGTAAATCACATTGATATTGATATTTTAGGGCGGGGAATTACAAAGAGCCATGAACAAAAACTGAAGTAATAGTTACTGCAACTGGCAACCTTGCTGTGTCCCAAAACCCCGAAATCTGGCAGGAAAAAAACTGGTTCTCAAAACCAGCACAGTGAAGGCCCCTGCAACAGATATCGATTCTCCCAACAGTATAAATCCAACAGAGGAAAAGCCAATAAACATCCACACAATGGATCCAGTATTATTCAAAGCAACCACAGGGACTCTTGTTAATTAAAACTTTTAAGTGGCTGTTATTATGCGCCCCGCGGATTCGAGGAGCAGGCTGCAAAACCGCAGTGGAGCTATAATGTTTTCTCTAATAAGAAGCTGTAACGTCATGGGCAAAAAACAAACAAACAAAAAAAAAATCACAATGCAAAGCAAATTGCAATCAGGTGCTCTAAAGCAACTGGCTGATCTCTGATGCCTCGCTGCGCCGGCGAAAGTAACGCACCGCCGGACTTCGCATAAAGAGGATTTTGTGCGCTGTCATCTTTCTCTGGGTGCCTCGTCATCGTCTGACATAAGACCCCTGTCCCTGTGTCACTGGGTTACATAAAGAGGAGCTGTCATGGGGGGGGGGGGGGGGGGNNNNCTAAGCACTGACATCCCTTTGCAGTGAAAAAATAAACAACTGCCGTCTTGCAAAGAGGAGGGAGTAAAAAAAAGAAGAAGAAAAAAAAAGGCATGAAAAGGCAGAGCTAGCCAGCAGCTCATACAGTCTGAAGGAGGGAACAACTTGTTCCATGACCCAGGGCAGGGGAGAGAGAGAGAGAGAGACAGAGAGACAGAGAGAGGGAGAGAGAGGAGTGGAAACGGGGAGGAGTGATTCAAATGGAAAGAGAGAAGAAAAAAAGTGAGAAAAGGTGAAGAAGAGAAGCAGCATGAATGGCTCCCGTGCAAACAGGACGGTTAGAAAGACTGCAGAGACATTAATGGATGCCGCAAGAAAAGAAAAAAAAAGTGATGCAAGCGTGCCCAGACACCCAGACAGACAACCATTTCCATTTGTGCCACACTCCATTTCACACCGCAAACGCCGTAAAAGCCCCGCTGTTGGCCAGAGTGCGCCTCGCAGATGAGTTTGTCTACCTCTCAGGTGAACTTCAGGTCTTTTAATGGAAGTCTGGAGTGTTATTAATGGAGGTGAAGCTTAAGTTTGCAAACTTTTAAAACCGGAATAAAGGGGCAGCTGTGGTGGCGCCTATCTCTTTTAATCCTCATCCGCCGTCATTCATGCAAACAGACGCACCGCTCGTCAGCAGGTCTGGGTGATCTGCAAGGAAGAATTTCCTCTTGAAAATTCTCTGTGAAACGTTGATTACTACTTATTTGACTTGACAAAATAGGTTCCATCAATTGACAGCTCCTTTGCAAAATTGAGTCGTGATTGACAGCTCAATTCAGCGAGTTTACATAACAGGGGGGAGATGGGCGGGACTCCATTTAAATGCTTCAGCACCTACAGCCCCTTTAAAGCAGACTGTATATTTTTCTGCGCTCGGCTCTGCTGAAACACTGTTACATTCTGTCTGTACGATGCAGAGGATCTGCCTTTCCCATCATCCCTGCAAAGTGCGGAGGCTTACGCCGCAGGAGCACAGCGCAGATCTGCAGTGGCTCGTGCCTGAGATTTATAGAGCTTTGCTCCACAGGTCCCAGCCACGTCCAGGGAGGAAGAGGAACACACAAACCTGCATCTTTTTCCACCCTAAAGACCGTTGTTTATAGGCAGGGAGAGCTTGTGGGTGACGCCAGCCCAACCTATGACATCACTGCGTCCTGAAACAAAAGGCCACCAGTTTGACTCATGGGGGGGAAAAAAGAAAAGGTTACCTCAACAACGGCCTGGTGGTAATTGGTCAAATTACCGTAAAAACAAAGTCATTATCTGCAGCTACGTAACCATGAAACCACTACCTTAGAAGTGTGCTGAGCTTCAACTATTGTTAATAGGTTTAAGGTCAACGTCTTGTGGAAATACGTGGTTTGCTCTTCTGAGAGTTAGATGACTAAATTGATACCATTCACATCTGTATAAATAAAGCAACAGCTAGATAAGCTTCAAGAAAAGATGGGGACTGCTAAGCTAACTCTGCCAAAAGGTTCAAGAAAGTAACAGCAGCTCTGGCCAATAAATTACACAACAGCGCTATAAAACGACTTCTACAATTGGTTTGTTTGCGCTGACTACACTAATCCTATAGATTAGTGAGTAAACTTTACGGCTAGGCTATCTGTTTGTGTTTTGTGTGCTAAGCTAAGCTAAACAGCCTCAACACATGTACAACACTGATTCTCAAACTATAAAAAAAAAAAAAAAGAGGGGAATCTCAAACTGCTTTTTGGTGCTTTTCCAGAAATCTTTGAAAGAAAAAGCCACAGCAACTCCAAGATAATCTGAACATTATGTTCGATTTTAAATCAGATTAATTATCTAAAAATATACCGTTGAACACATGTGTTGGGTTGGTCCTTGTTAGCTGATACTTTAGATCTTGGAATTGATACTGCAGAGTCGGTACACTGACGTCTCTTGATTGCTATATCGCAGTCCCATGTTGAAAGCTCTCCTCTCCATTACCTCATCAACTGAAAGTTTTGTTGGCTTTGTGGAAACTCAATCCAAGATAAGGAGATAATCAACAACATTGGAAGAACGTGGAGCTCTTCTCAGTGCGAGTGTGAAGAATGTGTGCAGAATTGGTGAGAACCTCTACTCGCAACTACTAATCAAAGTGAACAAAAAAAGGTTTTTTTTGTTGAAAGCATTAATGATGGGCTCTAAATCTGCCACCAAATGTACATGGATCAACAAGAAGATAGAGGAAGAGACAAATATCTGCTCTATAAAAAACAAATAAAAGGCTCACAAGATTTGGCGCAGTAGCAGTCAGTGATAGAGTTGTGAAGGGGTGAAATCAAGCGACACTAATCATCTCAATTTGAAGAAGTCACTCTCTGGATATAATCCCAATACTCAAGCAAAAGACAAATCAAGGGCTGGGAAATGCTGCAGAGGCTGCAGCGCTCCTTTAAAGCCTTCAACCGGATTTGTGCTGCGTTCACAACGTATGGGAAAGACAGTAAATACAGACTCTTGTGGCAAATGTAGAGTTTGCTTCACAACACTGCACATCCAATAATAACTAGGCCCGCAGTCTGCGGTGACCTTTTGATGCCTTCAAACAAGTGTGTCGCTGTGGCGTGATGTGAGCATTAGTGTTCGTAGCAGTTTCCAGCTCCTGGCGTTCGACATGCATCACCTCCTCCTCTTCCTCCTCTTCCTCCTCTCCCCGCCCTCTATCCCCAATCACGGACCAAAATAGCTCTCTAACATTTCAAGCAGCAACCGTGACGACAGCGTTTGGTTGACACAGGAGAATCAGCGCAACAGTGACCAGGGCTTGTCAGTTGCCATGACATCACACACCTGTGTTCCAGCAGCTGGCGCAATGAGACTTTTTAAGCGCTGCTTCTCCTTCGGGGTGGGACGACTGCAGAAGCTGTGTCGAACAGTGCTGAGCCATATGAATTTGTTTATGGTAATCCTGCTATAATTTAAAGCAGCTTCAACAGATCTTTATGACCTATGGGAATTGGCGGAGCGGGCTCTAAATATTGACGCCAACATTACCACCTCGTTCATTTATTTTGATTGCTGGTTTCCTTTAAGACCCTGTTCACACATGCAGCAGACTCGCAGCGACATTAGCAGATGTATTTATGGCCGCTTGATATATATATACATATATATATAGTCCTACATTCATCCTCCATTTAGCTCCAGTTTGCGAAAAGCCGCTTGTCTAGCTGTGACTACCTATGGTGACTAGCTAAGTTTGTCTGTCTGCAGTTTGGCGCCAGGGATGTGGCACTGCGGGGGGTGTCACGCCTTTTTTTAAAGCTGCAAATGGGTTTCTGGCGCCACTGGAAACAAAGTGACCCCAAATATAAAATGACAATGACAACTTAATTCACTACAAGCAGCATTAGCCTTTTTTGGACATGTGTTGTCTGTGACTGGACTATAACAGTCCTATTTTCTTTATTGTACATGTTTGTTACTATGCGAAGACGATCGTTACAAAAGTGCCAATCAACGCTAAGTGATCTTACGCAAGTAGTTTCGTTGTACAACTGCCACAAAATTCAGGCAACTAATTTCATTTTGTAACTACTGCTGCTGCTGCTGAGGTAGCAGCTCCTACTTCCTCAGTGAGTCGCCAGTTCTCTCCCAGTCCCAAATAAGTCATACCCTGCCCCTGAAGTTGCCTGTGCCACGATATGAGTCACCCACTCAACCAAAACACTTTCATAACTGTACAGACAAACATTGCCGGCAGTATAATGCGAAGCAGGACGGAAACTGACAAGTATCTTCCATTCTGTCAAGCTTGGAAGGACATTTAACGGGATGACCTCTTGATGCGAATCCCACTTTTTGTAAAAACAGCCATTGGACGGTCTCACGCAAATGTATCTGCACAGAAGCACCCTTGAAGGTATCAGTGTCACCAGGCGTCTGTCACTGCTCCTTTGCCAGCTCATATGTAGAGTGTGACATAAATAGTATATTTTAGCAGTTTCCCCTGGAGTTTTTTCATTTTTTTTCCAGAGGGATGGGTTAAATTAGAGTAATATGAATGCTACACACATCAGTGGTCCCACATGTCTCCTCCCCTTACATGGCGGCGTCCGCCAGCTGCCGCAAGCTCATTCATTCCCCTAAAAGGATGCTGCATTTTTGCTGCTGGCTTTGGATATTATTGGGAGCCAAGCCTATTCAAAATAATCCTCCCAATCTAAAAAAAATTGTGATGTTGAAAAATGAGAGTGGGGGAGAAACTGGCAGAGATTTTTGCAGGTCCTCCAGATGCAGCGTATTACCATCTGCATGTGGAATGTCAGTTATTTCCAGAGTGTCTTTAATAGCTTCCCTAATATGACACACAGCAGCTCCCGGGGCCGGAGGGAGCGACTGCAGAGGCCTGGAGGAGGGCGGTGCTACGAGGAGCCCCCCAAAAATGACACCAGAGACGCAGAGAAATAAGGTTCACACTCCTCAGGTAGTCGCTGGAGAAAAAACTGTTGTTGGGTCGACACTCTTGGTGGCCTGTAATGGACTCATTATATAGCGTATGATTACTGCAGGGGGCTGCTCGGATAAACAGGCACCTCGACGTTGCTCAGCATGAGCCACCATTTCTGCGGTAATACAACCCTTTACAAAACTCTAAGAGAGCGAAAAACACCTGGCGATATTTATTGGTGTAGGCTTTGATGTCTGATGGGAAAATCCGCACGCTGCTTTGAGAAACCAGCACTCACCTTTAGGTGGGAAGTAGGACTTGCTCTCGGCTTTGTGGGGCCAGTCTACTACCAAGTGTCCATAGCGACGGAAACTGTTGGTGATTTCGTCTGTGAAAAAAAAAAAAAAAAAAGAGAAGATGGGGGGTGGGGGGGTAGAAAGACATGAATCATGTGTTTGTCGTTTGAAAATACATCACACATGGCTGTAATACACACTTTAAAAGGGACACCACGCGGTGCCTCGCTAAGTGCTGACACAGGCACGGGTTTCTATTTATTGCCGCGCTGCAGAGGTAGCCGCCGCGTTCAACAGGAATACGGGCAGGGCCGACGCATGCTGTGGAAACTCATGAATTTTTCAGTCGGCCAAGGGCACGTATTGTACATCTACTCAGTGTTACACATGCCTGTTCAACCGTGTCGGCAGTAAACATTCCATATTACACTTTAATCTTTATACTCCAGAGTGTGCCTGCAGTAAATGACTGCAGGCAGATGACGCAACAAGGACACAGACAGGAAATATAAGATTTAATTCTGGGTTGTTGTTTTCTCTTGCTTCTGGTTCTACAAACAATCTCAATATCACGCCATGCTCGTGTCTACGTCACAATGGGTTTCACGTGAGTAGTGGAACATAAAATGAAGGTTTCCACTCTCTGGAATGTGCAAATGAAGCAAGCATTTCCTTGTTTCTTAAAATAAAAGTGGACTTTCCAAAAAAGTCTGGCGATACGCTGCCCCCTATGGGTTTGGGCAGTGGGATAGGAAGATCTCATTAATTGCGATCACCTACGGATTTTAGCTTTAAAACACACAAGGCTGACAGCGATCCCAAATACACATCCATGCCTAATTGCTTTTGGCAAACTGCCAGGTCTTGGCTGAACTGGAAGCGTTCCAGTTGTGCCTGTCCGGTACAGAATGTGTCAGTAAGAGCCGGAGCGGTGCTGTAAGACCGACACTCACGGAAAACGAATCTCTGGTAAATGCAATTCTTTGTCTACCTTCATCTATATCAGGGGGCAGGCCTCCCACAAAGACCTTCCTGGAGTAGCGCTCCATCCTCTCTCCGTTCTGACAGCGGGTTGGGGAGTTCAGGCCGGGGGTCAGGGAGGGGTCACCGTGGCCATCGTCGAGGAATCCGTCTTCAAAGGGGAAAAGGCAGGAGCGACCTGGGCGCGGAGAGGGGAAAAAAAGGGACGCCAGGAGGACGGACGGGGATAACAGGGGAGGACACAGAGGTGAAAGAGAGTGAAGTAAGAAGGGAGGGAAGATATGAGACAGAGAGAATGTTAATCACATCTGGGAATCATTTGAGGAGCAGAGTCAGTGTGGATATCTGGGCCTTTCTTCAACCTCCTAACACATGCAGTCAGATTCTTAGTAACAAGCGTACAACTGCAGGAGGCGGATTATGGTTTCAAATCAAGAATATCATTTGTGGATTTTTGCCGTTGATGTAACAGTTCAAAGTCATTGAATCATTTCAATCTTTTATCTTTACTTGCAGGATATTTAAACACACAAAGGAAAGATGTAAAAAGGGCTATATTACAGCATATAGTCAATAATAAATGGAGATCCATGGGCATTTTAGAGAGTAATTATTCTTGCAAGGCTTTCCCTGGATATGGTTAAAGCAGCATGTGATGACTTTGGAAAGATAACAAAGGTGAAAAGTTAGACTGACCACATACTTTGGCTATACTGTGTAAATGAAAAATGAGTATGATGCTGGAAAATGTCTGACGTGACGGTGGAGGAATGGTCTAATATCTAATAATGTGCAAGAATCCTCTATTCTGTGCTAGTCTATGTCTTCACTGAAAGTCTTGCAGGGTGTAATATCTTTATTCAGATATTACCGATGCATTTAGATGAGAAGCTCTCTCCTTAGCAGGGTTGATGTAGTGCTTGGCAAGCAATGACAATTTTACTCATGAAGGTATGCTGCGATACTCATATAGCCGATTCCTCCCAATAACGTGTTTTTAATTCGCTCAAAGCACCAAATTGAATGGGATTACAAATGTCACACAACAGCAGCCACCCCCCAACCCCACCCCGCATTCGCTGAAGAAAGACAGAATTAGTTAGAAAGCACATCAAATCACAGATGAGCCACATTGGAAGCACCCATCGTTGCCATTTGGACGATGATTCACTTCTGAGTCAGCATACTCCTTCCTGAATATCACGTGTATGGTCTTATCTCAATAAGACAATAATTTAACCCACCGTTGCTATGTGCTACAACACTCCTAAATCACACAACAAATCTGCTTTTTCTCAGTTATATTCCCATTGCCTGGATTTTATTTCTGTAGTGCCCATGGATACAAGAGGCAGATAATTCTTTGTCTATGCAAATGTGATAAAGCTTTTTCTGATGAAACCATCAAAAATCATTTGGGGATCAAACACAGTCTGTAACATTTGGTGGTGGCATTATGGAAGTACATTACACACTTTTGTGCACATTACAGGTAGAACACTGACTCAGAATAGAACAAAAAAAAAATTGGCACACTGGTTTTGGTTTTACTCTCACCATCAAGGAAAACAAGGTTCATACGGACAGATTTGGTGGATCGTTGCCCCCATCTTGATTTAATGAACAATGTGTGTTTTTTTTTTGATGATTTAATTCAATCACAGCACAGATGAAAAGCAGATATTGACACCACACTAAGACCCCCTCAGCCTCGGAGAGATGGCAAGCAGACCCCCAGAGAAAGTGCCACACGTTACCTCTTCTGCGGCCATAGCTCCGGGCTGCTTGTCAGCACAGTGGGGGAAGTAGAGAGACAGAGGAGAGACAGGGGGGTGGGGGGTGGGGGAGTAGGAACAGGGGGGATAGGAAAGAGATACAGAGACATGGGTTTTGTGGAAATAAAAACCAAACCAGGAACATCTCTAAGGCAACAGTGAAACCACAGATGGCCACACCTAAGCTTCGGCAGCGGGAGCGGGATGATTATTACAGCCTGGCGTCGGCCCACAGTAAACCTGCTGCACCTGCCTTGGCAACAGACGCATGCAGATGCTGCACGGGGGAGGGAGGGGTGTGATAGGTGAGGGCGAGCCACGGAAAAGGCTGAAATATTTAGCGGCATAATGCGACGCCCTGCAGCCGGAAATCATAATCTCAGGTTTAATGAACCTGTGATACCCGGCGTCCGTGCTAATCTTTAGTGAATATACACAAATGAGGCCATAAAGCAGAGCGCACACAGGACTTAAGGTAGTGCTGGTTAGTCATTATCATGGTCTTGGTGAAATATTAAAAGTTGCTCTCGGGTCGGGTACGACAGGCCAGGTGTGAGTGGAAAGTTCCCACAGGATAAGGAGAGGGTACGGTGGTGGCTGGCAGCCTCAGGGCTCGGAGACAGGAGGATAACATGCACAGAGGAGGGACGGGAGGGGAGGGTAGGGGCACTGAGTAGGCTGTGGTGCTGTTCTGAATCTACGTCCACGCAAAGTTAGAGCTCTGTAATCACTTTATCTAATCAGCTGCTCACACGGGCCAGCTCTCAAAATTCTTTTTCCGATTGCAGCAGCTCAGGAAATCTGAGGTTCTTATATTTGAAATGTGGCTTCGTAGCAACAGAAAGTAATTTAGTTCATTTTAATAGTAAATAAAAGATCTTGACTAGTTTACACCTTTCAAAGCAATATTCAGTATTTTCCTATTTGTTGAAAAAATAAAAAAATCACAGGCTTCACTCTCTGTCATAATGTATTCCATAATGTCTGGGTTTGACGAATGAGCTAAATATCCTTTTTGAATGCCCCCCTTCTATAATAGATAGATGGATAGATAGATAGACAGATATAGATTTTTTTTTTCGTGTACAAAAAAGACAATTTGGAAGATATTAACTATGACCCATTTCTTCTTCCCCAGTGTTATCACACTGACAGAATCCTGCTTTTTCCATACGACAACTGGGCCGACATCATTTGCTGAGTCGCTTGGGAGATTGAGTGGAAAACAAGCTAATAAGTTGACGGTCTGCATTTTAGAAAAAGGGAGTCAAAATGAGTTAGAATTAAATCAATTAAGATTATTCTGAAGGTTAGCCAGTGCATTTGCCTATGATTTATGATAATAAGTAGCAGAGTATTTAGGTTTTGGAGGTCAGTATTGGACTTGCACGTGTTCATTCTCTGCTTTTTATTCTCATTTTGGATAGTCTCTGAACTATTCCTCCAAAAAGGCTCCAACTTGGGTCTTAGTGGCACATGAATTCCCACCAAAAAGTGGCTTTTTCAGAACCAGCGGGAGATGTAACACGGTACTTTACAGCTCCTCCTGTGACTCTAAACTCACCAGTCACAAAGCAAGCAGACTCCCTGCTTCAAAAACCAATATGTGTCTTTGCATTATGAGGGTCCCATTGTGTGATTTGCCCTTCTTGGCTTTTTTCAAGGGGGATATATTGTCTCTGAGCCTCTTCTCCCTTGCTATGTTTTCATTAAAGAGATCTGGCTCTCCAATCCCAAAAATCCAGGGCAGTCTCCCTGTGGCTTTGCCCTCTTCCAGTCTCGCCTCGACAGGAACAAAGTCACCTAGCAACCGGGGCAAAATGAAGAAAAAAAATCGCACTGGGAAACTGTCAAATGTCTCGGAGAAGGAGAACAAACCCATGGAGGACAAGAGGAAGGAGTAAAGTGAGGGGTTAAGAATAAGTACCAGCTTCTTAGTGTGTGGTGTCTAACCCAGAGAAATTGTGTTTAAAGGTAGCCGGGTGATTCCTCTGGGCAGGATATGTTTGATGTCTCCGGCTCTGCTGGGCTCCGAAGTCACAGCAAAGAGGAGGCTAAGCTGTCAAGTGAACAACACCAATAAATCTAGGTAGCAGACCCCCGCTTGCTCCTCTCCTCCCTTTCTTCCTCGCTTCAAGTGCCAAAAGCATCCGGAGAAGGTACCGCTCTTACGGTTTCTCACAGCTTGAGGCCCCAAAGCTAATGGGACGAAATGAAGGAGAAACACCGAGTGAAACACTTTTAAGTTGAAACCAAAGCTTCCCTGTCTGCGCACATCACAGGCTACGAAGGAGCGAGCCAGTTCTGACAGACTCGGAAGATCTGGGCAGATCTGTGCTTGCCTGAGCGTAATCCCATGACACAACAGTTTAACATCAATCCCGGACACGTTCTCCGAGGATACGAACGATGAAAAGAACAAAATTAGGAAGGAGCACCAGTGTTGTCAAGATGTGAACAGCGGAAAGTGCTTCACAGGGAAGCTGTTTTATGTTAAACAACCTGCTTTTCCGTTCCTTTTATTCGCTGCAGGCCTGCCGAACACGTCCAGAGAGAAAAGCAGGGCTTCGCAGTCTCAGATTTACCACCAGTCGTCCTAGACATCCTTGATACTTTGGGGTTTGGACAAGGAGAAGGGAAACATAATTATCCTATGAAAGAAAGAGGGAAGACCATGGCCAGATATTGAGGAGGACGGTCTTCATCTGAATAAACCATGTCCCTTATCCTGTCCAAAACAAATAAAAGACCATTTGGAAGGGTAGGGCCTGTCTGGAAAACTTCATGGCATCCATACAGAAGCATATGGGATCAAGACCTGACTTCTCTTTATGCCTGGTCTGTCAGTGTTGGTCATCTGCCTGCTGGTGGGACACTGGGATGGGGGGTAAAGGGCTGCGGGGTCTAGTCTTACATGTTGCCATATTTTTGGAAGCGCTATTTGCGGGTCAACTGTGCTAAGAGGTCTGTCCTGGGTTTATGGTGTCAGGGAATCCAGCAACCCCTTCGCAAAGGGTAGGCAGGTGTGCCTTGCAAGAACTGGCAAATGCACTTCATCGGAACATGCCACAAAATACCATGCTTCATTTTATTCTTTTTTTGCAGCTGTCACTGTTTCATCTGAAATACATGAAGAAAGCAAGAACACTTTCAGCGGATAATGAACAAACAAATGAAAAGTAACTTACTATTCAGTGGCATAATGTGGTCTGCTCCGGGATGATGAAAGTTAATGCCCATACGCCCTGTCAAAGAGAAAGAGAAAAAGTTGTGTGTGATTTTTTTTCACAAAAGAGGGAAAACATGGAAGTCACTGATAAAAGCCACGCGTTTGACAGACGGTTTAATCTCCCCCCACTGCTGCTCACAATGGGGGGAAAAGGCAGCTATGATGAAACGCTAAACATGAAGCGAATAAACACCACATTTACTCAAGGTGTTACAATGGTGGAAAAGAACCACAGAAAACAGATGTGGGAAAAGTGGAAACACACAGTCCTTTGTTTTCACATGCACTCACACACACAAAGGCAGGTAAAGGGGCTAGGAATTCAACAGAGTGTGCCTTCTGCTATGGCGACAATGTCCGCATACATGAGCCCATCTGTCAGTGCTTTCATGGTGAGTGGGGTGGCGTGGAAATGGAAGCCTTACTGGTTATCTCTGTATTCTACCTGCACAGCTGACAGCAGAGGTACAAATAATATCCAACCTGGAAAAACTACTTCTGCCTTGCTGTCAACATCATTGCGCAGCAGGCACGCCCTTAATCCCTAACCACCTCAAATTAGGGCCCTATGTCAAAATCCGCCTGCACCAGCTTTTTACTCAACGTGCAACAGCAAACCAGACTACATAGAGTCATTTCGGAAAGATTGGGAGTGTAGCAACCTTTTCACATCAATATTTTGAAATTAACATAATGATTTAATGCTCCTGTAAGCCTACTCGTCCTTCTTTGCGATGCAACATTCACCCTGGCCTGGACGGGTGCGGGGGTTTTAACTACAACGGATGTCTCGCTTTAGCGTTCACACCACCTTGCTCACAAGAAACGTGGACTTTGAGAGACAGACCAGCTGCATGTTGCAAGTTGCCGTGTGGCGCAAACAAGATTACATGTCAAAAGTTTCAAAATGTAGCCCCCGCAGAAGGAAGATATTGGGACAGCGAGTGGGGGGCCTCTTCCTGACTCGCAAACAAGAGTGCACCTAGCAGTTAAACCTGGTTACAAACCACAGAGGCCACGCAGGGGGAGGACGAGGGGGCAGCCAGTCAGAATCCAGGCATCAGTGGGGGCTGGGGGGGGGGGGGGGG
>CAESWR010000243.1:342413-363953 GCA_903171835.1 Mullus surmuletus | reverse complement strand
AGGAGTCCTCCTCCTCCTGACGCAGACTTGTCACCGGTAAATTCCGATCCCCCTCAGCGCCTCACTGTTTGGACCGAGCCGCTACAGAAACATCCGAAGCTGAGCAGATCCGAGTTCATCGCGGCCTAGGAGTCCTTTTCTCTCTCTCTCTCCCCTCCGTCCTCCATGGAAGTCCCGTTTACAAACATACCGTGGTGGCTACGTGTTTTCTCGCAGTCCGGAAAAAAAAAAGGGAAAAACTTGCTGTGGGCGCAGACCTCAGATCCGCTCAGAGGCGACGTAGCGCTTGATGGGAGGACCTGGGAGCGCCTGCAGTGGCGCCATGTGGCCGCTAGATGGAGACAATTGACCGCACAAACGCACCACAAAACAGAGGCTCCCGGTCAAGCAGAGACTAAAGGAGGGATTTAAATCATTTCAAATGTGAATAAAAACAAAAAATAAACCCAGCATAAAATGGCCTTTTATATAATTTGTTTGATACATATGTGTAAATAGTTTTTTAAAAAAAAGGCAATAAGTGACATCTTGCTAATAATGTGAAAATAATAATAAATGAAAAATAAATAAATAATAATGTGAAAACACGTAGGAAACACACCCACTATAAAAAGTTGGTGGGGAGGGAGGGGGTTAACCATCCTCCGCGACACTGAAGCAATTAGTAAGTCCTGAATACACGATTAGACTTTTAGAAGATCAAAGCAAAAAAAAAAAAATCAAAGCAAAAGTGAGCCTGAAAGAAGACAAAATATTCAGATTTATTCTCAGGTAAAGTCACTCTCAGCTAATCCCCACGAAAATGAGGCCTCTGTGCTCTGCTGAGTCACTTAAAATATCAAATTGTGTGTGTTTTAATTACTTTGGGGCGGGCTGTGTACATAAAATGGATGGAAAAGATTCGCTGTTGACCATATTTTGAATTTTTCTCTTGTATAACCACAATTTGGAATCTTTTATCCTCCAGCAGCTGAGATTTGTATTTATTCATTATTATTTAGAAGCATTTAAAGAATTTTTTAAGGAGTATTTGCCTTAATTAATTTATTTCCGGAAGTATTTGCCTTTTAAAACCGAACAGAGCTTACATTTTCTTTTATTTTGAAAACCTTTATAATTTTGTGTGCCTATTATTTTAGCATTATTAGTATTTAAGTCATTCTAGTTCATACATTTTGCTTATTTATTATTGTATTTAATTGTATCTTTCTTTTTTTTACATTTTCTTAATGGATTTTATGATTTGTTTTTATATATAGTTTTATATACAAGTTTTATATATAAATTGAAACTTTAAATTTACTAAATTTTTTTTAGTTAGTAATAGTTTTTTGTGTCATGTCGTGTAAAAAAACTGAATAAAAACAAGGTTAAGACGAAGAAGAAAACTTTCCCCTCCTCTTCCTCCTCCTCCTTCTTCTTCGCCTCTCCCCGCCAGCCAACCGTTTCCGGCGCGTCATCAGCACGAGTAGTTCCGGTGAGCGTCCCAAACACGCAGACAGACATGCCTGTAAGTACCAGCCTTCTCGCTCTACGCGCGTCGTCGTCCCCGCTCGAAAAGTCCCCAAACACGGTGTTTCTCGCCGCCACGCACGCCCGTGTTCGCGTCCCCGCTGTTTTTTCCCGCGGGGTTTCGCGGCGGAAACGAAGCGTGAGTTTGAAAAAAGAGGCGAGAAGCGACGCAATATGGCGACGCACGTGGTCGACAAAGCAGCCCACGTTGCTAGGCAGAAAACTCCCGGTTTTACTCGTTCTGTGGCTGTAGAACAATCGATACATTGGTGAAGTTGATGTTGGTGTTAATATAAATCGATGTTTTAATCAAAATTGTCTGCAATGGCGGCTTTTAGCTCGCAGCACATGATCCCCTCGTGGAGGATGGATGAACTTCCGCATTTCTTCTTTGGATGCCAAAAATGTTCTAACTGCGTAGAAATATTTTTTGCTCTTTGGTTGGAGCTTTTCAGACCAGCAAAAGTGATCCAGACCTTCCCCATGTGACCCTCCAAATTGATCCAAACAATGTCGTCCCCATCTTCCAGCTCGCAAAGGATCTGCTGCAACCCAGCCCCGAGGAGGAGAAGAGGAGACACAAGAAGAAGCGCCTTGTTCAGTCCCCTAACTCATATTTTATGGATGTCAAGTGTCCGGGTATGTCTGACCTCCTCGCAGACCCTTTGACTTGGATCAGAGTGGTCAGCTTCACCGTACTACTGTTCCCCCCCCCCCCATATTGATCAGTATTTTTAAGATCATAATTGGTCTGGGCGATGGACCAATGGTGTATATTTGGATAGAATACCCCAGTTTGAATACATTTAGCGATTCTGTTATTTGGAAGAGATTGAGTGATAATAAGTTATTGCTGAAATTGAAAACGGATCTGATGTTGCCAGTCGACCACACAAGGGTTAAACATCCTTAGCCGTGTTCAGCTACCAATTTGCATAAAAGTTCAAGCACTTTCCCGTAGGGGTGTCCCGATTCGATATCGGTCCGATATCAGCAAAAAAACCCAAGAGTATTGGAATGTATGTCTGCGTCTAAAATTTCTGATATAAGTAGTACATTCAAAACTCCGCTCCAGCAATTCTATGTATGTTTAAGGTTAAAATGTATGTAACCCATTGGTTAATAATAAATGGGTCCCTTTTTCCACATAGCTACTGTTGCTGACAATTGTTCTCTGTTTGAGTTATATCACTTGATCAAGCCTTTTCTAACATTCCATACTACAAAATAAGTAATAAAAGTATGTATTATTTATGCCGCTATCAGATCTATATTGTTAGCAGCCAATACTCCAGGTATTCTTCGTATCCGAAGTGAAAAAGTTGTATTGGGACACCCCTACTTTCCCTTTACTTAAGGTATATTATGATAGAAAATACACCAAAGGTCACCATTTAAAAAGATGAAATGAATCATTAATCATTGGTGTTTGCCTTTATGTGTTGCCCTCTCATTGTTTCCATGGTGATTGGGGTGTCAACTAAGGCATACAGTGACACTTGCGGGCCCGTTTGTGAAATGAGCCGTAAGTGGCTCCTTTCTGCATGTGGCTGCAAGGACAAGCCGGCGCTCACACACACATTTGACTCTGCGTTGAAACACGTCCAGCTGCTGTTCTTCGCGCCGGGCGTTTCACGGTTGTCTCATCCAATGATTTGCATGCGTGTGCTGTTTTGCAGGTTGCTACAAAATCACCACAGTGTTCAGTCACGCTCAGACCGTGGTGCTGTGTGTCGGCTGCTCCACCGTCCTTTGCCAGCCAACGGGGGGGAAAGCTCGTTTGACAGAAGGTACATGACACGGTGAAATCCGGCGCGGGGCGCTAAATAAAACTCAATGTGCCCCCACGAATAGAAGGTGGTTTTCTGATCAAGGGGACTTTTTCACAGTTCGCTTAAATTAAAATGGTTTTTATGTCGGTTTTTAGTTGTTAGTTAGAACGTTGGAAAAAATTGTGGCTAACATCGGGACATGAGCAGCTTTCCTGATCTGAGTTTGAACAAACAAAAGAAAAAAAAACTTAAGTTGCCCTTCAGATATTTCCATTCAGAAACCACCTTTACATTTTGTACATGTCAGAGGACTGTTAATATATTAGGCCTGTCATAATAATGGGTAATTCGATATTTTTTTGTGATTAAACAGTTAGACTAGTATTATACTGGTTGCTAGCCTCAACATCAATTCCATATGGCATACTATTTCTATTAATTCTCCATCACACACTAACACTGTAATATTGTTGTTTTCATTACTGATAGCTTCCAAAAAAAATCATTCAGGTGTTGACAAACAGTTGTCCAGAGTATCTTCTTGTCTGTTTATTGCCTGTTGTTCTGCAACTGGTGATCAAATAACACAGAGATCTGGGGACACACAATAATTCCCCTGTGAATACTGGTAAAGATGAAGAAAATGTGATATTTCTCTGTAATTAAAAGTAGGTCGCCCGTCCCCAGTGCTCCGTCTCGACCTGATTGTGCCAGGTGGCGCTTCGCGTCTGACACTCGACACACACGCCTTTGTGTTGCCCTTTCATCGTTCCCCTCGTGAACAGGGTGTCAGCTAAGGCGTACATTCACTCTTTGCGGTTCTGACAGAAACTTGGTCATCGCCGATCTGTTTCTACAGTCGACTGCAAGCACAAGCCACCGGCTGCCAGTCATTTTACATGAGCGTTTGTTTCGATCCCGAGGCCGAGCACGGAGGAGTGGGTGTATGATTCTGATAACGTTTGAGATCAAAGACAAGAATTGCTCAGGCGGCAGGATTCATACACTGTGTGCCCGGAGTTAGTGAATTGGTTGAGCTGTGGGTCAAGGTTTGTTTATACCGACTCATAGTCCCGCCCACTCTGTCTTGAGCCCTGCTGCCGTGGAAACCAAGGGCTCGTCCGTGTGCGCAGTCACTATGGGTGCAGCTGCAATCTGCGGCACTAAAGCGCAGTTGTTAGGCATTGATTCTGTCTTTGATAGTTTTACTGCCGTTGTCAGTTTTATCCTTTTACACTCATGCTTGGAGGGCATTATTCAGTTTATGTAACAGTTCAGGCACCCCTGAAAGATGATATTATGAGAGACACTGTTTGGTGATTAAACTATTGTGGTTGGACATTAAATACATTAGCAATCTTTTTTGGGGGGGGATTGACAGTTGGCTAAAATCGATTTGCAACAGAATGAAATGAAGGATAGGATCATTTGGCGCAGTGCACGTTAATCTATTACATCTCGAAAAACTCCTGGGTCAAAGTCTTTCATCCACATGACTTTTAATGGATGTTTTTGAATCGGTTTGTGATGGTGTTTAGTTTTAAATGCTGTGAACCTTGTGCACAATTATTTCCTGAACTAAGCAGTTCCTATATTGGCTGTCAATAATTACAATAACAAAAGATAGAAAATATATGCACTGAGTCGGTAACATTCTATTTTTCCCCTCCACAATGATTTCTAATATAAAACGAATGCAAAAACATAGACTTGACGTAACGGACATAGAAAAGTTACCCGCTAAGCCATATTTCCTTTTTTCTCCCCTCCAGGATGCTCATTCAGGAGGAAACAACACTAAGGTTGGTCGCAACCCTGCTGTGAAGGACCCGATCTTGATGATCATCAAATGACACTGCCATGGAGCCGAGCTGTCGGACACACACAAAAAAGGGATGGCAAGCCACCAAACAAAACCATGTAAATTAAGAAATCTATTGAAATGATATGCACAGGGAAATCATTGGCTTTAACGCCCCATCAACACCACATGAATTTCTTCTTCTCTTAATAAAGTTAGGTTCGGTTTTGTTAAAATGACCTTGCATGTTTGTCATCCAGTTTCTTTCTATTTTGTGAAAAGTCCCTCTGTATCATTTTGTCTGCTAGAAAGCACTTAGCATCAGCTTTATGACCATCAATGACATGTATAGTTTGTCTGCAAAAATTTGATACTTGGAGAGATTTGCACATGTCTTCTTTACGCCTTCTGATGTAAATTAGAGACCAGTTCTAGAAAAGGAGACACACTGTGGCCGAACTGGGAAATGACACTTTCTTTTTTACTAGTTAGACCATATAAAAGCTACACTATGCAGAATTAAATATCGATCGTGTGCTAGAACCTGTAATAAACCCAGCCACTAAATACATATATCTGCCAAATTAATGTCATGGTAAAAATCAAAGTTTTCTCAGAGAAAGATGATGTCATCCGTGCCTGCTCGGAGGCGACGCCGGCAGCGAGTTGCCCGCACGCCACGATCAGAGTGGAACGTGTCACTGGTTCTGCCCGTTTCCAGCTGCTTGGCAGAAAAACTAAAACGCACAGCACGCAGTGACGTGAGGATGTAAATGTCATCCGTTTTTGATTGTGATTTTGTGTGATGCGCTTTCAAGCTTCCTGTGGGAAATGAGCCGGATTCTTGAGAAGCGACACAGAAGTCTTTAATGAGTGGAAGTGGTTGGAGGAATCAGGAAAAAAAACGCTGTTGACCCACAGTTCTCTCTCAGCCTTTGTTGAGGACCGTGGGCGCGCAGGCCATTCAAACAGCATCTTTGTGAAAGAGTGGAGCTGTACACTAAAATGATATCAAGAGTGATTCACGGATGCTGCTTTTTTCCTCTCTACTGGTTTCCATGGTGACATTTTTATTTCGTGCTTGTAAATTGAACAAGGCAAACAAATAAAATCTTGGTAAATGGGAATGTGATTCTGATGTGCCTCCTGGTTTCTGAATGACTAATACAGGATAAATGTCATATTCTGCATTCATTCATATATTTTTTTTTCAGTACCACTGCCACTTCACGAGTTAAATTTACTCGGCAGCCCTTATTAAAAAATTGCTGTAATCAAGCTGCAGCTGCTTAGTGTTCATACAGCCACCACTTAATAATTACACTGCTGCTATGTTCACCACCACTTAATAAATGCACATCGCTGTTATGTTCACATACATTCGCAACACACTGGATTGGGAAGGATTCCATGTGAATATGGCAGGTGGTTCGCATCTCATAACTGACTGATGCTTTTCAAGAGCCTGATCCAGAATGGAGAGTTAAATAGGAGAACCGAAATAGTTGCATTAATCTGACCGTTGGCAGTGTGGTGGTTAAGCTGTGGGCTTGGGAAGGATTTGTGTAAGTGGTTCGATTCCCAGTCCTGACTGTCAACTATTTTCAAGAGCCTGACCCAACAGAGAAAGTTAAATAGGAGAAATGAAAACATTAGATGCATAAGGTAACTGGTAGTGTGGTGGTTAAGACACTGTCCTTCGGTGGTCAGTGTAGGTGAAGTGTGTCTACGCAAGGTTCAAAACCCGGCTGCGGCCACCAGCTACTGGCGATCCTAGAGGGGAGGGCCTTGGCCTCCCCCCATTCTTCAGGGGTCTGTCCCCCAGGGGTTATACTGAAAAAAATTCAGTGTGGTTGAAATTTTGGTGTAAAAACCAACTACCTCAAAAATATTGGCAAAGTTAGTTGGTAACTTCATTTTTTTAAAAACAGTTGGGTAACCCACAACCACAATAAAGTACGCCTAACGCCACCTTGTGACCGGGGCAAACAGAAGCGTTCTCTGCTGGATCTCACTTGACTGACTCACATGAAACCCTGTGTGGTGAAGAACCTCCACTAAGAACTTAGACACTTAGACTGTGTGGTGAAGAACCTCCAGAGAACTTAGACATTTTGAGGACTCTGCCATTCATTTGATGGCTTGACTTGCTCACACGGAAGCTGTCGAGTGAGGCGGCTCCACTGAGGACTTAGGTAGTCAAACTCATCAATGTTGGGACCAAACGGTCATCTGCCTGGTGTGGGGATTCAGACACTTTACTTTGAAAAGAGCAGGTATGTGGTCAAGTGAGGGGACTTCACTGTGGATAGTATACCTGGGAGTGGGAGTTGCTCCTGGGTGCCCCCAAGGGGCTCTGTTGAGCTAGTATGCTTTGTAGATGCGTCTCCCCCCGTCTCCCCTCCTCCCCCCCCTCCTCCCCCCCACATTACTGCCCCTTCAAATGAAGCAGAGGACTTCTTAGTTGGAGAGCGATTGAATCCAGGTATATAAGCAGTATAGTGCGAATCCAAGTGCTGAGGTGGTGTTGTGGGCACACAATAACGAGTGCCGTGCTGTCAGCAGACAACTTAAAATGGGAAACTTAGGAATATGAGCCAGGAACTTCTCTGCACCCTGGGAGCTGAGAATGATTAACAGTTTAGGAGCAGTGTAAACATCAAACCTGAAAGCATGAATAAAAATGGAAAGCACACATACAAAATGTAGAGGTTTCTGTATACATCTGTGTCTATATTATATTTGGAACTGAACTTCTACTCTACACTCTTGGTGTAATGGTTAGTGACAAGGAATGGGGACCAGTAGGTCCCCTATTCGAATCCCTTTTGAGCCCTGTGTTTTGCCTAAGGGCACTCATGCCATTTATTTGGGTTAGAAGGCTGGGTCCTTCAGAGGATGCATGCTTGGGCAGTTGTGTCCAGATGCATCCTGCTAATGTAGCATCCTCTGAAGGATGCAGCCTTCGGAAGCCAATGATGAATAATGGGGCTCAATTACTACTTGTTCCCATATCCCTTGGTTTTGGAATTGAATTGAATGATACTTTATTAAATAGTAACCCAGAATTGAGACCACAAAATCCATGGTTCAAAGCTCATTTGAGTCCCCCACTTGAAGCACTTATGAAACTGTCTCTTGTATGTTTCTGCTTGTCCCAAACTGAAAGTAGCCCTTAAAGCAATCCTGCTCAGATTTATAGCCACCAAAATTGGTATATATGTGAGTTAAGTGGGCCGGACTTGCCCAACAAACCCTGCCAAAAGTGGGCAAACTGGGCAGGCACATATAAAAATTTCTTACAGAATTTTCTAGTTAGTAATACTATTTGTTTTTCTGTCACCCTGCTAAAAAGGAAACTCTAGTTGCACTCTGTAGAGCGCACACGTCCTCAAGGATCTATTTCACACATGGGAAACACAGGGTCCTGCGGCTGGAGCTGGCCTTCCACAAAGGAAAACAACAACATTCTAAAAGATTTTGAGTTGTTTTATTTGTTTGATAGAGGGAGCCAGGCTGCCTGAGTGGTTAATTATCAGCAGTCACATGTGACACAACTCAGTGTTCCCAGTCTGAATTCTGTAGTTCACGGTGCGGCCGTTCCTTTAAAGTCAGTACAGCCCTGTGGTCTGTCGGAAGTTTCTTGATGAAAATATCAAAATATGCCCCAAAATATAATAGGTTGTTGCTCGCCCTCTCTATATTTTGTTGGTGTGCGTTGGGTTTGTGTATTCCTGTAGATACAAAGGCACCAAAAGTTCTCAGTTAGTTCCTCTTACAACCCTGCCCCATGGTTGGTGAAGCTCAGGAGTTTTCCCATCATCCAGCAAACGCACGTGTGAAAACAACCTGCCACTTTCATCTTTTTCCTTTAAACCTTGCCTGGAATTTCCCCACTGTGGGACAAATAAAGGAGTATCTATCAAACCCCTTGAAAGAGAGATTAAAGAGAACAACACATGGAACATATTCATGAAGGTTGTGGATGCACAGATTTCACGCTGCTGATCACTGAATTATACTTTTTAAAATGACACCAGGGCTCATTAAAGTTTTAAAGGCTGTGCCACCGGCAGCGTGGGTGTGTATTTCTATGGGACACCTTGGCGGGTGAAAAGCGTGCCCTTGACGCCACCACAGCGAGCTCGGTGTTGCCGGGCTCGGAGCCAGCGAGGGACGGAGGTGCCACGTGGGGGACAAGCAGCAGAACCTTGCGCACCCAGCATGCTTTGGGACTAACACTGCACTAAACTGACGGATATACTGGTTTGCTGCTCCCTTGTTTGTGTGGGACCGAGGCAGAGTCAGAGTCCGAGACGGAACGGACATGTGAATTCTCTGAGGCCGGTGGTGGTGGTGAGGGGGCTCTGCTACAACTCTCATTCGCACCGAAAAAGCTGTTGACATCACAAAACATGTCTGTCAAAGCCTGTAGTCATCTGCGCCACATCATCTCAGAGGGAGGGCAGACGGGGGGCCGGGACACGGACGATCGATCGCAAAGGGCAGAAAAATCATTCTGAGACATGGCCTGATGAGTTTTACTGTATTGATCCAAACAGTTTGCATTCTCACCCAATCTCGAAATCCAGGAGCGAGAAAGTTTCGTGCAATACAAAGACAGCCAGGAGTTTGTGTGTGTGTACATGAGTGTGTGTCTGTGCTCCTCACCGTAGAGCATCGTTTGACAGAGACAAGCCTGACTTGGCCCTCCAAAACTGCAGAGATGAAACCCGAAGCACAGCACAAACCACAGTGGCACAACGGTGAAAACATGCCAAAACACACACACGCACACACTCACCCACACCGTTTTGTTTGCGTGTCTTCTCCTTTTTGCCAAGGACAAAACCATTACACGTCATTAGTACCCAGCGCACAATTAACTGACCTGAACACTGGCGAGCAGGATCTGGCTGACCCCCTCCCTCCCCTCCCTACATGTCTCCATGGCGACGACCTCCAGCAGAGCAGAGCCAGTGTGTCTGGGCTGCGTGTCAGTAGCCTCCGAGAGTCCACGGTGACAAGCTGTGTGCTGTCACACGCCGACACGGCGCGCAGGGCACAGGGCAGCTGGCACGGCTGCCGCACAGGACAACAGCAAACAGCGGCGATGACAAACAGACTCTGCTGAGAAATGCTGCTGCAAAACTGCAAAACTTTGGGGTTTCAACGTGCATATGGAGTTTAAAATCCTACACACAAAAAAAATAATCTACCTTTGCATGCCTACATACCTACACAGTCGCTCTTGGTATTCAATTTCCAACTTTAAAAGTGAAAATTGGATTTAATAAACTATCTGAGCCAAAATACGGGTGGTAATTGGATAATAAAAAACGCATTTGCAGCACACTCGGTGTAATTGCTTTTTGTATTGTTAATTACATTGATGCTTTGGGTTGATCTGTGGCACAATTAACGGGCCATTTGCATCATCTCCTCATCTTCCCCCACTTCTTTTCATTCCGAGGCTTTGTTGCTGTGCAAGAGGATCCTGCTTAGTGTGAACTCAGTGGACGGTCTCTCCGTGAGGAAACCGCAGTACTTCTGGAGACAAAAACGATCATAATCCCCAAAAAATAAAAAAGATAATATGGTAAGACAAATCATACTCCAACCACGGTGAGGTAAACAGAGATAAATATGATGAAATATCAGTGTAAGTTTGGTCCCTTGTGGATTACGTCAGGGAGGTTAGGGAGGTTTGGGCCGAGTCTGCTCTCCTGTTTATCCTTCACCAACACACAGAGGCAAGAACAACACTGACGTAAAGTCACAAAACTCATGCATTTGTGCTAAAACGCATAACTTTGTCCTCCTTTCTGTACGCGGAGGCATGCATAGGATGCGACCCGCAGGCATGTATGTGGAAATAGAAACACACCTCTGCAAGTGTGAGGGTCATTGTGATGGATCCCCCCCCCAAAAAAATTGCTGTGAGCAGTAAAAATCCGTCATGTTGGTTTATCGCAGTTTGAGATGAATCACTTTTGTGTTTGTGATCGTTTCCTGCATTCATTATTCTGGCCCGTCCAGCTTAAATACTCAGAAAATGCTTCGAGTGCCTGCCAGCACCATGTGTGAGAGAACATTCGGAGAGCTCGCAAGGACTGTGGAGAGTCACTTAAAGGGGAAAATTTGCCACTTTGGATGCGACAGTCCACTTGGTGTTGATAGTAAACGTGTGCCAGCTGAAGCATCGGTTTCCTCATGTGTGCCGTGTTGATTGAGGAGTGGCTGCAGATTTGGCTCATCTTCTGATGTTGTGACGTCACAGGCGTTAAGCAAGGACCACGGGCTATTCTGCATCTCTGGTAGGTCCCGGGGGAACCACAGCTGTACCACATAGTACGGAGTATCACTAAATAAGGCGAACACTGAAGCAGTGATTGCGTCGGTTACATTTTTACTACATTTATCATCAAAACGATCTTAAAAACAGTTTGGGCCCATCATTCTAATGCATCCTAGCACCTCAGGACAAGTGAGTATGAGGGGAATTGGACCATGAATGGAGGGAGTTGGGCTTTCTATTCTTTTTATGTTCGTCTTAACAGTAACAGAAAGTTATAAAAATGTATTCAGCTCATTTAACAAAGTGACTGATGGAGGGAAAATGGAAAACAGGGAGCCGGGGAGAAGATGTAAACACTGAGAATGTTTGAGTACACGGTTTGGCTAATTGCAGCCTTGCTCCTAATGGAGGAGACAGATAATGTGATGGAAGTGCTGTCAATAGTTTACATAAGAGAGGAGCTGAGACAATGTAAATATGCTTTATAATCACTAACCAGATGCCACTCAGTTTTACTGGGTAGCCAAGTTGCTATGTTACACAGACACACAGGTGGCGAATGGATTATTTCTGCCAGCGAAAACTTGCTGCAATCAGTCAGAAAAGGGATCCGAATTCAAACTGGCAGTTTACACAAAAACAGGTCAACGTATTCTGTATTTGAGTGATAAAGCTTGGCCTCTCAAAAGAGAACACACACAAAAATGAGAAAAGACGAGACTAAAAGCCAATTTAATTCTGTTCATTTGTCCTATTCATCTATTGTGTGCATGCAGATATTCCTAGTCGGGCTCATAAGGGATCCGCGCTCTGGCCATGCATGCATTTGTGTGCACATGGACAACAATAGGCAATTTACAGTCTAAAGTCCACCTGACCTAGATTCCTCTGGAAAGCGACTGAGCACCACAGCAGCGCCGAATAAGACATGTACACATCAGAAAGCCTGACAAATATCCCTGCAAATTACCCCAAAACAGTGTTCAATGGTCATGTCATGTCAAGATTTGTCAAACCACCAAATACAACTCAAAACTGAAAGCCTCTAGTATTCTGCATGCACACATTAATACTACAAATGGATGTAAAACCCTGCAGAATTACTGGTCGTTAAGGTATTTATGAAAGCAATCTTAACTGCAAACGCGAGAAAACCACGTAAATGGCATCTCAGTGCAGCACTGAATACAATACAATGCAGCAATACTTGTTTTCTCCAAATCAATTTGACTTGAATGACCAATCTTTAGTCAAAGCTATTTCAAGCCAACAGCTTTGTCTGTGCTCATTAAAAAATAAACACTCAGTGTGAAGAACGCACACATGCACACTGTTGCTAATCAACACTTTCGCAAACGCATGCATGTCAAGTGTGCGTGTGTTTGTGACTTCCCCTGCTCCTTGATCATTTCTCGTCTGTGCGAGGAAACTCCCTTAGAGTCCCTTAGAGATAGAGACACAGATGGCTGCTATGGAAACCGGCATTACTTTTCTGGCGAGGGTTTGGAGAGGTTGGAAGGAGGTAGAGAGAGAAAGGGTGGGGGGGGGGGGGGGGCGCATAGTTCAAATGAATATGAAATTCTAATGTAATTCTGTCTGTATGTGGCATCTGTGTGTTCTTTGCCGTCTGTGTGTGCACTTGCATGTCGTCGGCAGGAGACGGTAAACAAGTAGGGAGGTAAGATAGGAAGAAAAAGCAGAGGAAATTAAACCGAATGATGAAACCTGCAGGGCTTGTAGTATGCTGGGACTGAGGGCAGGGTGCAAACTATGGGGATTCCAAGCTCGCCTGAAAACGTAGGAGAAATATCCACAATGCATTTTTCCTCCCGCTGCATTTCTACTTTGTTTCTATCACTGATTATGCAAAACAAATTGGGCCATTATTGATGTATGATGATTCATGCATGAATACTTCACTGATGTGTGAACTGCAGCAGTCAGAAAGGCATGCCTTTTCCACACTGGAAGGGGGGATTAGTAAAACACTCCGTCTTTATTGGCAAAAAGTGCTCCACTGAAATACACTGTCACTCTCCATGAGTCTTTGGTGGTAAAAGATGCACAGCAGGCAGCAGAGGCTACTTGTCACCTACCCCCTCATTATTCATGTTCTGAACAATAAGGACACTGATGAAAACCAGCCAAATTAAACGTTTTTTACCAGATATGCACACTCTTGGTGGCTTTTGGGCCCAAAAAGAAGAGGAGCTGCGGGTACTTTCATGTCCATTAGTGGCTATTAACACGACAACAGCCTTGATAGAACATACACGAGTGCTGGTCCTGAGACAAATGGAGAGGGTGTGTGTATGATGCCACCTGGACACCGAAACTCACACTGTTAGCATGTTGTTGATGGCTCCTCGGCTCTAACTAGCCCTCCGCCGCTCTAAAGGGCCAGAGGCCACAGTGTGGGACCTTACTCGAATCCCCTGTAATGAGGTCTGACACCAGCAGACAGCACTGCTGCAGACACAGAAACCTAGAAAGAGACCGGGAAACAGGGAAAAGAGGGACCAGAGAAATAAACGCAAGAGTGGCACCTGGGGCTGGGAGTGTAGTATGCAGAGGAGTTACAGGTAGAGTTGTGTCAGTGGAAGTAGTAGGAGTCCTGTCAAGGGAGGAAGCGCGGCACAACTCCCCTGCGGCATCATTAAAAAACCCCCATCGTCTTTCCCTTCAACCCGATTCAACTGAACAGCCTGAAAAATAGGTCAATTAAAAACCTCTGCTCTCTTACGCTCTCTCCCCGTCTCCCTCTCGCGCACAAGCGCACACACACAGGCGCGTCCCCTGCACGCAGCCTGAGGGGAGTGTGGGCGGCCGGTGTTGCCATGGAGCTTACATTGTACCGGTCCGTGGTGATGGTGACAAAAGGTATGTCCTGAACCCAATGCCTTATATGCACGGCAACTTGCAATCCGCATTTTTCTTTTTTTAAAAACACACACTTATGCATATGTTCCATCCTTTCACACTCTCGTCCTGCCGACCGTTAATCCCTGATGAGCGGCACTCCACCAACTGTATTGCCTTTTTCTGGTGGTTATCAGCTCCCATAAAACTGCCAAATTGAAATATATGTAATAATGTAATAATGTAATGATGGTCCACATTACCGTATAAATCCCGTGTTGGAACGTTGGCCAACCCTCACGTTCCTGGCATGAAATCCACATTAAACATTTATGGATTTTGAAAAACAAAGAGGGCCGCGGTGCTGCCACGCAGTGCACGATTCTAGTGCCCAGTAAGCAGCAGGCACACTTAACTAAGGCTTAAAAGGATCACATAGACATTTAGGAGCCTCGTAGACGATGTACTGAGACGCACATTAATAATTCCGTCCACTACAGCTAATGGAATGCCAACAGTCCTTCCAAGATTGTTAATGTGAGGGATCCACTGCTCATTTGATTACATGTCTAATGGACTCGAAAACCAAAACATATTGCTATAAACTCCGTGGCCTTTGCCTGTGGGCTTGCATTCTTATTGTATGAGTATATAAAATGAGAGAGTGTGTGTGTATATGGGGGGGGGGGGCGGGGGCGGGACTGTGGGAGATGGCTACAACACACATCACCTCTAAAAGACGCTAAACTGCTGAAGTCATGAGAAGTATCTGCACTGTGTTAACAGCCAAATATTGACTCCGTGCCAAAACAATATCATGTGGTTATATCAGCTCTGGACAATAAAATTAACACTAAACTTCACGAACACTGTTTTTTTCCCCTCTTGGGTGTGTCGCTTCTCACCATAAAAGTCAACACATTAACCACAAAAACATGACGCGATGGTGTTACTGGATTTCATGAGGTGCTCAAACACGCCTTACCACATGAAACCCGAACACAGGGACAGGATCGGTCTGGACCACGGTGTTGGTTGATGGACCTCCTAAGCTGGAGGGAGGAAGCAAACCGGTCTGCTTCTTTTCTCACCCTCCCACGCAGCCACCTGTGGACTCTCTCTCAGGATCGGCCACGCAATCTGGATGAATGAGAGGCGGAGAAGTAACGGTTAATTAAACTGAGGTATTAACATTCAAAGCAGGGGATGCGTCGGCTGATCTGAAGCTGTACAATCAATGAAACAGGGCAGTGGTTTCGGGACGCCGTCCAAGGAGGCAAATAAAACCAATCAGGCTAACGATGTGCGCCGTTTATAAGGTATGGGAGACAGGTGTGCAGGAATGCCATGATCAGGTGATTGATTAACAGGTAGGAGAGTCGAAGGAACATCCACAAAGTGCGAGATCACACTCTGTATTAAATCTAACACTACCACTTTTTTTATTTATTTTTTTTAACTTAGCAGTGTGTTAGGTTTCCTCACAACTTCATGAGAAAAAAACCTGAGAAAAAGATCCTCAAGTCTTCCAAATCTGCACTGCTTTTCTTGGTTGTGGTAACGGGGAATAAAGAGAGATAAAAGGAAAGGGAGGCAGAGATTGTATCACTGTGACACACAGGCAAGGGGATGATTTTTTTTGGCTTTACTGGTAAGAATTTCACAACTAACCTTCTGTGACCGAGTACTTCTTCCCTATTATTCCCCATTATTTCTCCTCTCAGCATCACCGCAGCTACGTGACGGTCACTCTCTCGCTCATACCTGCTACAATCATGAACATACAGTACAAACACATTCGCTAAATTCAACACTTGATCTAGTCCCTCCGATCGCAGACACACATAGGCACTTTCATGCACACACATGTGACAGACTTTTATGTACGACTGGATCCGTTTCTGGTTGCCAGGGAAACACCAGGCCATGAGAATCAGAATGAGAGGTCTGTAGATCTTCACTCCGTGTGACTGGTGGAATGAAATGGAGAGTGTACTTTTGACTTCACCACATTTGTCGCAAACGAGTGTGATTTCATTTTTTTCAATGAACAAAGTGTGATCCAAGTTATAAGCAAACCGATAAGTCCAACTTTATGACCATGTCTCAAGTAAATCCTTCGATGAGAATCTAAAACCTTTACTTACGTCACTCCACAAACGGGGTGCAATATGTTCAACCAGACATTCAGTGTTTAGTCCACCCCCTGGTGCACTGTGGCTTTACAACATAATATAATCTGTTATTGGAAACATAAAGAACAGCAAACAACTCGACTCATCTCTGCTGTCTGCGCGGAGGATTGCTATGAGAAACGTCTCCTGCCAACGCCACCCGGTGACATTTGGGCCTGTTGAAGTGATGATGACATTACATTTGGCAGGTGTACGACACAGCGGAGGAGCACAGGCAGGTGAAAATTGGGTTTGACTTTGCAGCGCCCAGGTGTGTGCCTCTGATCGATTCTACCAAGGCTACATTCACACACCAAGGAAGAAGAAGAAGGAAGAAAAAAAAAGGCACTTTAGTTGTCCTGTCCTCACAGGTGTGATTTTAGCTCTTTAAAAGTGCAATAACGCAGCTGGATGCGGCAGCGCTGACGGGGCGGTGAGACTTCAGCAGATTGGATCACACCAGCACAAAGATACCATATTACCTGACTACTCTGAGTGAACATACTGCATTTAAATTATCGGACTTTCCTGCATGTCCTTAGCAAGGGGTAAGATTGAGTTCAAATAGAGCCACCTATATAAAGTAGGAGGATGAGCACTTCCTCAAGCACCATCTGTACGGCGTGACAACAAATCCCTCTAAAGACACAAAAGAGCACAAAGATTGTCTCATGATGGCTGAGCCTCCTGACACAACAGTCATAACAGCGCATCCTGTTCAGACACCTGTCGGAGTTCTGTCATGGGTCGCGTTGATTATATAACTGCGGTCTGGGTGTAATCCCTCACACGGGGGCTACACCTGAGCACGGCGGGGCAGAATTGATACAAGAAAGCATAAATGAGGACATGGAGATAACAGCTTCATTGATTCCTTAAATTACAGGACAGCGTGTATATGTATCAGATTTGCCTGGAGTGTGTATATATCAGATAACAACCTTATCTTCATTTCTCTGAGCCTGTGATCCAACTTGCCAAAAACAGATTGTTTCAGAGCCCGCTCCACTGGGCCTGTTTCCTAAACGAGCACACACTCTTCTTTATACTTTCAAAGGCGGTCAGGCGTGATGTTTTGCTCGCCCTATTCATGCAGATTGTTTACTTCTCCTCGAGGAAAAGTTTGGATGGAATTAGAACGAAAGTATGCTAAATCTATCTACGCCGCCCTGTCTGAGCCCTTCGCTATCCGGGGCTCACACGGCCACCCTGAAAGACTGAATGAGAGCAAATGGAAAGAGGATGACAGGCAGGTGGCGGAGGGGGACAGAGAGAAAGAAGTCAGGCATTGCAGGCGGTGTCTTGGCCTAAATATTATGGCACACAATTATGAAAATGCCCATAGCCTGAGAGACATTATGAAAGCCCCAAGAGCAGCCGAGCCTGCTGGTAAATAACATAGATAACAAGCTCATCACATCCCCGCTATCTGCTGCGCCCTGGGCAGAGCGGTGCCTCGGGCTGCCTGGCTTTCACACCTCTGTTCCTCTGTTTTATTTTCACCCCGGGCTGAACACACAACAGGCTGTTTTATGAAAAGCAAAAATCTATTTCCCCCCCCTCCCCACCCAACCCAACCCTCTCCCCTGCAAAAGCGGTGATGTCGACTTCATGCTCAAGTAAATTTCTTTCACACATGACAAGATGTGAAATCATTAGTGTGCTGCCACAGCTGGGAGAAAAAAAAGGATTTGGTGTGAACTAAAGGGAAGGTGTCTTATCTGAGATGCTTTTACCCGACCGTCACGAATCGGGACACAGGTGAAGTGCAAAATATTTAACAAGCTGTCGTTTCTGGACGTGATGTGTTGCGTTGTGGAGTGGACAGTGAAGAGATGGTATGTTTAGTTCACTCTTCTCAAACCATTCTGAACAACATTTCAACATCTTTAATGGATGGATGGATGAACTGGGCGGACCTCAGAGGTAAAATCTCGCCTGGCAGGAGCGATAGTACAATACAAGAATTTGTCTGCTTGCTGGACAAGACTGCAGCTGATGTGTTCCTCTGGCCCGGCTCTTTGCACGGCTCCAATGTCAGCTGCACATATCCACAGGACAAGCCAGAATGTGTTTACGTGAACCAACAAAACCACGAGATAACATGAGAAAACTAACTCCGGACCATTCCCTCCCCGCTGCTGCTCCCTGTGAGCACTTTCCCCGCAGCTGGAACTTCACAAACCGCGCTGCTCCTGACTCACGCTTAGCCTCGGCCTGCTGCGGCGAGATTATAAACCCAACAAAAGGCTTACATCCATTGAGAATGAAGACATCAGAAAAAATATGCAAATCCATGCACAAACAAATTTACGTTGTAAAATGTGTCTGTCACCAGCGAGGAACAAAACCAACACATTTAAATAACAAGAGAAGAGTAACAATCTCGCGGTTTGGGTGGATAAGGGAGTCAATTTATCAAAATGAGAAGTTCAGGCGTACAGTTCAACAAGGGCAGAAAAATTGGAAATTGACATCTGCGTACATAAACGTCTGACAGGAGAGTGAAACAAAGCACCGACAAATCGATTGCAAATACAAATCCCACTGTAAGCTTTGCTCGGAACATTGGTTTTTTTTGTGCAAAATGTCCAATTAGATGGATGGAACTTTATCAATCCCGATCCCCGAATCCATACATGCCAGCACCTGAGGAGGAACCATGGATGTGTACAGAGGAAGTCACACACACACACACACACACACACCTGGCAGCCCCATTCAACAGCAATTGTGAAAGTCATTTTTCACACCATTTGCCGGGGGTCAGAGGTCACCTTTACGGCGGGCAATCTCGTTGAAAGCGCGAAAAAGAGACTAAACGTTTTCTTATTCATAGAAACACACACATAGTTTGACCTTACAGCTTTCCTTATGTCCAGTTAGCTAGCTAAACAAAACAAAACAAAAACACCTGGAATGTTTTTTTTTTAACATTGTTACATTTTTTTAAACGGAAGTAAAAATGGTAAAACATCTGGAACGATGTAAACAAACTCACTAACAAACGAACCTGACCTGACAGCATGTTGACACCACGTTACCGCGTCGCCTCGTCCAAACATCGCGAGACTACGAGCACGCGGCCGCGAGAGTCGTTTGGGAACCATGGCAACGCCGAATGCGGCTCGCGCGCTTGTTCCCCGGAGCTTCGTCATAGAAACAGATGACTGAGCTGCGTAAATGAGCCACATACACGCACGCAAATGACACAATATTTCCACAGATTCACGCATCAGTGGGTGAAAATACGCAACGTCGCTTTTGAGCAACTAATTACGCCGCTAAGGCGATTATTGGACATTGTCCTAATATGGAAAAACCGGAACAAAATCGCCACGCGTTCAAATAAATCGTCTTAGCAGTAAGTGACAGGTCTGGCGAAAACACAAAAGCAGCTAAAACACCGACACACAAAGCATTTGGAAGCTCTAATGTTATAGATATATACTTTATTAGTTCTCTCTGATAAAATAAAATTACAAAATAATTTCAACCTCAAACGGCACTTTCCTTGTTTATAATTATTGAACGTATTGTTAATACATATATCATAATTGTCATGACGAATGAGAAGAATACTATAGTTTAGTAATATTAGATATCAGCTATAACTGCGTTTAATCATAATGGTAGAAAAGACTAAGCAATACAAAGCTAGATTTCGTTAACAGCATACTGTACAATATTCCGAGCGTATGTTATTCAGTATTCCGGCCACAGCGTGTCGCTATAAGACAGTTTTGTTATTGTCTCTAATGCAAAGGGTAGGCTTGTCTCTTTTCCAGTCAGAATAATTCCACTCAGATGTACCATAGTTGACTTTATTCACGAACAGCTGTTCCTTCATGGCCATTTATCCTTTATAAGGTTTATTTGTGTTCCCTTGTGTTCATCCGTAGTCCAACCTTGATCCGTTTGGGAGCGGTGAAGCAGTCCATGTACAGCACTGTAACAAGTCCATGCCCAGATTTTCACAGTTATTCCCTCAGAAATATTGTCAAGATATCTGCAACGCCTCCTTGCTATCTTTTGTCCCCAGTGACAGCAGCGTTCCCTGCCTCTTATTGAAGTCCATTTTAAGAGAGAGCACTTTGGTTGTTGAGGTGTGTGTATATATCTGTGTGTACATGCTTGTGGAGTGTCTGTCTCTGTGTCTGCATGGCAGTTTAAGTGATCGAGCAAGCGAGAGTGTATTTCTTTATACAGAATACATTCATGATAACAGTGAGTTGTTTTGGGACTAAGAGCTGGAAAAAGAATGGCAGTAAGTAACACGGTCGTCTGCCCTTCACAGAGGGTCTTAGGTGGAGCCGTAGACTGTGAAAAAAATTAATTAATCACATTAGTTTATATTCACATATCTTAATCCACATTGGATTGGAATAAAATAAAAAATAAATATAACAAGCCAACATTTTATATATATATTTTTTTTTTTTGGAGAGAGAGAGAATTAAAAACAAAACAATATATAAGCATCTATTTCAGTCTATTTGACTCCACTGGCTTCAGCTACCACTTTGTTAAAAAAAAAAAAAAAAGAACACGCAAAAAAAATAAAGTTATTTTCTTATCTTATAAAGTTTTGATTGTTATTACATCTGTCTGCAGTCGGCCTCTAGCTAGACTCACTAAATATGGATGATTAAGTCTGTGCAAATCTCTGACTGGTTGAGTCAGTGTTTCATAAAAGGTTGAAATGCCGGTCTAAATAATGATTGTTTCATAAACCATTCTAATAGTAAAGTACTCATGGCAAATATTAATTGAGGTGTTTTTTTTTGTTGTTTTTTTTTTCAAATAAAACTTTCACAGGACTAAAACAAAGTCTTCTAAAATCTCGTTTCAGAACAGCAAGACTACACGTACATTTAAGAGCCAACTAAATCTGTTAATTCAATCAAACATGTCCAGCGATTTGGTTTACGGTTGCGTTTGATTATCATCCTCATCCTCGTCCTCATCGGAGACGGACGCCGCGGTGACTCAGTGTTGCGTCTACTTCCGTCAAAGTGAACTGGAATTTGCGTAGTTCGGTGAATTGTCACAACTGCAAAGTGTCACGACTGCGGGTTGTAAATCTAAACTACTGCATCGGCTCAAGCTCACAGAAGATAAGTC
>CAESWR010000243.1:302543-313552 GCA_903171835.1 Mullus surmuletus | reverse complement strand
TCCAGCAGAGTGTCATAATCTAAGATCTTTATTGAACAATGCCATTTTACACAGCACCGTGTGTGTGTGTGTGTTTGTGTGAGTGTGTGAGTGTGTGTATGTGTGTGTGTAACAATAAAAACATGCAGACGAACCGACGCTTCCTTATGCTGCTAACATATGTAAGCAAACAAGCCTGACATCAGCAGGCTCGTCCTGAATTACCAAGTTAACATGCATGTTATGAATCACCACAGCCAACCCCCACACACACACACACACACACAGGTTTATGTGCACACACACAAAACAAGCGACCAGGACAAAGAGCAACACTGTGGGATGACGGAGCGGTCGGTCCAACGTGTAATTTCAATTGCAATTTCAAGACATGATGGGAATGGTGAGACATTTTCTCAGTTATAATAACGTGTGCAAGTCGTCAGCTAGCAAATATTAATATCATATATGGTCAATGTAGCTAATACAATATGTGGCTAATGCTACGTCTATTTCAATGTGTGCCAATAATTGTAATGTGGAGGGTTGTGCATTAGCTTGATGTCGCGTTGGTGCCATTTCTTCAATAAAATAACAGATTTATCAAGGGTTGAATATTGTTGCAAATTATATGACTGGGATAATTCCGCAATTCTGTCAAATATCTGAAAAGGCGCCCATTTATACGCCATTCTGATGTGGAAATGTTACACCATATCATTAACCAACCATCACCATCATTAACACACTATCATCAATTCAATCTCACAGGCAGCAAAATGAACACATACCTTCGCTTACTTTGCTTCATCTTTACAGCCAACAAGCAACATTTAATAAACATGAATGAATGCGTCCTCACGTGAAACCACAAAGAAGAGCACTGTGGTGGAGGGCTCGCTATCACAACATTGAGGTTTCTATTGAAAACACGCCGACACCGGGATCCAGTCTGGCGGCAGCCTCTTCCTCCCACCTGTCACACACCATCACATGTGAACTCCGTGAATGCATGAGCCACAGAGGACACACGGTGCTCACAACTATTTCAGTTGTCGGAGCAGCGTCGACGCTGTACATGACGTGCGTGGGAGTATTGTGAGAGTCGGTGCCAATACCAGAAACCTTGTTAAGCATCTGAGAGTTACGCGTGTACAGAATATGATGAGATCGCGCTGCTGGTATTTGACGAGACCAAAAGAAAAAAAAAGGGCCAAATAGACTTCAATAACTTGTTTTGGCGGCGGAATGTGTGTGTGTGTGTGTGTTGTCCATTTGCAACCATAGTGTCCACTGGCATCTGTAAGACTCTTTATTTCTTATGTTTCATATTTGGGACTTTCATTGCAATGGCTTCTCTAAATAGCTGCTAAAAGTAACTATTATCTATTAAAAGCAACTATTCGCAACGGTGCTGATCATAGTTTTGCTTTGACCTATTTGCTCAATATGTAATTACAAGTGCTTAATATAAACTTGATAACCTCGCTCTTCCACAAAATTGACCGGAACGTGTCAATTTTACAGGATATAAGCAGTTAAATACAGTTCAAATTCACCACGGCTGATTGAATTCGTGCCATTTTTACAATATTTTTTCAATTTATTTGCTGCTATGGTGTAAAATCCCTCCACAATCTACGAATCACTATGCTCGCACCAAATATCGTGAAGTTATTTTGGGTTAAATCCCAGTATATCCTCCCCCGCCCGGCTGTGCCTCCCACCCATACCTTCACTGCCACCCCCCCCGCCCCCCCACCTGCACACCTAACTTCATTTAATCAAAAGGAATTATTTCTCAAAGAGATTAACAGAAGACCAATGTATCTCTATGCCTCTCGCCCCCCCGCTCGTGTCAGCCTTACAGTACCTGCTCTCAATCTCTGCCTCTCCTCTCGGTATTAGCGTGCCCGTCACGTGCGGCGGCCACGGCGTGCGTGGGCGGACGACCGACTCGCTATGCGAACGTGACATCGAAACTTGAAACGAGCAGAAACGAGGCTCCTTTTATCAATGAACCCGTATAAACAAACACGCACACACGCCTGTTCTTACACTGAGCTCGCACCTTTTTTTTGGTCTCAAATCGCAGTAACACACTGGCTGGCCCATTACAGACTGATTACCAGTCTATCAGTCGCGGCATATGACAGTGAATAAGCAGCGGCCATCCAGTTATCGATCGCGAGACGGAAAGCCTCGACCTCGGAGCAGAAAGCCCCAGAATCCCCATCACAGCCCTGCCATAAGTATAACAGACATTTCCAGCTGCACCGGAGCTATGATGTAATGAAAAAAACAGTCACAGCATTAAACTAATATGTGGTGAGATGGATGATTGTGGTAGGGTGGTTTAGCTGGTGGGAGTAATAGCTGGTGTGGGGGCACTCATTGGGTCTGATTCCCGCAAGGCTCCCATAAATAGTCAATGTGCATCGATTGCAAATGGCTTCAGATGAAAACCCCGGCTAAATGACCGTGCTACTATTATATTAGTGAAATGACACACAGCAAAACAGATATCATGAAGCATGAAAGCGGGTCTGATTGATTGCTTCAGTCTTACAAGAGGTGGAATGTGTGTGTGTCGGCACGTTTATGTGTATTCTCGGTGTATTGATTGAATGACAGGATTCTTATTGGCTGAGTGTGTATTCAACATTCACTGTGTATCTACTCCATGCAAAGCCATGTCGACTGTTTGTCAATCCCACTAAGACTCTCATTAATGGTATTAATTGGCTGGAGCCGCCACACACCTGGGTCCTCTGGTCTATCTCAGGAGCCTGAAGGACAGCAAACATGAGGTGCACAATATGACCAGAGCGCTATGGCTCAATACAGCGACCGCGATCCGTTCAAAGTCAGGCAAAATCTTTCTCACGAGTGCGGCAAACACTGATAAATTGTTGCTTTGCTTGGAATTCTGTGTGAGTCTGTTTCTTGGCCTGGCGCGGGGACTTCCTGTGATTTGTTTTTCAGGTTTTGCAGAGACTCAACGAGTGGTGTAGCATTTTAATGACTTTAAAGTTGCTGGCGGGCAGATTTCCCAGCCTGGTTTGGCATGAAAAGATATTGGCATTACACAATTCTCCAAAACCACAGATGTGAGTATTCAACACTTCTGAACCAAGAACACCTGCAGTAGCATATCACGGGTGGATCGGCCAAAGACAAGGTGCGTGTTTGGAGCTCCCTGTCTGTCTTTAAAACTAAAAAAACTGTTTCTTTTAGAGCCGGAACTCCACAAAACCACAAACCCGTCGTCCGTTGGTTGTCCACCTCAAGATGCAGATCTTTGTGTCTCACCAAGTTTCGCAAAGAATGTAAATGTAAGACACATTCTGAGCAGTTGAGGGTTTTACGTAAGAACGTAAACTGCTGATACAGTGTGAAAATGTAACTTGACATTTTAATTTGGAGCTCCTCTGTGTGTAAATGTGAGATTTTTTTGTCGTTGTTTTACCTGGACTTCCCGTGCATGGTAGGCAATGATGAGACCCAGCAGAATCACTGTCGACAGGCTGATCAGACACTTCAGGGCCAGAGAATACATGGAGCTCTGTGGAGAGAGAGAAACACAAATACAACATTTTTGCTGTGTTTTCTTTAGTTGAACACAATGGCTTACTTTTTAGGGGAAAATAAAAAGAAAGAAAATGCTCCCAACAGCCCACACTGGATCCCATGTGTGGTTCAACTTGGCCCGAGTCCTAGATGTGAGCCTCGGCGTGTCATTCTTCACCCCGCAACCTGCTAAATGGCATGTGTGCCATGGCAGCCCTGCCTCTGCATAGACAATAAGAACTAACATTTACAAAAAAGACTTTCAAAGGCTCAGCAGAAGTATTCCACACGTCAATATCACTCTACAGTGGAGCTTTAAATCTTCTGCTTGTCTGGTTTCATAGGCCTTATAATCAATGCACTTGGGGAACTTCTAATCAATACAACTCATAGCACTTCAGTGGCTTCTTTAACCCCCTCACCTCACACACTAAGAGCACAGTTAAGTGCCTGGCTGTTATCATACATACATATGCACTTATAGATACAAAAGTAGACATGCAAGACAAACGCACAACAAGACAGCGCACACCTGCTCTGCAGCGCACGCAGGTGGAAAATGAAAAGGACACTCAGGGATCCTGCGCAGCGTGCTGCAGAGTAATGATGCATACTCCTGACCAAATTATTTTTCTATCCACTCCAGTGAGTTTGTGTCCACTTTAAAAAACGCATTTTTTGATAACCGCTTGCGTAAGAGCCAAATGTGCTGCAGGAATGAATGAATTCAGGTGTCGAAACCTCATTCCCGAAAGAAGAGGAGCCTGAACAACGAGTGTCGCAACTCAAAACAGATAGAAAAATATGAATACTTAAAATTCATCTGCTGTATATCATATTTTCAGTTCTAAAAACCTGGATCATAGACCCGGAGTATACAGTGCTGGTAACCATAGCAACAACACTGATGCTTCGCAGAGTCAGCCAACTCTGCTTGGAAGAACTGACCTAACTATGAGTTCAAATGACAATGAACAGGTTTGAATGATTTAAGCACATTTTGTTTATGTAGGTGCGTTGCTATGGCAGAAAGATTTAATCCCCTCTGACGTGTCCTGACACAATCAGAAATGGATTTGGAGGCTGAACCGTAACTTCACCCTCTGCCCTCTGCTGCCGCACATATTAAACAGTCATTCAACCTTTGAATAGGATAAGGAAACAGTGTACTAGAGAAAGTAGTCTGTCAGTCAGAGAGACAGACAGACATACGCCGGATATCAATCTGAGAATGACAATAGGATGAATATAAATGACAGACTGAAGGAATTCAAACATCTTGACTGACAATGAGCAAATATTAAATGTCATCAATTCATTACATTATTTCTCACAAGGGCAAACAGCTCAGGTTAAATTTGTCAAACAGACTGAAGCTTCAGGTAAAACAATATTTCTGTACATCTATTAATCAAGACAAGAATTCCACAGAGGCTGATATCACCCTGCTGAAACTGACCTTTCACCGGGTATTGGATATTTGTTAGTGTTTCCTGCCAGGATCGCGGGTCTCATCCATTGATCTTTAACTGAATATTTTAGCGGCAGTATTCGATTTCGTAAGATGATCTAACTTGGCGAATACACGCCATAATAAATGCGGGGCGCGAAGATTCAAAAAAGTCGGGAGTCAAACACACAAGCACAGTTTTTCTCCATTTCAAAGCCTTCCGGAATAAAACCGGCTTTTTTCAGCCGCTCTCACTACAGTGAATCATTTATCTGCATCAGCTCAAGGACGGTGTTTTGGTTTCGCGGAGCATAATCACCCAAATAAAACCCAGAGTGCATTCAAGATCACCAAGGTCACGGGACGGACGCAGCCTTTACCTGCCTTAAGGCTGCAGCATCTCAAGTCAGGAGCTTCAGCGGTAATGAAAAGCATTCATTGTCCAACGCTCTTAATCTCAAAGTGCACTCCGAGTTAAGACACGTATTACTCAGCCTTTCCCTCATGATGTTATTAAGCAGAATCTACATTGCGTTTTAGGCTCATGAATATATATTGCAAGTCAGCGCACTGGAAAATGGAAGTGTGTTAGTGTGTCTATTTGGGGTGTCTGTAGATGTTTCATTGCCTTAATAGTATAAATACAACATCACACAAACACGCGCGCAGTCTGGTCTTTTAATCCGCACTGACACCCTCCTCTGGTGAATATTCCCCCTTTTTTCTTTTAATTATCACAATCTGTGACGACGGAATGTGATACTGGATGCTTATTTGCAAAAACAAAGCTATAAGGGAACCGTGACAAGCACAAGCACACAGAGAGAGCGCGAAGTACGTGTGCTTCATTTGCTACTGGTATCAGCATGCTGATGGGCCACTGCACGAGACTGGGAAAATACCATCTTGTTTGCGTTCTCCGCTGATTTCCTCTATCGGCTTGCCCAAAGCTTTAGCCGTCTTTTGGTCTTTATTTGCCGGAGCTCTCGTTTCTTGTCTCACTCTGCCAACATCTCATTTGTACTCACTGAAGCAAACTAGGAGCAAAAGAAGCTTACGTTGTTGTGCTAATGAGAAAAAAAAAAGGAGGCTGGGGTTTCAGCAGGACGTTTGTGAGAGCACAGGCGAACCGGCTGCGTGGAATGTACTTTATCTCCATCTGCTTGCACATGGTTAGCAGTCGACTGACCATCTAACTGTGTCTTAACTCACTCCACCAGAAAAGTAGATAATCCCCTTTGTGTTAAAGTCACAACAATCATGCTTAAACTGCTTCAAGAGCTTTAACTTCTTTCTTTATGGCAAATATGGAAATACATATCAATGATTTCAGCCTCTACTGGGTTAGTAATGTTGCACAATGGGAAGTTATTCATGAAAAAATGATGCTGTTTGGCACAAAACCAATCTGTTATAGAGTCGATATGTTGACGCTTATAAGTGCACCAAAAAACAGTGTCCTTAGATGTCATTTGGAAGTTTAAATGTTGAAAATATTCAAAATAGTCTGAGTGGCCAATTAATGAAACAGAGCAGGTTGGATTACATTTTCTATTCTAATATGGAAATGTTAAATATCATTTGAACTGTAAGGTCAGCAGCTGTGGGGTTTTGCAAAGTTGAAAAAGAAATAGAACTGGTATAACTTTAGAATTTTAGGAAAAATGGCTACTTGTTTTCTTTCCCTGAGCTGGATGACGACATTAGCAGCTCGAGTCTGAGCACGAAGACGCGAAGGTGGTCTTTATCTCGCTGTATCTCTGAAGCAAAGAATAAATCCCAACACACACACCAAACACTTTGTGGGCATATGGGGGATAACATGCTGTAAGTATTCCTCAGTGTACAACAGACAGGTGTTTCTGTTATTCTTGACCTCAATGCGGGGTTGCCAGGCAACCGGCAACATTCCGAAAAGCAGTTGGAAACGCAGGTGTACGTAAAGTTAATCGTGAATTTAGTTACTGTGGCTTTTCAGCCGTGAGCCTCTGACTGCAGCCTGGAGAAGAACAGAGCCGTCATTAACGTCCAATCACCTTTGATTTTCCTGCTTCTGATGTGTCAAAATTCTGCTGCGAGGAGGCGACCGGGCTGACGGCAGATGGAAAGAAATACCATAACAGCCTGAAAGTCCATTTAAGACCTCAAATTAGTGCTTGTGTTTATGTTAAACCACTGACAAGGGAGAGTATCGATCTGTAACCAAGAATGGAGGCACAGAATTGTACTTCCTGCAGTGTCTCATTCACTAACACTGATTGCTGCTTAAAAACCGTACAAATTCAATTTAAAATAGTGTTTGGGATGAAGCATTAAGGGGGAAGAAGGAGCTTTGGAATGCAGCCACGGTAAACACAGAGGGAGGAGAGTTTGGAACTTTGAAGTGTGTATATGCGCTGGGTTTGTGTGTGCAAATGGTTCTTTGTGTCCAAGGGTGTATGATTAGTGTGTATTGATCAGAGTCTTGATGAAAAGCATGCAGAGATAATGAGCTTTTCAGGCTTCTTCAATGAGCAGGCCACACACACGCACACACACACACACACACACAGGATGTACCTGAGAGGGTTTCCCACCGATTGTCCCCAGCTCACCCTCGTTGACACCGGTGCGAAGCGAACGCACATCACTTACCAACACGTTACACTTTGTGATAACTCGTTCACAACATGTGTTGGTAATGAATATGAATGTGTGTGTGCGCGCATGTGTGTGCGTGCGAGTGTGTTGTAATGAGTTACCCTCAGGGGTCTCTCCCTGTCAGTGTGATGCCTCCTTGCAATCAGTCTCCAGGGAAACAGGCAGAAGACAGAGGAACGATTGTCACCTTACCAGGATAAACACACGCGCGCACACTCAGCTGACACACGCCATTACGGCCCTACACACTCAATTAAATCCAGACAAAGGGAAATGCACGAGCACACGCTCACACACACAAGCAGGTGCATTCATGGGTGCCAACACGAGGGAGTTGAGAAAATACACACGTACCATATGTGCGCATACACACCGGAGACAACGTACACTCGGTGACGTAAATGTTTACCGGTGGGCGATGCAATTCCAAACACTCCCGTGTGTACCAACACACGGAGTTGTAACCACTTATAGCACGGAAAGAAACTATCATATTTGTACCTGTGAAACCTACAGGGCCCCTCCGTCCCCTGAGAAGCCTGTGATCTACAAGATGAAGGGAGTGAGGGGATGGGGTTGAGGAGTGTGTGTGTGTGTGTGTGTGGGGGGGGGTGTTTAAAAGGAGAGTTCTGATTTTTTGACATGTCGTTATATGAGGTCCTCACCGTCAGCGTCGTTCATCAGCAGTGACTTTTCCCCCACTGCGTCCCGTGAGCGGCGTTCCGTTCCGGTTTTGGTGTTGCAGAAAGTAGTTCCGGCTAGTTGCCGGGGTCACATGGATCAAGCACTTTGCTCCAAAAAATGATATGCGTTCAAATGAGTAATCCATTTGCGTCACGGATTCTTGGCCGCAAAAAAGTCCGACCTCGCAAATACCCGGCACTATTTTCTCTCCTTTCGTATCATTGCGCGCACCTTTCCATCAGCTGAAGGAGGAAGGAGGTGGAAGGAGACTGCGAGAGAAGATGCGTCGCAGCGGTCTCATCTGAGCATGTAAAGTCTGTGAAACAGCTGATGATGGTGCGCGCAGTGATACGAAGGGAGGGGAAAATAGTGCTGGGTGTTGGCGAGGTTGGACTTTTTTCAACTCATATGGCTAATTAGAGCAAAACCATCTATCTCAGCAACTAGACGGAACTACTTTCTGCAACACCGAAACCGGGCCAGGAGTCCACTAACAGGCCCCAGTGGGGGAAAAGTCACTGCGGATGAACTCATTGATGGTGAGGATCTCATACAGCTTCGTGTCAAAAAAATCCAAACTACCCCTTTAAGAAGGGGCAGAGAGGTGCCAAAGTGCTGCGATGGCTGATGGCTCCTTTGGAGAACACAGCGGCAGTTGGCGCATTTAATTCCCCGATGAGCAGCGGGCTATTGGAAGTGAACTCGCAGAGAAAAGGCCTGGAAAAGGTCTTCAGGAAAATGTCTGCGAGAAATGTCATGGATAGGAAAGCGAGGGCAGGGAGGGGGGGTGGGTAGAGAGAGATGTTTTAAGCCTGCCGAGATGGCAATGACCCCCTTGGGGAAATGGAGACATATCTAAGACCCACCGGGGGAGGAACATAAACGCTCCACGCAGGTGCGAAGGAGGAAGAACGGACGGCGGAGCGGAGAGAATGGGAGCGAGCGCTAATCTGTGAAATCACCAATGCTTGTGGTGAGAAACAGACAGTAAGTGGGTACACGATCCCATCACACACACACGCGCGCACAAGCACAACAACCATCTGCACGTCAAGGAGTCAAGAGTGTGTATTGACAGGTGAAGTTGGCAACAGCTGTGCAGACCCTCAGAATAGCCCTGTTCCACAGCGAGCCTCAAACACAACGTGGAGCCGGGGCGCATATATGTGTGTGTATGTGTGTGTGTGTGTGTGTGGTGGGCTGCCACGTGGGCCTCTGTGAGATGATCTATTGATCTCAAAGTGACAGGCCGCATGCTGGGGTCCCAGGTGTCCCACAGCCTGAGTTATTCTCAGATAGAGAAACATGTCACGGCGGGACACTCTCCCCTCTTTTAACCTGTTGCTAATAAAAATCAATAATAGAGTCTCATAAAAGTGTGTTTTGGAAGGAACTCCTCTGAAAGAGCCGTTAACATTTGAAAGTGTCAAGGTCCCGGGGTTCAGTCGCAGAGGAGCGACGGCGCGGGTCATGAAAAGTAAACGTGGAGTTAAAAATAAGGGGTCTGACATTGCAGATGTACAGCGTTGCGGTGTCGGCTGGAAGGGGCTCCTTTGCATTGTTAGATGCTTTATGTTTGAAAACTCAAAATTGTGCCTGCGGGGAAATTCAATTATTCCACATTCATGAATTATTTCATCATCCAATGTTCTTTATGCATAATCCATCTACGCCCAACAACTGATTGGACATTTACAGTAGCAGAATTAACCGCCGCTGCGCCTTCTCCTGCCTGCAGCGCTGAATATACAGTGCAAATCTTTCTTTGTTTTATTATCTGCTAGCCAAAACTTTCCGATCTCAGCCTTGATTTAGCCGCGGATTTATTCTTTTTGTCTCCGACTCGAGGAGCGGGCAGATAATACGTGGCGATATGGGCTGTTGTGCAATAAGTGGAAGATATTAGTCACAGTATGTGCCGCGGACAGGGTTCGAAATCTTTTTTCTGCGTATGAATATGCATGCACTTACTCATGATACCCACAGCCACAAACATGTCCTTCTCTGTTAATCCCCCTCCTTGCCAACATGCACGCGCACACACACACACACACACACACACACACACAGACATATTGAACACACCCTATTTAGTTCCATTCTTATTCTTCATCTCTATTTTTGGGAGCAAGACAGAGCAGCTGGACCTGCCCGCCCAAAAAAAGTGCAGGAGTGTTTGTTACTGGCACGCATCGGCCGTATACAGTGACATTCGTGGTATGGCGAGGCTTGGCGAGCAGCAATACATACACACATCCCATTTTCTCCGATAATCAAAGGCGCTCCAATCATGTTTCCTCGGTGGGCTCACGTCTCTCAAGGATTTCCTTCAATACAGCACATATAATATTACACTTCTGAGAGGCAGCATCCCTTTTCAATGGTGTGTTGGTGGAGTACGTGCGTGCGGGGGTGGACACTGCATGTATGGGTGAGTGATTATCAATAATCAATAGGAGAAATCATTCAACCCCCCCCCCCCCCCTTCTCCTACATCCAGACCGTTTTAAAGCACTGCAAATCTCTTGGCTCGCCCGTGCCATTTATCTCCCTTTCCGGTCTCTCTCTCATCCTCATGATCTCTATCCATTTTTCACAACAACCAGTGGGCTTCTTTCCACCTCAATTATCTAAGTGAGGGCTTGAACTGTCTGCTGGAGCGCCGATAAATCCACAATCACATATT
>CAESWR010000243.1:258086-275337 GCA_903171835.1 Mullus surmuletus | reverse complement strand
AAAGGTTCACATGCAGCCTGCAAATGAGTGATATTTGTGTCACCTGTTACAGGCAGCACTGTTATTATTTTCGTCACAAAGCCATGAAACCTGACGTCACACGCTCCTGTGGTGAGGAAAGTTGAGTGTGGAGAGTTATTCTTCACACCAGCTGTGCTACAGCTGTCTGAGACTTTAAATAAACTAGATTCCGCTGAGCGGGTTAATATAGATGGGAAAAAAAAGGGACAATGCAACCAATAATTCGCAAAGCGTCGTGGCTCACTAATAAACACATGAAACAGGTTCAAAAACTCACCCCCTCAAAAAAATAGCCGAACATCACCGGAAACACTCGGACTTCAGTGTTTATGGGATGTTTTTTTGGGGGGGGAACTGCACGTTAAAGGGCAGAACCACCAGCTTAGCATCCTCCTGCAGCTAACGGGAGCTAGCCTGCTCACCGCGCCGCCACTGCACCATTTCCAACTGCCGCCTACAGCACCGCACGTTTACACGCTCCGCCGGCCGGAAACACACACACACTCGCGCACACACGTCCCCGCAAAGCCGCCGGGAATGTTCCGGAGGAGCGTGGCGGCGTCCGTTCGTTACCTGGAAGCTCGCAGCGTGTCGCCGCGGAGAGCTCTTGTTGCTGTGTGATAGTGTAATGCGGTGATAGAAACAATCAAAAAAAGCCTGGTGCGCCGAGAAGTGACGCACATCGCTCGAGACGCGCGGCATCGACGTGTCGCGTTTGGATGACGTAGGCGCAGCGGCGAGGTTCGGATCCACCGCCCACCGCCGCCGCCGCCACCGCCGCCTTTTACTTTTAAGAAAAAGGGAATAAAATGAGATAAAAGGACAGCATGAAAATATATATATAAATAAATGAGGTAGTGCAGTGTAAAGTAGTGCAGATAAAAAAATATTTTTATATATTTTAAGGTGCAAATACAAGATAAAAACAATGTAAACATTGTTAAAAAGTTAAAGAATATCACGATTCCTCTATTCCTCTTAGTCGGACTTATTATATATAGTCAATAAGAAGATATATATTTTCAGACTGTTTCATCATTATTATTATTTCTGATTTATCATTATTATTTAGTTAACAAATGAAAACAAGACAACTTTCACCTATTTCAAGTTCTGAGTACAAACATTTATATGGCTATTTTCACTCTAAACTCGTGGTCTGCTCCATGAAAAAAAATATAATGCAATTTAGATTCAACAAAATGTAATAGAATAGAACAGAAATACAAATTCACAATAAAATCAAGTATAATATGTTGACTAAAAAAATATTTATTTATTTCAAAAAAAGGGATGGCATTCATTTGAATCCTTAACTTTGTCAAATTCTTTGATTATGTTGACTTTATTTTGGATTCAATATAGAAGCAATTGTTGCTCCGTGCCAACATCATGTCTCAATTGAGTGTGTAAGTGATTTATTTGCTGTACAAATGTTTCACTATGTGACAAGTATATGTCGTGTTGATGCATCTATCCTTTTAGATGCTGATTTATTTATGAGGATAATCCTTTTACATAACCAACAAAGGGAGACTGCCTGTCAAGCTTGAGTAATTATTTGAGGACCCTTAACATTTCTTGGTAATATAAATATACATTTTGTGTGAGTGAGTGTTTTAGGAGACAACAGATTACATCTGGCAGTAAGCAATGATTTGCACTTCTCAGATTCATCCAGAGGGTGTCAGCATCACTCTGTGAATGCATTTGATCGCAGGCTGGACCAGTCAAACAGCTCTCACATACAGATGAAAATGATAGATGATAATCACATAATGCCTTCCTTCCCTGCTACAAAATATTGTATTGATTGCTTTATCTCCTTCACATGCTGAGTCATTGCAAGGCCTACAACAGCATTGCTGCTCAATATCTCCACTAGAGAGATCAGCAACCGGATCCACAACTATCCTCAAACGCACAGAGGGGCTTCCCCACCTGATCCCCACCACACACACAAGGACCATATTCAGGGTGAATTTATGGAGAATGGTGTCCCTGTTAATTGAACTGAATGTGTGAAGATGGAAGTCTGCAGGGATTTATGTATAGAGAGGCATGAATGATGAGTTGTAGCAATATATATTCTTGACTCTTACACACAGTCTCTCTCCTCAAGAATATTTGTTGCACTGCATCTCTCCCTCTCTCTCTCTCCCTCTTGCTCCCTCCCCTTCTCTCTCACAGCTCCACCACTGTCAGCATCCCACTCCCCTCCGCTTCTCTCCCACGACCCCATCTCCTTCATCAGACCCCTGTTTCGATCCTCCCCCATCGCCTCCCCCCTCTCCTCCACTCTTCCCCCCGCTCGCACAGAGGAATGCAGCATGTGGCGGGCTGCGGCTCTTTGGCTGATACTTGCGACTCTGCTCCGTGGTGAGTGACTTTCACCTATGCTTCTGAGTGACACAGACTGCGCTCAAACAAGTGTGTCTGCCGCACAGGGTCGTGTGCTGCTCCCGTCGGCCGTAGAGAGAGAGAGTCGCATCTCTTTGAGGGGGGGCTCTCACCTGCCAGAGAGGGCTTGTTGGTGTGCAGCCAGACTGAAGAAATAGATTGAGTTTTATGATGAGAAAGCAACAATGTGAAATGCAGTCATCTTTGCTGCAGGTTATAGCTCAGCAGTGCATTTTTGTCCTCAGATAGATAGATAGATAGATAGATAGATAGATAGATAGATAGATAGATAGATGGATAGATAAAAATGTAAGCATGTTTTTTCTGCACAATATCAGCTTTGTGCTATGTTAAATGCACTCCATGTAGCTGTTTGGACTTGAAACAGTGTGGCTCTTAAATCCACTGGTGATACTTTCCTCCACATCAAAGCGATTGCCCCGTGGAGAATGAATCATGACCGGATCGAAGCCCTGTAGTGGAGTTATTGGGTGAAGAGAGAGAGAAAGTTCCCCGTTCTCATTGTCGTGAGTGCTGTGTGTGTCCGTCCAGGGTGTTTCGGTGTTTAATGGCCTCACTATTTCCTGCATGGAATGAAACTGACATTTTTATGAGGGTGGGAAGACTCTGACTGTCTGCTGGTGATCAATCAGAGATGTAATTGATTAGGAGAAGTGGGGGTTTTGTCTACCAGCTCTCCTCTTTTCCCTTCTTGCCTCCGTTATCTTTTTCCTCCTCTCTTGTGTCCGGGCCATCCGCTCTGGCGTATCGTGTGCTCCTGTCAGTGCAACTCTGTCTTTAAAGGATTTTCCAATTCTTCTGAAAGCACACCCTCATTGGAGCACCTTGTCCTGTCTCCTCCCTTTTGAGTCAACAATTTCCGCACAATTTTCTCCCAAACTATCCCTCAATCATCATCTTCACGCATTTTTCTCCTGTTTTTCCTCACAAATCTTTAACTTTAGCAGCTGTCCATTTTTCTTTTGTGCCCATCTTCTCAATTCAACTCTTCTTTTCTTCTCCTCCATCAACCCGTCCCTCCTTTTTAGATTCGGAGCAGGGTCCTCACCAGCGCTTTCTGCTCAGGGAGCTGTTGCGGGATTATAACCCCATGGAGAGGCCAGTGGCCAACGACTCCCAGACCCTCACTGTTCAGTTCTCCTTTACCCTCATGCAGGTCATGGATGTGGTAAGCTCGGCACCTCTGCACAATTAAAAAAACAAAAAAAAAAAACAACCCTCAGTGTAAAAGAAATGCATGAACAAATTAATGAAATGAAATTGGTTGGATCAAATTAATATTTCAAAGCAATTTCCCCTGACAGCATTTCAGGGCTGAGTTGCAGTGGAGGAATACTAACGCAAAGAAGGGATTTCATATTAAAGAGACTTTACTTCGGCTGATATTCACTCAGTTTCTCAGAGTGCTAAAGCTTTGCATTACCATTAGTCGGACTAAAAACTTCTTTTTTCTTTTTACAAGGAACTGTAGTTTTTTTCTCTCTTACTTTGTGTTCGCAGCTGCATTAAAAGTGATCTGTACAAAGCCAGTGCAGACGGACAGAGCAATTCAATCAAACAATAGCTCCTGAAATACACACATGGGTCCGCGAGAACTGTTTCAAGACATGAAAATGAGGGGCCATTTATTTCATTCATTTCTGTCATGTCCTTTGTGTTATGCAAAGGATGAAAAGAACCAGATCCTCACCACTAACGCCTGGCTGCAGATGGTGAGTATAATGAATGATAATTTGTTATTGATCTGTGTATTGAGGTTTTTTAGTTTCTCCCCATCCTCGAAACAGCCACACAATAGCGACACAGATGGCTGTTGTCAATCTGTGTCGCGCCAATGAGTGCCTCAGCAGCATCAATTGTAGGCTTTGACACAAATTCTCTAGGCTAAAGACTCATTAAATCCTCCCGCTTCTGCTTTGAGCATGAGGAACGAGGTACCTAATGTAACATCAGCGTTATTTGTGTCTCCCAGCAGTGGTACGACCACTACCTCCAGTGGAATCAGTCTGAGTATCCTGGAGTTAAAAACCTACGTTTCACTCCTGATCAAGTCTGGACACCGGACATATTGCTCTACAACAGGTGCGCATAATGGTAACACACCGATACTCGCAGAAAGGGCTGCTGCCGAGCTCCGAACTGTCTAATATACTGCGTTACTGTCCTTCAGTGCTCATGATAAGTTCGACGCCACCTTTAAGACCAATGTGCTGGTTAACTCCAGTGGCTTCTGTGAGTATCTGCCACCAGGTAAGATGCCTTAAAGTCTTTTGGGATTCACACATGCAACATCTATCGTCATGCACCAGCAAATTTCATTCATCCAACTAATTAAAGAATGGTGCAGTCGGGTGTGATCAGATATCTTACTCACTTATGTTCCCAGGTAGATGCGCCAATCTTTCATTTTTCACGCCTCTCCTAAATGATTTTACATCTTGATTCCATACTCAGGAATATTCGTCAGCACATGCAGTGTGGACGTGCGGTGGTTTCCATTCGATATCCAGCGCTGTGAGCTGAAGTTTGGCTCGTGGACCTTCGATGGCTGGCTGCTGGACCTCCAGATGAAAGAGGCAGATGTGTCAGGATACATGCCAAATGGAGAGTGGGACCTAGTGGGTGAGACAAGCCATGAATGGGTCACATTTAGATTTTTATGCAGCAAGACAAATTGATGTGATTCGGAGAAATAGCTTCAACCAAATAGCCCATTGTTTACTGTTATATTGTTCCAGCTAAAACTGAAGATGATTCATGAAATATATCACCTTGGTAACAACAAGCCCCTGAGCTGGCGTCTCTTTCCACTGGGGCAACGGTTGCGTTTTCTGCATCACAATGTGGTCTTTGCCGCATCCGTGTCCTTCCCCATCCCCTCAGAGGTCCCCGGAGGTCGCCATGAGGTTTTCTACGATTGCTGTCTCGAGCCCTACCCAGACGTGACCTTCGTGGTGACCTTAAGAAGAAGGACGCTCTTCTACGCACTCAACCTGCTGATCCCCTGCGTGCTCCTCTCCTCCATGACCCTGATAGTGTTTCTGCTTCCCGCCAACTCCGGGGAGAAGATCAGCCTTGGTGAGAAAAAAACAGGAAGAAGTATGAGCAGGAGAAAAAACAAAATGTGCATCAAGTTTAATATATATTTCCAGCTTCACAATCTACAATCCTGCTCTGTGAAAGCATCAGTCTTGGTCCCTCTTGTGGTTTTCTTACAAGCTCTCTCACTTTCAACATTAGTGGAAATCTTTCTGTCAGCTGTACACTCTGCAGACACTGTCAGGGGGGTTGACATCGTGGGGGGACAACAGACCAAGAAAAAAAAGGGGGCGGAAAGAAAGATGAGAAAGTAAAACCGAGCAAGCTTTTTCTTGGTGTCATGAAGACAGATGGTTGTGGAGAAAAATCAAGTGCAGCATACCAAGTACACTGCTCCCCCTAACTGTACTTATGTTACCTTATATTGAAGAGTCTTTCTTCTTTCCCTGTGCAACCTGCCGCTCCCTGGTGCCTCGTGTCTGCCTGCAGGCATCACTGTTCTGCTTTCTCTGACTGTCTTCATGTTGATGGTTGCAGAGATTATGCCCGCCACTTCGGATTCTGTGCCGCTGATAGGTCAGTGTCCGCCTGTGCACGTGTGAGTGGTTTTCTGGGCTCGCCGATGCAGTTCACCGAGTCGCAGATTGTCATCGCCCTCCTCTCTGTTCCAGGTCAGTACTTTGCCAGCACCATGGTGATTGTGGGAATGTCCGTCGTAGCCACGGTCATCGTCCTTCAGTTCCATCATCACAACCCCAATGATGGGCACATACCACGATGGGTGAGTTTGGCATTTTTTGTTTTTATTTAGAGGGTCAAAATCCCTGAAAAAAAAAGATATTTGATATGTATCTTTCAGGCTGAAGCTGACAACAAGCTCTGTTAACAAGAACGACTAATTCAAAGTTGGGAAAAATATTAATGTATGATATTTTACAGCAGTTCTTCGAAAGGAGATGCTTTTTGTCCCCAGGAACTAATAAGGGAGTTTGGTATAAAAATCTTTCACTGCAGAAAAAATAAGAATGCCTCAAACTCAATGTTGCTGCTAATCATTGACCCATCTGAGGCTCTAATAATAATAATAATAATAATAATAATAATAATAATAATAATAACAACAACAACAACAACAACAACATAATAATAATAATGGTTGGGAGGGTTTCTATGAAAATACTTTTTTTTGTAAATAAACTGGCATTTAGAGGTTTAAAATCCCCCCCAAAATAATTAATATTTGATATATATATTTCAGGGTAAGGTTGATTAAAAAGATTATAATACTAATATATGTTATTTTTACAGCAGTTTTTAGGGAGGGGACGTTTTTTGTTCGGAGGGATGATTGAGAGCATTTCTTTAAGGAACTCTTAAGGGTTAACTGTGCCAAGAAATTCATGTTTTCAGTGTTTGTTTGTCAGCAGTATTACTTAAAAAACACTGAACTGATTTTTTGGAGGGGTAGACCGTTGGCAGAAAAGGAGCCCATAAAGATTTAGTGTGGCATCTAGATAAAAGAATGGGGCTGGGATTTCCGAAAATGCATGTCGTGAAAATTTATTGGCACTTTGTTGTAATCATTATACCACAGGAGTGGAAGACATCAACATCCACAGAGGAAACCCAAATAAAAAGACAGGTCTGGGTGATTGATGGGTCCAAAAACACTTGTGCAAGAGACCATACTTTGATGCCTCTTGGCAGATGTGTGTAGAAAACAGTTTTGACTGACGTTGCACTGGGAATTTAACTTTGCCAGTCACAAGCAGAGAGGGGAGGAGAGAGGAGTCCACTTCCTCTATGTCAACTACAGCATTTTAAAAGCCACAGAGAAGTGTCACTTGTTCAAACCATGATCTTGCCCTAAAAAAACCCTGAAAGAATGATTACTGAACAATATCCGTTGTGTTTTGGAAGGCTTTGTCCTTCTAGAATCTTGTTCTGATCCAGTGTGTTTTTGCCCTTTGTGTAGAAATCGTGTGCATCAAGCTCAACAGCATCTGTTTTTCTGACAGGTAAATTTAGTCCTGCTGCAGTGGGTTCCTTGGTTCCTGCGGATGAAGCGTCCAGGCGAGGGGCTGGACCCCAGTCTTCCCCACAGCCAGGCGGATTCTCAAAGCAAGGCCCTGTCCTCCCCTACCACCACCGCAACCACCACCACCATCCCCACCCCAGTGCCCTCCATCCTCCCCCAGAGCCTCAACTCCCTGCAAGCCAGCCTGGCCCAGCTCAACCATCCACTGTCACACTCACTGCCTCACCGGTGCAACTCCCAGGCTGTAATCCTCCCCAGTCCACATCCACAGCCAAATGGGCACCTGCCATATATGGGCTTCCAGACCTTCCAGACCACTGCAGAGCTGGAACCGGTCCAGAGGAACAGAACTGTCAGTCAGAGGAGGGGTAGCAGTGGGCTCGGTGGAGGAGATGGGGATGGGACAGGATCAGGAGGAGGGGGACCACCTGGAGATGCAACCATCCATCATCACCTATCGTCTGCCAAATTCGGAATGCCGCCACAGGAGGGCCCAGTATCTCCGGACCCTGACCCATCCACCACGTCCTCAGGCCCCATTGGTCTGGAGGCTGGGGCCGGTGCTGGGAGAGCAGCCACCCTGCACACCCACAGCAGTGTGATTCGAGGCGTTGCCTTTGACAACCAGCTGCAGGCTCTTCTGGTGGAGGTGCAGTACTTGGTTGAGCGTGTTCGTGAGCAGGACCGACAGCTGAGTTTGGCCGAGCAGTGGCAGTTTGCGGCGGCCGTCATCGACCGCCTGTGCCTGGTGGGATTCAGCGTTTTCAACATCATTTGTACCATCGCCATCCTCATGGCTGCACCCAACTTTGGGGAGGCACTGTCGAAGGACTTCCTCTGAGAAGGAAACGCTGTGATTTAGGTGCGATGGGAGGAAGGACGAAGATCTGTTGGAAGCACAATTGCTGTACATACCCTCTTTGGGACTGCAAACGTTCTTGAACAATGAATGTACTCGATCATACTCACGTTTACGGGTCACATGTGGTTTCGGTGGATGTTTGGCAGATATTTTATCAACTTTTAACAGTTAACCTTCTCAACTCAATGATTAAATGAAGAAATGTTGCTCAGTAAAGAGCTATTCTGAGCTATTCGGCATTCTGCATGTGAAACGAAGGCTGAGCTCTTCCACTCAAGCGGGATTGGATCTTAAAATTAACATATTTCAAGTAAAATGAATGACTTCTCTTGTTCACTAACATCCTTCATCCTGATGACAATACAGTTTGCTCTTGTGTTACACAAATAATATAAATAGACCCATTTTGATACCACTGAGGAGTTAACTTTTCTTCTCTTACCTCTATTTAACTGCTTCCCCGAGGCACAAAGGCTTTGTAATCTGTAATCGCTCTCCACCAAAGAGGAATAGAATGGTCTGCTTCAGTGACTGGGAAAAAAAAAGCTGAACATCTTATAACAATAACGGACCCCAGACATCATCCTAATGGCCTGATGATGGATGTTCAGGTCTGCATCACCATTACCAACGATACTTTCCTGTGGTGATTGTTATGAGGCAGAAAATGTATTACGCCCCCCAGTAAATTACTGCCATTGGGATCCTCCTACTCTCATTTACTTTCTATCAAAGTGCACTGCAATAATGCGGTATCTAAGACAAGAGGGACAGACTCATGTTTATGATTACGGTAAATACTATGTGAGAGCAGAGCATTCATAGGTCACCCTCCAAAATCCTGTTTGGATGGACACTGCGGAACACACTTGCTTGAAGCACGTGTATGCAGAACAATCCAACCTCCACGACCCTGAATATGAGTGTAAATCACGCCATTTAATACCACTCGGGCTGCAGTGTAAGTCTCTCGAATGCCAATATGTGACAGTTCTAGCTGTAAACACTGAAATAAACCATCCCTTTTATTTGATACTCCAGACATCTATGCATCACATTTCCTCCTCACTGGCTGGCCTCCTCTGATTGAAGTTTTAAAAGGAACGCAGAAAAAGTGGTATGAGCAAGGGAAAAAGGAGCCGGACAGAAAAGGAAGACGGGGGTAATGGAGCAGTGCGATAATGGGAATAAAGGGGTGAAGGCAGGAAGGGAGACGGAAGGGAGGGCGATGCAGAGGCAGGATGCAGGGCGAAAGCTGGAGCATGATTGCATGGTTGAGAGAAAACGAGAAGAGAGGCAAAAAATGTGCTGAGAACGCAAATAGGGACAATAAAGTTTTTAACTGATTGCTCATTAATGGGAAAGGGAGAGGAGGGGGAATGATCCTTCATTCTCATTTGGGATGCAGCTGCTGCTAAAACTGTACTTAGACCAGCATTTAAGGGTGACTGGACGTATATCCTGTTTTGGCCGAGGGTGTCTCAATCAGAATTTATGCTACAGCTGCTACCAACTCTGCTCGTGTAAGATGATTAACTATGAAATAATGCAAACACTTTATGATGTTTGAATTTGGCTAATTGGCATTTTGGCAGGGCTGAAATGAAACCTTCACGCCTTAAGTTTGAGATTTGGCTTCTTTGTTCTTTTCCTTCGTCGTACAGTATGTGACCGTGGGTGCAAAGTACGACTCGATCAATTCGCTGTGCATTTCAAAAGCCTACCGAGCTGCTGTGTCTGTGTGACCGCCTGGTGGGAGGGTGGGTGGTTGGGGGCGCGGGGGGGATACAGACTATCATGGCTAAGAGACGCAGCACGACACAGTCCGCCTGCTCCGTGGCAACAGCTCCAGTGGGGCGATGTGTTTGGACTGGAAGCGAACCAGCCCGTGCAAATAGGGAGAGGCATCGTGGGATACAAGAAAAAAGAAAACCTCAGTATGCAGGTGTCACACAGATGCACGCACACACACACACTCACACACACACACGGAACCACAGAGCACCTGGAGGAATTAAGTGCTGCTGCAGTTCTAATGCAGTAAGCACACACACACCCCTGGAGCTCGATTTGTTTGTCTCCCCTGTTCTCATGCTGGTCACTGCTGCGTGTCCTAACGTAAGAGGAACAGGAAGTGATAATAATTCCACATATTTTAATAATCAGTCACAAAATGTCTAGTCAGTGGCAGGTTGGGTATTCGTAGTCGGGCTGTGAGAGACAGCAATGAAAGTCTTTGAAAAACGAAGACGCTGAAAAGCCATTCATACAGAGAAACACACACACACACACACACACACGGGCTGGCGCTCCTGTGACAACAGTAATAATGACTCAGACACTAAACTTCCCAAAATACTATATTTCACATTGCCACTATCAGATTTTGATACACCAGTGCTTTAGTTCTTGCGGAAACTTCCCGAATCTATCATTTATGAGATTTCTTATCATTGAAAAACACTTTTAAGTTACTCACACATGGTCAGTGTGATCATATGCAAGACATTTCTATAAACAAATATCTGCAAGTGGTTAGCTTTTCAAAATTTAGATGTTTTAAGATAATAATGTGCGCCACCAGCAGCCAATAGCTATTAATTACGAGGTAGAGACACTCGATGTGGGTCTATATTGAAAGGGCATTTCACTGCCTGTTGGGTAATTGTCTCCCAGATCTCATTAAAAGATGTTGGGGTCGAGGAGGGCAAATGAGAAGAGAGCAGGAAAGAAAACCGATGTGAGTTACCAAAGGGAGAGTGGGAGCACTGGTGTAAAATCATCTCAACAGGATAAATCTCAGCCCACTGAGCGGCTTGTGTGGAGCTTTCATTGTGATTTTGACAGTCTTGGACTTTATATTCTACTCACACAATGTTAGGTCTTTCAAAACGAAAACAACAAAAGACCAAGGACACTGCATCAATAAATTGGTTTATTTAAAAGAATATGTTACAATTTATTACAGTAAGCGACGTAACCAAACACTTTTTACATTTCAACATGTCCAAGTATCTGCAGGTTGTCAACTCTAGTTTCCTCTTTTTAGCGTGACGCTTTGAGAGCCAAATCGTGTGAAAAAACTTAACAAAGGGTTAAGTTGATTTTAAACTCCTTATTGAAATAAATAACATATGCGCCAAGTGGGTCTTGACTTAAGAGAGAGACAGAGAGAAAGAGAGACAGGGGTGATCCAAAGAGGGCACAAACGCGAGTGTGTGCAGATCAGACGACGTCAGACAATCGACCACGTCAGACACGGTCCAGTAAACAGACGGGAATCCTGGGAAATGCATTCAGCCTTTCGGATTGCATGTTCAATCTCTCAATTCAAGGCTCATCACATTCAATTAAAGCCCCTTTACAAACCCAGTGAGGTCTGCCGGTGCTCATTTATCACCCAAACAGGCTCCTGTAAACAGCATCGTCGATATAACAAGCCCCAAATCTGTGACTCCTCCCTCGTTTGTCAGATAACAGAATACTGTTAACGTCCTTGTTCTGGGCTGAACAGGTGGAAGGGCGCGGCTGAGCTCAGATGGATCTATTGGCATTCGGTTACATCATATAGTAGTAAGATTTGATCATGTATCCCTTCTTCTCTTTTGAAATGCTTCAGAGCAAACGCTGACTCAATCCTTAAACGTGTCACTGAAATATTTGCTTTGCAATTCTTTGCTTTGATTTTTTTTATTTTTTTATTTTTTGACATGTGATTTTGCATACAATAACCATATCAATGATTTGCAGTGATATTGATTCTGGAAACTAGTGACTTAACATATAATACCTGATGAATAGAGTGAGCAATGTGATCAAAATGTCCGCCCTGATGATTTAAAATACATCTATCTGCATTTTATGAATAAAGGGACATCACAAGCAAATGAAAGCTGATCAATGGCTCATTGCGTGTCAGATTTGAACGATGTGAAAGCTGTAATTACATTCTACTGACTTTACATTCATCACCTATTTGTCAGTTTCCATAGCATTGTCAGATAAAAATAAAATACCTCATTACATCGTAATCCAATTAAATTATTCTGAGAAACAGAACATTAACTGGGCTTGTTTAGAGGGACATTAAATTACAGAGTTTATTACATTAGACTGCAGCTGTTGTGTGTTCAGTTGCTACAAAGCCCTTAGTGAATGTGCACTTATCGTCTCATTCATCAAGTTGATGAAGGATGCAAGCGGAACCTTTTTGCGGGGAAATCTTCGCCCCACTTAACCTTAAAAGGGGAGTGTGCGAGAAGTTCAAACGGCACAGCGGAGCACCTTCCACAGAGATAAATGAGTGCTGTGTGTAAAGGCTGTTTGAATTACAGGTCTATTATAGATCCTGTGGGAGCTCTCTCAGAGACAAGGGCAGGTGGGCAGAGAGGGACCCCTGCTGCCTCCACAGGGTAGCGCACGCTGCACAAACTTTGGTCGGATTAAAAAATGCGACGCACGTTCGGGGAGTGTTCTCATAATACTATAAAAGACATAAAACTGTAATGCGTGGCTCTTCAGGCGGCACACACACACCCTTTGATGAGGGAGCGGCGTGTGAGCCAGTCAGTCAGAAACAAACGTAAACGAGATGCAGGCTTGTTCCAGTATTATGCATATTTGATTGCATCTGCGAGGTTGTAAATACTGTTGGATAAAGTGCAACTTAAGCTTTCATTGTTCCTGCTCATGCTGTAATAGCGGGTCTGCTCGGTGCATAAGTATCGTCCGAAAGAACCTACAAATCCCCCCCACCGTCTCTCATTCGTCACGTTACAGTGTTAATAATTTTCGTCTACAAATGCAGCTTTAGCGTCAAACAAATGAAAACATCATGTACGTGTGCGGATGTGTTTGGGCTGCGACGTACAGTTTGAGGGCCTCCCTCAGACCCCCTGCTTCGTGGGAAAGCCCCCCCCCTCCCTCCTATCCTGCAAACAGTAAACCTGCACGCTTCTGTCTGCTTTTTAACTGGCCCCCCCCAAAAAAAATACAAATAAAAAATACAAAGACAATGCTGCCTTGAGGGTAACAAGACTAATATCTGTGTTCCCCTTTTGCAGAGCTTTCCCTTGTTAGTCCTGCAGGAAATATGGTCTCAACTCAGCGGAGGCTCACAACCTCCTAATGTGCATTCCACGTCAAATCCCTGCCAAAAAGAAAAAGCCTTGCCTGCGTCTGCGACTTCAAGTTTAGAGAGGCCCAACTTCTTCTTGCCGAGGTTCTGCTTAATGCATGATGTGCTGGGTTCGAGAGTTCTGGTTTATGTGTGAGCGCNNCCCCAATGTTTGTTTGATTTGTTCGTCTGCAGATGCTCGTCGATTTGCCTTAGCTTCACAGGTTGCGGCTGATGGGTGTGTAATTGATGACTGTGTGGAGTAGTTAATAGCTGAGTGTTTCTGGTTCCCGGTCTAGATGAGGGGTGAACTGAGCTGAGTTGAGCATGACGCCGTGTAGCTAAGAGGTAACGATCTCCCTTCCTGGGTGCCTCCATCCCTTCTGTGCCTCAGCAGCTGGAAAATATTCTGCAACCGGGGACAGAGGAGAGGAGGGACTCAGAGACAGGAAACAAAAAGGCCGCGCTGAGCTTTCGTTGCGTCATAGGGGGAGACAGAGGCAGGCAAAGCCTTACCTTGCCACACATACCATCTTTACTGCAGTTCTTGTTGTCTTTGTCCGTGGCTTCCTCCTCCACCTGCGCAAACACACACGGCAGCGATGAGCGGAGGATATGAGCGAGTGTCTGAGAGTGGGGCTTTTTTTTATTTTTGATCGGCCGGTCCTTACCTCCTTCCTCCACTTCAGCTCACAGAAGACTCTCTCGAAGCACTCGTGCATGTAGTTGAACTGGCCATCAAAAGAAAAAAGAACAACAATATGGATGGGCGAAAAAAAAAAAAGGAAAAGCAGCTATTGCACAACAACACTGACATTTATCTCTCTTCTTGGAGGAGATTCTGTCTCTCTAAGCATCGATTGTAGGAGATTGCAGCAGGCACTTTATTACTAGCTGAAGGCTTGTGTATGGTTGCCTAGGTTACAGCTGATGGCTTCACCGTCCAATCACCTGTTGTAGATTGCCATCACTTCAAGGCCTGCACGTAGTATGATAGTAGGATATTTGATTTGAATCGTAAGTGATTGAAAGAATGGACAGAAAAAAATTCCCTCTGTGCGATTCGGGAAAAAAATGGTGAATGAGGCGCCTCAATGAATGGTTTATACTCTTATACTCCCATGTTGTGTGTGACTGCAGGAGCTGTGTGCAATACTCACGTAAGGTGTAAATATCTTGACCCAGCGTGGCTTCTTCTCTCCTCGTGCATACTCAAAGCAGAAGGCCATGCCCTCTTCATCCGTGTCCCACCTCTGCATCTCCCCCCAGTCGAACGCAATCACCTGGTTCTGAAACAACAAGGGGGGGGTTGGTGAAAACGCTCGCTTGATAGTGCAAGGACAAACTATATTGGCGTGTAAACGGTCGTGCCCCTTGCCTCTAGCGTGCCCTCCTCTGTGCAGGCGTGCAGCTTGAAGTGGTGAATGCTGATGGCCGTGATGACGTGACCTTTGCGGCGGGAGTCGCAGGAGCAGTGAGGGAAAATGATCTCGTTGTAGCCCTCGCAGCCCCTCAACAAACTCAAGTACTGTGGGGGGAGGCGGGCGGACGAAAGCATGTTTACACACAGGATTAGGGATGGGTATCGATAAGGTTTTATCCGATACCGGTGCCAAAGCGGTACTTTTAAAACGGTGCCAGTGCTTGAAAGGTGCAAAAACCTGCCTTGCCTTTTTATCTCTAAGGCATTTTGTGATGTGAAAGTTAAACAGAATATTAATTCTTACTCAACCGCTGGTAATTTACCTATGAACACCTATTTACATACATACACCAATTATTCACAGGTTTACAAAGTCATGCAGATATAAACATATTAATTGTCTGGATAGCATGTAGGTACAGTCTACACAACAAATACTATTTTTACATCATAGTAAGATAACATTTTTCAAGTGAAGGATGGCGACTCCACTGTTGAAAACGGATGGAGGTCGTTCACCAAATTGTTGTCATTGCCCTGAGAATTTCCTCCACTTTCTCTCAATTGAGCCTTCTGGGGTTGCTATGTGATTGGGCATTGGTGCGATCGCGAGTGACGTGCGGGTGTGTGTGTGTATGTGTGCTGCGCAATCACAATCACCGCGTGGGGCTGCTAACGCGATCGGTAGTGCTTTCCGTCAGCACTGGTGCCATTATGGTACAGAGTATCGGTACCCATCCCTACACAGGATGCACCTTCTGATGTATTAGTGTCATTGATCTGTAGAGTAGAAGTGAGCGCAGTCAAACTCAAAAACGCTACAGTTTCTCCCGGTAGGCCGAGTGATCTGAAAATCCTGCATATGCGGAGGTGCGGAGGAACGACTCTATATCAGTCCTGTCATGCTGAGTGTTAAAACTTTCTCAACCTCCAGAGGACTTAAATCATGCCAAGTGAAGGGATTGAACAAGTGCGGGACCGGGAGGACTTTAGGAGACTGCAAAGTAAGGTTCTCTGCGCATTCGGAGTAAAGACAGTGTCGGGACGAGTTTGTGCCGCTTGTGAGACTGACCATGGAGACTTTCTTTTGCTCCGCCAGCTTCTGCAGCTGGTAGGACTTCTGCTCTGCTTTGATGAAGCCTTTCTTCACATCCTCCAAAGCCTGTTAGGAGGACAGAGCAGTGCAGCACACAGTTTAACAAATATATACAAACATTGAAGTAAGTGCCACATGCAGCACACACACACACACACACCTGATGGAAGAAGTAGTTCACGGCAAGCTGGTTGTCATTGAGCAAAATCTCCTCCTCCGTTGTGAAGAGCCACTTGCGCAGAGTGAGGCAGGTTCCTGGGATTGCTGAGGTATAGTTCTGTACGTAGAGTTTGTGAGGGAACTCGTTGGGGGCGAGCTTCCGCACTGGGCAGGGGAGAGGGAAAAAAAAATAGAGGATGAAGGGACGAGGCAAGAAATGACATCCCTGAATCATCCCTGAAGCTTTTACGGATTAAGATAATGATAATGTGTGGGGTGAAAAATACAGATGTCTGTCTATGGATTTCCTTCAGATGCTCATACACAGGGTCTAAAATTATTTTTTATTTTTTTCCCGGACATAATGTTTTTCCCATCCACTGAACTGTTCATAATCACGACTTTAAGTAACACATTTTCACGGAAACACTGAACAGCATAAAGATAATTGCTTATTGCCCACTGTTTTTTAATTTTAGTAAGGAACGAGGTAAGGGAAGGTTTCAGATACTGTTAAAAGAACATTTAACATTTATTTCCAAGACTATATGCACCATTAAAATCACGTCATACAAGTTATATGACATGCTTCTTCATGTTCTTCTTCTTTGGCTTTCTAACTTCACTTCCCGCTTCTAAAAGTTTCTCCTTCTTCTGTCTGCTGAATATCGAATGACGGTGGACAGCGAGGGACAAATTTGAAATTCGAAATGTAAATGCAATTGTATAGCAAAGACTGCACTTTTAAGCATGCCATGTTAAATATTTTACTCGCCAAAACATATTTTACACGCATTTGGCAACTGGCTAGTGCTAATTTAAAGCCCTGTTTATACATATAGTAGAACCTTGAAGAAGTTTTCAGTTTTCATAATGTCGTTTTTCCAGGCACATTCAGACATTTAGCCACAAAGTTTCAGATCATTTCAGAAGTGAATCGTAATGTGCAAAAAATGCAAATGCTCTCTCTTTCCCTGTTATTAGAAGACACAGGGTGCCACTTCGGTCCAAATGTGTGCTGTGCTTCGACAGATTGGCCGAAATCTTTTATTTTGTAAACACGCACAAGCATGCAG
>CAESWR010000243.1:237324-248641 GCA_903171835.1 Mullus surmuletus | reverse complement strand
CCCCCCCCCCCCCCCCCGCTCCCCCCCTCCGTGTAGTCACCAGCCCACAGAGATGCAATCGTTTTTTTTCTTTCGCTACACAAAGGATTTCCTCCATGAGACAAAGTCCTAATCCACGAGATGTTTTTTGTGACGCTCATCTCGCCAGTTAGTTTCATACCGAACTAACAATGAGAGAATCGAACACAGAGTCTGCGTTAAACGTATCATATCCACAGTTCAGTTCCTTTTCCTGCATCTGAAAAACATCTCAAAAATCCACACTAATGTGGGTTTTGAAAAAATGTTTCAAGGAGACGCCCTGACTGCTATCAAGTAAGGGCCTGTTAGTAGCGTCTGTAATCAGCAGCGTGGCGTCTCCAGAAAATGGACTTTTTTGAGGGGAAATGACCCTGTGGTGTTATGCCCTAATGTGGCTGTTTAGAGCGATCTCTGCTTTTGGCCAAACAGGCTACTATTGTGTACTCGCCGTGTACTCGCCGCTTCTCTCATAGTAACAAAATTTTCCACTACAAACCACCAGTTGACTCTCAACCGTTCTTGTTTATATGTTCATGTGTTTGTTTACCCCAAGCAAAGGATTTCAGGGAGGTAATAGCCACACGTAATTATGAAGTGCGGGCTTCATGCAGTAGATAAAAGGAAAGAAAGAGAGTGGCTCCTCCAACCTCTTTTTTATGTGCAGAATCATGCAAAATTGCAATCATGCGTAAAAACATGCAAAATTACTATCATGTCCACATGATGTCAACAAATCTGCTCCCTTATTTTTGGTAAACCAGCAAACAGCGTGCATGTGCAAACTATTAATGCAGCCTGTCGGGCTTGTAGCCTTGATGCAGCTCCGATTGTGCAACAGTGTGTTGAGTTCATTACAGTTTATTAGCTTTGGTTCTCGTGTCCGTGGCAAAAAACAATTGAACAGCATAAGAATTTTTTTGGGGGGGGGATGGCAGCTGTGTGGTCTTTAATAAAAATACTGCTGATTATTTTTCTTGACAGAGAGCTACTCTTGAGCACTATGAAGTGTAAAACCCGCCCGACGATCATATCAAAACCTGTCCGACTCCTTCTCTTGCTCTCTTTGTGCTTCCTGTGCTTTGTTTGTTTCTTGTATATGCAGCTTGTGCTAAACTGGCTTTTTGCATTACCGTATTACCAACAATCTTACTACCGCACCAACAGACCGTAGCAGATTGTTGTAGAGTAGACATTGATGGATTTGTAGATGTTGCAACATATTTATAACGTTGAGACAAGTTACTGAATAATGATGGCATTCATGTAAACACTTGTCTAATATCTTACACAATACCAAAGACTTGACGTTCATAACTGCTCTCAGTTAAATGTGTGTTGACTTTTGAATGTGTCAATCAGTGCTACTTCATTTTGTGCTCCTAATCTGATTAGCGCAGAGTAAATGGCGACCTGAGGATGCTGCACTGGTGCGCTTGGATGGGATTTTTCACACATGTGCAAGTAAACACACTCAAAAACAATCTAAGGGAGAAACTACAATGTGAAGCATGCACCGTTGTTAAGGGTGAACCATTTTATTAAACTTTATTGTTTGTCACGAGTCTCAAACATTGTTAATTCCCAATTACAATCATATATCTAAATAAAATGGTTTTGACACTTGCAGTGTTGAGAAAAGTGAGAAGACTTTTTGTCTATCTCCCCTTTTATGTTGACGGCTTCCTCCGGAGCCGACTCGCACCATGGTAGCCAGCACCCAGTCACGCCACCATTGTTTGATTTTTTTTTTTTTTTTTTTTTTTTTGAGGCACTATTATAAGACGCTGACAATAACAGTTCAACAGGCAACAATGACAGTTGCGAGAAAATCACCCTTGCTTTTGTTCATCTACACACTCCCAAATCATTTTAAGCCATGTGGTGCAAAGGGTGCCAAGCTGGATCTCTCTCAGGTTGATGCAAATATTCCCCAGCAAGCCCTTTCACTCGTCCAGCCACCTTTCCTTTCCCACTGGCATTTGTGTCACTGAACTGACAAGGCTCAACTGATAATGTGGTTTGGGCACATTTTCAAATGCAGTTCTTTAATGATGAATATGATGAGACACAAGCCCCTGCACAAAACCAACCGCCATGTTCAGATTAGCGAGACCTCACAAACCAGGTGCATTGTGGTTACTCAGCTTTGGTGACAGAAGCAGCTCCACACCAACGCAAATAAGCCCAGACAGGTGGTTTCTGATTACTCGAGGGAAAGTACAAGAAAAGTGGCCTTATAATGAAGAGGATGGTGGATGAGGAGGACTGAAAATGAGTGTTGAATCCATGTGTTTTTTGTTTTTTTTTTACTCCTGGAGCACAAAGATAGCACAGAGATTGAATAAATTGCTTACCTTTTTATTTTTTAATAGATCAAAATCCAATCAATGGAGGAGACAATGGAGGCTACATTCTCTAGCATTTACACATACTGGTGTGCAGTTTTCGTAAATCACAATGGCCGAAACTCTTCTGCGTGGGGGCTCTCAATCCTCGTCCTCGGGTTCTTGCCTGCCTGTCTCCTTTTTGTAGGCACACTTGAGCATTACACGCACAAAGCCAGCAAACTGTCCGAACTTGAGCTCTCCGTCACATTTTTTATTCAGCTTCCCCATGCATTTGGCCATTTCCCCTGAGGCCATCTTAGCCTGGAGAAAACACACAACAAAACACAAATGAGGAGCAGTGTAATAAAGTAGAGGCACCATGGATAAAATTTGCTTGTTCCAGCGCCTCATGAACAGTCAACCTCAGCTTTCTCACCTTGATCTCAGGGTTGGTAGTTTCGTTCTCCACCATCTTCATCAATTCCTCCTTGCTCAGCTTGCCGTCACCATCGGCGTACTTCAAAAACAAGTCCACCAGGTTGTGGATTGATTGTTCCAAAGCCATTGCGGTATCTGCCGTTAAAAGAAAATCATCGAAATAATGCTTTGGACGCACACAAGTAATTCTAAAATTTTTGCATAAAAAAAATACTAATGTGAGGAGCTGGTTATGTTTGCAGTAGCACACAACAATACTCAATGTTATAAGGATATTTCTATGCTCGATATACGAAGAGCATTACAGCTGTATCAACTAAATGCACTCCTTCCTTCTTCCCTATATCACACTTACCTGGAGTGTTCACCGGTGAAGCGAAGTCACGTCTGTATCTGCAGCTTCGTGTCAGTTTGAAACTGATGTCACATCCCAGCAAAGGCTCTTTCTTTATATCATTATAGAACAATGCGTGACCCATGTACAAAGAAATAAGTGCTGATTCATGCACATGAAAACCTGGTCCAGTCTCCACAAACCAGCCTTACCAGTCGTTTCACTCCGCATTTACTGCATTGACTCAGTCAAATCCTTCTATTCTACTGGCCTGAAGTGGAAAGAATACATGAGGGTCACTGGAAGTTGTTTTTCTGTAAGGTGCAGTCATACGTGAAGCAATGTCAATAGTTTTTTTAGGAGGTGGAAATAAATGTTATTTGAAAAATGCCTGTGAATTAGTGAAGGTTGTAAAAACTCTGATGACTAGGACTATGATGAATTATGCATGATGGTTTATTGTCAAAGAAAATTTTTACTTAATCTAAAATATTTTCATCATCTGCTTTCCTCAAAAGCAATTTTCTGTCACTTCATCTTCATCAGTGTGCTCATAACAAGTCCCATTTTGAAATTCTAAATAAAATGTCAATAATCTCTGCCAGATGCTATTGTCCTCAGCCAATGCAAATCTTCTCACACCAGATCGTTTTCATATTCCATTCTGGCTTTTGGGTTGTCAGGCGAAATCTCGTGAACTCATGTGACCTCTGAAAAATACATTTTTTAGGGACCAGTTACTGTTGTTCTCCAGATCGAAGCTGCTTAATTTCACAATGAGTTAATAAACAATAAATGCCAAAAGAAAAAAACAACCCCCCCAAAAAACCCACGATACAGATATATATATATATATATAATTACATCTCTGGGGGGAAAAAAAATCATGATCTGGAGCCAATGTTTTCAATACTGGAACACACCCATGTTTAAGGTATTTCTGTTTCTTTCCATGGCATGTTTTATGATTTCACAACAATGGGTGGGATTGGTGTGGTAACAGAAGCTCACCTGATTTTTGAAAAGCTATGTTGTTTTAACAAGCTGATGCAAGTTAAGACAGAAAAAGATATCAACTACTTCCGCAGACCTGAGCATAAAAATTAAGTCGACTGCATTGCAGCGACTCAGTCTACCTTTAATTTCGCGGCAGTGAGACCCACTGACCAACTATGGAAGTTGGTATCCACTGGTGGTCTCCCATTCAAGTGTTAACTGGGCCGATCCCTGCTTAGTGTAGGTGTAAGACGAGGTGCACTGAGGTCAGTATAGCACTTCAGCATCTTTTTGTCTTTTTTTTTTATTTATCTATTTTTTTCACTGGTGTATGTGTTTGGATTATTGCTCACTTGACATGACACGTGCTTACAACTGAAAAGGATAAATTAAATGCATGTTATTTATTTATCTTTTTATAAATGAGAAGATTTGAACTCACAAAATAAAGTATTGTGTGTATGTGTTTTGATGCACTTGCTCTGCCACCTGGCAGGCTGAGAATGGAATCCAGGTGGTTGTTTTCGTACAGTCCACACTGGGTGGGGTGGAAAAATGATGTCTATGTGTCTATGAACCCCACCCAGCAACACTACAACACTAGTTTCAAATCTATCATCTATGCACAAGAATAACTACGTGATTGGATCATCTGATTGTTTGATGATTTAAAAGTCAGATGTTTAAAAAGTCAGAACTGGGTACATGATATACTGGGCAAATGGTGTACATGCAATTTAAGTTGTGTGTAAGTATAATTGATTTGTAGTTTTGCCTGTGGATTCCAGGTGCAGGTAATCAGATTAGCGATGCGGCCAATCGCAGCTTCCCGTGGAGGGGGAGGCCTAAGAACAACCAATGGAAATGTTGTCTACTCACACAAAGGCTGTAGGATGTTAAAAAGTTAACACTTCATGGAGTGGATGGATATAAACTTGCATAAAGGAAAAACCTACTGGAGGAATAATGTGATCACTATATTTTGGCAAAACACTTGTTGTCATGGTAATCCATCATTTCTTCATGGTTCCTATCACACATGGAGCAACAATTCCTGTCATGTGGGTCATGTCATCATATTTTAATATAGGACTGACCGAAATCTCATTTATTGTGACTGGAGACAGCTGACACAAACACACACACACACACACACACCAGGCCAGGTGCATCCTCTTTATTCAGTATTGAGGTGGCTAAACCGGTTCATAAATAAATGCAAACACTGTCAAATAGGTGGTTTCACACAGGGACAGAGAGGAAAAGATGGAGTGTTGTAGTAACTTTAATAATACGAGCAGGGTCTGATATCAACCAGAGCTGTTTTCGAATTGAGCCGCCGCGTCCATTCAAGAAAACCCAACAGTGAAATCTGCACCGGAGAACACGGTGAGAGATGTCTTCTGAATGTTTGATGAGCCCTCACTTGCTTCCCTCAACAGAGATAACATTGGGGGGGGAAAACCACGTGACTAAACAGCCAGTGGTCTTCACATCAAACTCCCTACCGGAGGTGAATTGACACAAAGCAAAATACAGCGGAAACAAAGAGTGACAGAATAAATTGTGGAGATCTACACTGTTTCCAAGCAGCTGCCAGATAGGAGCAGTCCCCAGTCTAGGCAGTGCGAGGTATTTTAACATGGTTCAAACATGCTCCTCACTCCTGGTCACCTTCCTTCCCTTTGCCTCTCTTGCCTCCCTTGCCTGTCCTGCTGTGGTAATAACATTTGGCCAGGACACACACGCATCTGCAGAACTCTCGGAAGTTGACCTCGCCGTCGTGGTTTTTGTCCATCATCTCTATGGCCTCCTCGATGTCGCCCGCGTTGATTTTCCCCTGCACAGAACACAAGAGAAGCACAGACCAGTTGCATGAGAGGCGAGCAGCAAGGCATGAATCACCGCGGGCGTGTTGTGCATGTACTGTAAGTGCATGTGCCGTGTGGAAAGGGCGTGTTGAGTCTCTCACTTTTAATTCGGGGCTCTGGATCTCTTGCTCCAGCACCCTCTTGAACTCGTCCTTGTTTAGCTGGCGCTTCTTGCCTTCATCGTCAGAGTACTCCAGGAATATATCCACAATGTTTGTGATGACCTGTTCCAGACGAGCCATGGCTGAAGCTGGGGAGAAACACAGTGTTCATTATCATGGAGGAATAGAAGCACTAAAAGGCCATGGACGTGCAGCATGGCCAGAATCTTTCCAAATGAAGTCACTTGGCTCTGCAAATTTGATTTGGAGCACAAGTCCTTAGTGTTTGTCCCTTAAAAACATGACATTCTAAATCAACACGACAAGGTTGTTGACAAATCTTAAGCATTTCTTTGCGTTTCTTTGCAGTCGCAGCTTTAGAATAACACTTTCCGTTACAGCTTCCAGGGTTCAGCATCTTAAACACACACTCCAAACACACACTTTCCACAGGGCAGCACTCACCTTAGAGTTCCTGTTGATCAGGTGAAGGAGGATTCACGTGTGTGTGCCTTGCAGCGAAGGCGATGTCAGACTGGGGGTCCCGCCTTCTCTTCTGGCTGATGCACACAGACATTCATATATACCACCTCAGACACACACACACACGCACACACATTCTCCGTGGTGATCCATGACTCATGGTTGGAAAAAATGCCCCCCCACCCCCTCAAAAAAAGCTTCACCAGTCTGTGAGTACAGTATTGGTTATTTCACGGGTAAAAGAACCAAATCTCAGACCGGCAGATGACCGCAGAATACTTATGGAAACTAACTTTATACCGTTGATCCGAATTGTCTATGAGAATGTTGTAATATGACACCACGTATAACGACACTCTTATTTGGGGCGTTGCTCGAACCAAACTGGAAATACCTAACGCTGACTTAAAGTTATAGACCCACTTCAAAAGAAAACAGACAGGCCACAATCTTCAACACATAGCCTGCCTACCGTAGACACGCAGACAGATAATCAATAAGCGGCAGGTGCTTATTAAAACAAAGACAAGGTGTGTGGTCAAAGCGTCTGACGTCTCATGGCTTAAAATCCTATCATTCACTGTTGTCCTCCATTCCTGCAGATTTTGCAACGCTTGTCTGTTCTCATTCTCCAGCTCTGACTATGACAGTGAGAATTACCACAGCGCAAAACAAAGCGCATGAATGCAGATTCATGTGAAGAAAACAAATCCTGCTTGTTCTCAAGGAGCTTTAACTAGTGCACTGGCCCTTTAAGAGCACTCCCACTAAATCCCCTCAAAATGACATCAGCGACTAAGTGGAAGAAAAGCACAAACAAGACTTTTAAGACTTATAAACTTATCACCTAGTGTAAAAATGACTGAAAATATATGAAAGACAGAGTTAATAAAGAAGAATCTTGGACAGTTGCACAGGTCAAAGTGGAATCCCTCTTTCTCTTCATGAATCTACCACTTGCCTTTCAATCTTACTATGTTTTTGAGCATTGAATGTGTTTTGATTGTGCTTGAACACGTCGAAGCCCCTCCCATTCATTCTTTTCGCCAGTTATGTAACTCAAGTGCTACTCTCCGCCCCTCTGTACCAAGGCAGCAGACAGGCAGCATTTTCATTCTTTTGTTCCTGCTGCTCGCTTGCTCCCCCGCAAGGCAACTTTTATAGGTCACGCCGGGGTGTTTGCGGCCAGCGTCTCTTCAGCCAGACCGTATTACTTTCCCTTATTGAACGCTATCGGATTCTCTTTGCAGGGGCCCGAAAAGAAAACAGAGACGAAGGATCATGTGGTGTTAATTGCACCCAAAAAAAAAGTTCATCTCTCAACACTTGCAGCCTGGGTGCGGTCTTTGGTTTCATTCCATGCTCTGCAGTGGTCTGCAGACGCGTTACGCACGTGGCCGTTCAAAAATAGCCTTTTATTGAGCAGAAATATCTATTTTACTCATGTCCCCCATGTATTCAGTTTGCTCAAAGTGCAGTCCGGCTGTCATCCATCGAAAAAAAAAAAACAGGGAGGAGAAAGCAGCGGAAACAACTTATATAAACTTATATAAAACCAATGTGTCACAGAAGAATGAGGGAAATTCTCGAACGATGACAGTATCTAGAGATGTTGCGATGAAGTGGGTCGCTTTTGCCAAGCAAATAAGTGGGAGGAAGGAAAGTGTTGGTCTTGCTTGCTTATGTAAGAATAGTAATAGTTAAGAGTGTCTGAAATGGGCCCTAATCCATCAGCATTAATATTATAATACTACTAAGTGTAACTTTACCCATCAGTTTTACAGATTTCCCTCTGACCCCGTGCTTGCGTCTGTTCACTTTTATTCTCCTTTTTTTCCCCACTTGAACGGAGTGTTCTTGTCAGAGAGAGGAATGATGACCGTCAAACGTGAATGTCTTCAAGTGCTTTTATGACATCTAGTGGTGGCATAAAGACGAAACTCTGACTGTCGGCCCTGCAGTTGAATCAGCCGTTGCCTCTGTCTCTTGTTTGGGTTTTGTTTGGACATTTTAACGTACAAATGCGCTGGTATTGTTGTTAACATCACTCACAAATGCAGAAATGTTGTTGTTTTGAAGATGTGAAGACTGGGTGAGTGATTGGTTTGCTTCCTGTGTGTGTGTGTGTGTGTGTGTGTGTGTGTGTGTAAACGTGCAATATCCTCACCCGCCACATCAGAAAGATGATATCTGCAGGCTAAGCTGTTGGCATATGTGCCTCTCTGACTGCTAAGTTCAGCATGAACAAGGAAAAAAAGCCCCTTTCTAAAAACAGGCTGATTTTCAAACACATCTTAAACTTAGTCTGATGTTCAAACTCTGGTTCCTAACTTTCCATGTATCTTCAGTTCACTGCACCTTACTGTCTAGTTGCACTATAGCTTATTTATCACTAGTCTTAATTATTGTTTGTATATAGCTCTTTTTATATTAGTCCTACTTATTGTTTGTATATAGATCTTTTACATTGCTCTTTTTTGTGTATTTTGTGTTGTAAATGCTTTTTTATATTGTGTCTATCTATCTATTAATCAAGGGGTAGAGGGTAGGAATCATTAACGTTTTGGGGCGGATCCCTTCAATAATCAAAATTCCCAGATGCCAACTATCCACCAAAGAGGATACTGACTTTTTTTTCATAGGGGAATAATGAACATCAAATCCCTCAAATTCTTTCGCTGCACTTTGACCTTGATTTGGCAACACGCACGGCACGAATACACCATTTAGTGACTGGTGGTGTCTGTAAAAAGTGTGCAGGTATGTGTGAGTGAACATAAGCCAAGCCGATGACGATATATATTGCACACATATTCATCTCTCATAAAACCATACCAGTGTGTGTGCTGCGTCTTCAAGCTTCGAGCGTTCCCATACGGAACCATTTACACAAGGCTGAACAACTGCTGCTGCTGTTGGACGTTCGAGATTTACAGATCATGCGTTTGTCAGATGTGCAGCCGTGGATATCCTCAGCGGTATTCTTCAAGCACTGGCAGGATTGTTGTGATGAAGCGTTTCCAGGTGTTTGAGGAGGGCAAATGAAACGACACCAACACAACCAGAGGACACTTAACATATTTATTATATTGCGCCTCAGTAATCAAACAGGGAAATGTTGACAAAGGTTGTGTTTACTGGTGAGCCTTGGCACATATTCATTCTATATAAACTTCCCTTTTTTTCAGAAAATAGCACGAGAATTTCCTTTAATGTTTGCCCTTCTTCTGATGGAGCGCGTAGCACTTCTCGCAGGCCATGGAGAGCCCGACCACGAGGGGCAGGAACTCCTCAAAGTCCAACTTATCGTCTTTGTTTTGGTCCAGATCCTTCAGGATGCAGTCCACCGTTTTGGGGTTCTTCTGGGTCTGAAGGTGCATAGAAAAAAGAAAAAGAAAAGTAAAAGAGGATAGAGTACTAATTGACATACGATGACACAGTGGGTGGGATTCTTACTTTCAGGAAGGTTGGAAGCTCGTTTTCCATCAGCTTCTTAAGTTCCTTTTTGCTCAGGGTCTTTCCATCACCGTCGGCGACGGAATAGCGGTGGAAGATCACAATGAGGGACTCCATGCATTTCTCCAACTCGGTCATGGTTGCAAAAAGGGAGGCTGGAATGAAAAATACTCGTGCGTTGACCACCCAGCACTTGTTAAATATGAGCACACATCTGGGCATGGACGAGAACCTTGTTTTTAAGATCTTCTGTTTATGGCTGTGAGAGTTACAAGGCTTGGAGGGGTTGCTTCATCCAAAGCTAACACTGTGCGGGGATGTGGGTGTTGGTTTCACTGGCACTCAACGCAAATTCCTCGGATATTAGACATGAATCCTTTTTTGGCACAACCCGAAAAAGACCTTATCTCCTGGCTGCGAGACTTTCTCTGCTTTCCCTCACACTGTGCGGCTATTGGGTGTGACATTTTCCTAAGATATATCCCAGTGGAAAGGAGATAAATGCAGACAAAGCTGAGTGAAACAACTTTGGAGACCAAAGAGGGACCAGTCGCTACTTGTCAGACGGAGGAATGCCGTGCGTAATGCGTCAAAGGCCCACTCCATGGATCACGTTTAATATTCAAATAAAGTGCGAAAAGGGAAACTTCTTTGGCTCTCGGGCGCAGAAACGCGGAGAGAATAACGCCAGGAGAAATTGTAAACGCACAGAAAATAAGTCCAACTTACCAGGAAACGCGCAAGATGAGAGTGGGTGAGGAGAGCGCAGGGGCGCACCGAAAGTTTATCCAAGCATTTATAGTCAGCCAGGCAACGCCCAGCGAGATGGGAGGGAGAAGCAGGGGCAGGGAGATGGTTGGACCAGGGAAAGCAAATATAAGGGAATCTGCATCATCCCTGCCCTTGTTTGTCCTCCCCCAAATGCGAGGATGAGATGAACCCACCTCACCTCGCGTCAAACACTTGAGATAGCAGAGAAATGTAAACATCTTTATCTATTAAAACACCAACACGGGGGCGTTGTGTGAAGATATGTGTTGCACTGCAAAGGTTTCACAATCCCTCATTTGAGATGTTTGCACATCAAAAATAAAAGTGAGACATTCAAGTCTGTCCACTCCAATAACTGAAAGGTGTGCCATTATAAACATTATTTTTTTTAATTATTATATGCTTGAGGAAGTTGCCAGTTGCAACCTGTCGGTTACATTCAAAACTCCAAACCTCTTCTTTCTCCAAATGGATTAAAAAATAAAATTAAAACACTCTAAAAGCCATGGCTAGTTGGTA
>CAESWR010000243.1:217578-230288 GCA_903171835.1 Mullus surmuletus | reverse complement strand
GGTGGGAAAAAATAAAATAAAATAAAAGGGGGGGTCTTTATCTCAGAGGAAACAATCCAGAGTGGCACCGGAGAGACATGGCAGAAGCGGAGCTGCAAACCTTTACCTCCATCATGGACGCGTTGGTTCGCATCAGTGTGAGTCTGGCACCCGTTCCTCTATTCTCCTCCATCACCGTTTCAATGGAAATGCATGCGAATATTCTTGCTCACACGCGTCTATTTGATCACCGATTGTTGACATGCATGTGTCCAATGCTCTGGTGGCCTTTACGACCGAGGAATTTCTCTTTAATAAGAAGATTTTCTGAGGCTAAACGCTAATTTTGCCGATTAAAACCAGTCGACCCAGTGTGTGTTACACGAAACACACGCGAGAACCTCAAATGATGGTCCAACGTGATGGAAAACGGTTTTATTAGATACAGCGTGGATGTTGGAAGGATGTAAATGCTGGCTAGCTGTAGCTTCGTCGTGGATTTAAGGGCCGGACAAGACGAGGAGGCAGAGATGATGATGCGCGTCGTCATAGAAACGGGATGCTGCTTTTAGCAAATGGAATGGCCTGGATCAAGATGTATGATAAAAAAAGACCCACATTTGAAGCTTGCATATATTTTTTATTGATTTAAAGCTCATAAAATCTCTCAGATGTTCTCCGAGCCTCTCACCAGCCCACTAATTTGTTCCAGAGAAAGGCGACTCTATAGGACCACCCCTATATTGTTGGATTGACTCACACCTGAAATTGGGGAAAGTAGTTTTTGCACCTCCCTGTTCTCCTCTGCAGCAGCCTACACAGCTGCATCTGCAACTCTTATTCAAGCTTCCTACCTCCCACACATCTCATATACATTTCCAGGTCCCACGAGGCTGTAAAGACCAGCAGATTCTTTACTTATGTCAGTGACTCAGCCCCTGTCTGACTGTTCTCCATCCTCTGACCCTGCAGTCCAACATGAAGAGCATGGAGCAGGAGCTGCACTGCCCCGTGTGCGACGAGATGGTGAAGCAGCCCGTCCTCCTGCCGTGCCAGCACAGTGTGTGTTTGCTGTGCGCCGCCGAGGTGTTGGTGCAAAGAGGCTACCCGCCCCCGGACCTGCCCCCGGAGCCCAACTCGCCGGCCTCCACGCCCAACATGCGATCACCGCGTCAGGGGCGCAGACCCACACCCAGGACCCCGGACCGCTTGGAGCGGGTCCTCAGAACAGGTGGCGGGAGAATATGGTTCTTATATGCGTGTGTTTTCGGTTCAAATGTTGCGTCTTTGATTAAGGCCGTTATTTTGTGTGTGCAGATTTATGTGAGTCAGGCAGAGGGGACATGCATGATTAAAAATGCAAGTGTTCCACCTTTGATGATACATCAGAATTTCCCAGTTCTTCACATGCAGTCGTCTCATGACTAATTTAAGTGGAGCATGTAGATGTGTAGCACACAGTAGCGAAAGAAGGCAAGCAGGTTTGTTTCAAATGTGTGTGCAAAAACACCCCTTCCCCTTTTCTGCTTTCTTATGACCTCACAAATCTAGCCACGCTCCATTCGTCCCTCAACTTGTTAACCCGTGAATCTTCTGGCAGATTCTTTTTTCACACCCGCCTCCCTCCATCATCCCCCCCACACCTGTGTCCTCTCTCCCCAGTGTGTGGCACGTACCCGGGGCGTAGGCGTAAGGACGCGGCCCTTCCCCCCATGCTGTTCCCGTGTCCTTCCTGTCAGGAGGACGTGGAGCTGGGAGAGAAAGGCCTGACGGACTGCCTACGCAACCTCACTCTGGAGCGGATCGTGGAAAGGTAGCTTGGACAGCCACCAAAAATAGACGCGCTCTCTGAAACGCACAACATGTGGGAGTAGGATGCCGAAAAACACTACAACGCAGCTTCACTTCCTGTCCTCGCCTGATGATGTCACATCAGAGAGAAAGTAATCATGGGCTTTGCGAAAAATCTCTTTAACTGGTCTAGCGGGCAATGGGATGGGGGGGGGGGGTGAAGATCCGAGTCAATACCGCTTAAGAAATGAGACAGGAAATCATTGGCTGGAAGGAGTTTCAATAATGAATCTTGAGTCTAAGAGCAGATTGCAGGGGCAGCTGAAAAAACTGCAGCGTGCAACCACAACAACAACAACAACATCAACCATTATTAAAATGGCTGAATTCAAACCAAATTACGTTGAGCCAGTTTGAAGTCAAAATCGTCTCGGGCCTCTGTAATGTTAATCATCCGCTCATCAGCTCCAGTTGAGGAGATCAAAGCGAGAGGAGCTGCTTTTGAAAGCGAGGCGGGGAAAGGGGTGTTATGGGGATCGGCGCTCTCCCCGTTTCACACGCAGCAGTTTGATGAGTGCAGCTGCTCTCCTCCCTGCGCTCGTGCTGGTCAGGAAAAAGTGTGACAGTGCATGTTTTCACAGTGGAGGATGCGCTAACAAGGCAGCTGCTGCTGATGTATCCAGGTCGGGCAGTTACAAAAAAATATAAACCTAATTACTGAAAAAGAGAGCAGGGCACACAAACAGATCAACCCACTTAGTTTCTCTCCTCATTCCACCTGTTTCTTCAACCTTATCTGGTTGCCCCCCTGTCCCCCCTCCAGGTACAGGCACACCGTGAGTCTGGGCAGTATAGCCATCATGTGTGGCTTCTGTAAGCCCCCGCAGTGTCTGGAAGCTACCAAAGGCTGCGCCGACTGCAAGGCCAACTTCTGCAACGAGTGTTTCAAACTCTACCACCCCTGGGGGACCCCCCGAGCCCAGCACGAGCACATCCTACCCACCAACAACTTCCGGCCCAAGGTTTGTCTGCTTTTGTTGATGCTGCTCTCGCAGATGTTTCTCCTCAGTCATCGCCTCGCCATAATCCTCGCTCCTGCAGGTGCTGACGTGCACAGACCACGAGCAGGAGCGGCTGCAGTGGTACTGCCGGAGCTGCCAGAGGCTGCTGTGCCCGCTTTGTAAGCTGCGCCGCGTCCACCATGGACACAAAGTCCTGCCCATAGCACAGGCCTACCAGGCACTCAAGGTGAGTCGCGTCCGTTTGGACAGTCAGGGTTCTGCCGTCACCGGCCTCCAAGTGACGGAGTCTGCTTTGTTCTCACAGGACAAGGTGACCAAGGAAGTCAATTTCGTCCTGGCCAACCAGGATACAGTCCAGGGCCAGATTACTCAGCTGCAAGCCGCCATTAAACAGATGGAGGTGAGCTGTGTTTTCTTCACTTCGCATCGTTTCCACCTGTGTCTTTTTCTGCCTTTATGCGAGGTAGGAATTCACTGATAGACTGATGGTCAAAAATGGTTCTGTCGTGGATAGGTTACTAACAGGGGAGTCCCGATACAACTTTTTCACTTCCAATACAATCCCGATATTGCAGCCTTGAGTATTGGCCGATACCGATATTGATCCGATCCGATATCAGTAGTATGGAATGATAAAAAAGGCTTGATCAAGTGATATTACTCAAGCAGAGTACAATTGTCAGCAACAGTAGGTATGAGAAAAACTGACCCATTTGTTATTAACCAATGGGTTACATACATTTTAACCAAAAACATAATAATAATTGAATAAAATAAATCAAAAATGAATTTGAAGACTGAATAAATCCAATAATAGAAGTGCTGGAGCGGAGTCTGGAATGGACTGCTTATATCAGAGATTTTATCCGGCCGATATAATCCGATACTTGTTTCTTTTGCTGATATCGGTCTGATATCCGATATCAGTATCGGATCAGGACACCCCTAGTTATGAAAACACTGTGGTGAGACAGACAGCAACATAAGACGTTCCCAGCTCCCTTCTCCTCTTTGCCTCCCCTGCAGGCCAACAGCAGCGTTGCTCTCCACCAACTAACCAACTGTATACGGGACCTGGGACTGGAAGTGGTGGAGCGTCAGGGGGCCATGGCCGTGGCCCTGGAGGGGTCCCGCAGCAGGAGGGAGGAGGCGCTGTCCTCCCAGGTGTCGGAGAGGCGTGGTCTGCTGGAGCACGCCGGACTTATGGCCTTCACCCAGGAGCTGCTCAAGGAGACGGATCCGCCCTGCTTCGTGCAGGCCGCCAGAATCACTCACAACAGGTGGCCTTAAGGTGGTGGAACGGTTTCATTCTCGCCACTTAAAAAGGACTTTCTAACTCCTTTGGTCTCACTTTTCCAGGCTGGTGAAGGCCATTGAGAACCTCCAGTGTTTCACGCTCTCCGCCGACCCCTCCTTCAGACACTTTCACTTAGACGCATCAAAGGAGATCAAGCTCATTAACAGCTTGGAGTTCATACGCGGTGGGTTGTCTGCAAATTTATCTTCAAAGCCGCTCCAATTTTTGGAGTCGCAATGATCTAATCTGCATCTCTCTCTTCTGCCTCGGTTCACCCGCAGCCCCTCTGGCTCCAGTCATCGACACTCAGAAGACGTTAGCCTACGACCAGCTGTTCCTGTGCTGGCGCCTGCCTCAGGACTCGGCTCCGGCCTGGCACTTTTCCGTGGAGTACCAGCGCAGAGCGGGCGGGGCCGGAGCCACTTGGGGCGGCACCAGGTCGCCCACAGCTTCCACGTCGTGGCAGAGGCTGGACGAGGTGAGGGGAACCAGCGCCGTGATCGACCAGCTGCAGATGGACAGCGTTTATGTGCTCAGGGTGAGAGGGTGCAACAAGGCCGGCTTTGGAGATTTCAGCGAAGAGATTTACCTCCACACTCCGCCTGCGCCTGGTGAGATATCTGCAACCCATCCTTCATTTCATTTATATCAAGCACTGCAAACTAGGGCTGTCACGATATCAGATTTACACCTCACAACTATCGTGGGGAAAAAAATGCCACAATAACTATATTATAAAGATATCAACAAAAATTGGATTAATAATGGTACAATCAATGAAATTGATCCTTAACCTTATTTATGATTTTTTTCTATTTTGGCAGATAAATTACAATCAAAATACCCGTCTAAGGTGGTATAAAGACAATATGAATACACAAGCTGTACAACTGCATACAAAAAGTTGATATCGATTGATATTGATATCACGATTGTGGTCGATAAGCATATCGGACAGCCCTAATGCAAACAAACATCACTATTCAGTGTTTTATTAATTTTTATTTAGAAATTAGTGTATAATAAACATCATGGTACTCAGACTTTTTTCTATTTGTTGACACATTTTTTTTCCTCTCCATCCCTTCGTTTTCTTCACCCTTGTCTCTTTTCATTTGACCTTCTGCAACAACTCATCCTCCCTTCTTAAAAAACCTTTAGTTCTAGATTCAACTTTCTTCTCATTGCGATTGTGTCTGCCTGTGTCCGTCTTGGTGAAGGTCTGCTGCACAGAAAAACAACTACAAAAAAACACATCTATCTTGCCTCTCTCTGCTTTTCCAACCCTTCCTCTGCTCTCTCCATTAAGCTGTCACCTCAATCTCCACCAGCTTCACGGTCTCACCCCCTCCTAACTCCTCTCTTTTACCTTTCTTCACCTCTTTGCCTCCACCCCCCCCTCGTTATGCCTCTGTCACTCTCCTCCCTCCCAGTGTTGAGTTTCGCCTTGGACTCTCGCTGGGGTCTGCATGCTGACCGCCTGGCTCTGGGTAAAGGCCAGACCTACGCCCGCAGCGTGCCGGGCCTCTCGCTGCTGCAGGCCGCCGACCGCACGCTCACATCTTGCCACTTGACCTCTGACCTCTTGGTGGCGGACCTGGCCGTGACTCAGGGCAGACACTACTGGGCGTGCTCGGTGGAGCCCAGCTCCTACCTGGTTAAGGTGAGAGGGATCGCTGGGATCCAAACGTTCACGTTTCACTCCAAATGTTTACGAGCAGAACTCTCAGTCTTTGTGTTTTTGTGCTTCCTCACGCAGGTCGGAGTCGGGCAGGAAGTTAAATTGCAAGAATGGTTCCATCTCCCGCAGGACATGGCTAGTCCTCGGTAAATAACCCTTATCTTGTCTTATGGTTTAAGATGATTTCAATCAAGGCTAACCACCACCACCATTAAAAAGAGCATAAACAAGAAACGGATTTACCTTTTTCCCATTGGTTTTAGGAGTTTTTGAGTTTAATTAATTGACACTAAACCCATACAAAAAGTTTGGAAACCTGTCATAATTGTGACTACATTTAGTATTCAAAGCAGCGTTGTTTGCTGTTTATTGATTCTGTGTTCACTAGGGGGCAGCAGAGCACCGTGTGAACCACACAAAACATAATGCTGTTGAAAAAGATTCCTATTAATAATCCAGATAAATATCCAAATAATAAAGTGTAGTTTTGAGATCTGTGATCGATTTGTTGGCAAAAGGAATTATCTGTTCAACATCATTCATACATAGTTTTTACTCACCAGCAGCAGTGAAATATACTCCTGTGTGCGACAGCAGGCTCAGTGTGTGTTTATGTCCCCCGGTGTTGTGTCTCCCCCAGCTGTGACCCAGACAGCGGCCATGACAGCGGCGCAGAGGATGGCCAGGACTCGCCCCCCTTCTGCTTCCTGACCATAGGCATGGGCAAGATCCTGCTCCCTCAGGGCCACAGCCAGAGCCACAGCGACAGTCAGAGCCAGGCAGCTCTGCACTCCCACGGCAGCGGCCACAGCAACCTGCCTCACGCCCACACCACCCCCCTGCCGCCCAGACTGGGGGTGTGCCTGGACTGCGACAAAGGACGCATCACCTTCTACGATGCCCACTCGTTGCGTATCTTGTGGGAGGGGCACGTGGACTGCTCGGCCCCGGTGTGTCCGGCTTTCTGCTTCATCGGCGGCGGCGCCCTGCAGCTGCAGGATCTGGTTGCCAACCGGAGCATCGAGGAGACCCCGCCTCGGAGGGTAACCATCCAGACACGTGCGACAAACCTGAGTAAATAAACTGCAGTGGAGACAATTTATCAGCACAGTTCGCTCAGCGATCACTAATGGTCTCATTAAGCATAAACCAGAGAATCAGACGGATCTTCTTCTAAAAATGAATTGCCTTGATCAGCTTTGATTGAACTGTGAACATGTTGTCATTTTGACCTAACTTTCAAGAGCTGCTCACAGACTTTATCTTGCAACCTGGCCTGCCAATATATTATCTGTCCTCTGGCTGTATTTATTTATGATTTATTTGTTTATCTATTTATTTATTTCCCGCTTTCGTTGCTCATGTGACTGACTGACTGGCTGAAGTGAATTCCAGACTATGCAGAACACTGTTGACAGGGTGAGTCAAACACCTTCATCAAAATAGCTGTTTGCAATGTAAGAAAAGCAACAACGTGCCCTCCCTTTACACTTGTCTTAATTTGTCCCAGAATGGTCGGACAAAAGCTGCATGCAGGCGTGACTTCATAAATTGCATATGTGCAGACAACGGACTGTCACCACATTGAAGCACCTCAGATGTACTGTACGTCTTTCTATCTTTGGAAAACGTTTTTAAACCGTAGCCAGAGAAAGTGTGAAGGACAAAGAGAGCAGAATTAGAGACTGTGATTATAAAGCTCTGCTGGCTCCGTCAGATCACAGCTCCCTGTTTGTACTTTATACAGTTTGCGTTTCGAAAGGTCCAGTGTTGGTGTCCCAGCTTGGTAAACATGCTCACAGTTGCCTCTGAGTTTTCCAAGGAAAAAACTACAACAAACAAACAAGAAAAGTTGTCATTATGCTGGTTGACCTCTGAATGCATCTCGACGTTTCACATTTTGATGAGTAGATGCTCGACTTGTCCAGTGTTTAACTGTGGTGTTTGAACATTTTACACATACATGTGAGTAATCTGAAGTTAAAGGAAAATCAGTGCCCAGCAGGAACTTAAAATAATGCTGTTTATTGTTGTTATATCTTATGAGTTCCAGATTTGATGAAGCTCAAATTTGGCTATTTTCTCCTACTGCAACTAAGTCACCTTTTGGGGAATGTAAGAGCTCAACTCTGTCATGTCAATGCAAAAGATTGTCTATATTGCAATATTTTACCTGGAACTGGTATTATTTTGGTATAGAAAATAATTTATGAGTGAGTGTGTGTGTGTGGTTTGATTATCAGAGCCCAGGCTGTGACTTTTAGGCTTTCTCTTGTGTGCGTTCCTGTCCTGAATGAGATGTCGCGACCCTCTACCTGAGTTACAGCACAGCACTTGAATGACTTTAGACTGTAGCATCTCAGAATCTCCTTATTTAGAGTTTGCCTTCCTGGCAGAATGTTTCTATCATGTCATGAGGAAAAAAAAAATAAACAACTGAAGACTGTAACGTGCACATTTTTGTCGATGCATGAACAAATAGACTGGATAGTGTTAATATCGCCCTCTTCCTGTATTTGAGCAGCAAGAAAAAAACCACGTCAGGTAAAACACCCTTCCTGCTGTCATCGTCTCCTGTCATATTCCAGCCCTGCAGCAAAAACAATCAAATGTTCTCAGCCAAATGCATCTGTCACCTTCATTGTCACCTGCTGTTAAGCCATCACATTTTGATTGAGTGTAAACAGCAGAACAAGACTCAAGAATGGATCATAAACACACACTTTACTTGTTGAAATGTCTTGGTAAAAGCCAAGTGTGTGTTGTGCGCCTGCATGTTAGGGCAAGCGTACCCTTAATCGCTCGAGTATGCCAAAGCAACCCGAGGAGGTGTAGCGGATCTTTTGTGCCATGGGGGTTTAAATATAATAATCCTATTGTGCTCGGAGCCAGGGTGCGCCTTGGGATGACCTTACAGGCAAACGACACACCGAGGCAGACAAGGAGCCGACAGTGGTGTTACATGTTAATGGTTGACGAGGAGAGAGGATGGGGGTGGTTCAGGCGAGCCAGTTGGACCAGTACTTGGAACACTGCTTTAACAAGGCACTGCCACGCAGATGGAATGACTAAAAGGGACGTTCCACAAGGTGAAACATGACTGTTGTGTAACATCAGAATGCATTTGTCTTGTCACGTCAGCAGGGAGCCGCTGTGGATCAAGCTGCAACTGGGAGAGTGCATGTCATCATATCACCCCTGGGTGGCGACATTGCTTGTACCTTTCTCATGTGTTGACCCTTAGAGGAGAGAGAAAGTCGGCAACAGGTGCACATAGTCTCTGTCAGCTCTGCACTGGTGACAAATCTGTGATCAGTTTTCACAGATTTCAGCTTCTGAAAAGAGAAGAATATTCCCCCTTTTCTTTTTGTCAGCATGCATATGACTCAACGTGAGTTAAACAGTTTTGACAAGAATTGATTTTTTCCTGTGCAGTTCCTTAACAAGATGCACCTGCATTCATATCAAACATATCAAAACTGACAACACAAAGCTTCTGTCAGGATAAATTACAACTTCTAAAAGACAGGAAGGTTTTTCTCTCGCCCGAAATGTGGTGAAGTTTGCGACCTTCCACCAGCAAAACTCACCCGGCTTGTTTGAATGCAAGACTGTTTCTCTTGCACTGAAAAATATTCCAACCAAATATTATTGTGAAACTTCCTCATGAGATGATCCGTCTGATAAAGAAAGCGAGGAGATAAGATGAACGTAAAACAAACCCAGCCAATCGTAGCCTGGGATCATATTACATCCACCTGCAGAGTGAGATTTCTCTCTGACCATTTATGTCCTCATTTATATCAGCAAGAAGATAACAGTTAAAATGCGCTATCACAGACTGACGAAATTGCTCTGGAGTCATTACCCTGGATGAGACTATCTGAACAGCCAATAAAGCTTTGTTTCAGGTTTAGAGTCAACTGAAGCAAAGTGATAAAAATGCTGAGTGCCTTGCAGAATAAATTCCAAGAGCAATGAGATGCAGCCAACTTCCAAATGTGCATACAGTGCAGGAAGCTGCAGAAATGTTTGCTAATGCAAGCACAGACTCCAAGTCCCCTGAACAGCTGTTTCTCCCATCTTTCCTCAGCACCTCTGCACATCACATTGGACATATATGTCCTGCACACACACGCCCTCACTCACACACACACACACACACACTCTCCTCCAGCCGAACAGCCCCTCACTAACTCCATGTTCCAGATGAGCTCTATTTTCTCTCCCGAAGAAAACCGTAAAGCTGTCAGACAAAATGTATCTCCGCCACAGGCAGAGGTTTGTGAACATCATCAGAAAAAAACATTTTTGTCCGTCACCACACCGAATCCCACACACACATACACACCCCTGCAATCAAATCCAAATCCGTTTAACATGGTTGCCATTCAAAAACACGTCCAAATCCACAGTCGCACACATACACGCACAAATCTGTCACATGTGTGTACTTTGGACGGCTGCCAGAGCGAGCGAGCAAGCATGCTGAGGCAGGACTGAAGCCCTGAGTATTTATGTGTGTGTGTGTGTGTGTGTGTCATTTTTAGACAGGAAAAACATTAGCTCTACATAAAGGCCTGAACTTTATTGTACCACCTGTTTCACTTTTGTTCTTTGGGTAATCCTCTGCATTGATGGATTCATTCAGCATTTGGAAATACAAGATAGAGCGGATGTAAAGTGAATTATGCAACATTTGAGTAAATGCCGCCTGCAAGCAAAACACACATATTACATTACCGAATTGAGTTGAGTTACGTATGTGCTTTTTTTTTAATATATTTTTTTTGGTATTGTCAAGTACGCCACGTTTCTCTGATGTGCTTTGCTGGTAAAACGAAGAGTCCCTTGACAGGCGATTGATATCAGAGGCGAAATATGCATGCTCATCCAGGCTGACATTGTTTTTGGTCCATAGGCCGTCCTCTGACAGCTTAATGACTAGCTGTCCGCATATCACTGCTCCCATCTTTAGGGGCCGTGGAAAGCGGAGAGAGGGGGTGGGGGGTGGGGGGTGCCCGAAGAGGAAGAAGGAGGTGGGAGCGAAACAATCTCAGGGACTGAAACAGCACATAGTGAACCGCTCTCACCCCCCCGAGGACACACTGGAGGTTCTGTGTGTTAATCTATTTCCATGGCAGAGGTATAGAGCAAAGGTCTCTGCACGCCAACTGGTGACAGTGAAAGAGCTGAAGAGTCACATTTCTGCCTGTGTGGTTGTTGTTTGTGTGTGTGATTGTGTGTGTGTGTGTGCACGTGAGAAGTTGGAAGGTGTGTCACCTGCGAGGATTCACTTAAGTTTGTGTGGGCTGCTCAGCTGTGCCAAAAAAAAAAAAATGCTGATTATAAAACCAAAACAAGGAGGGGAGGCCGTTAAAACTGGGAATAGAAAAGCCACTTGCTCCTCTCTGCACTTGTTTACCCGTAAATACCGGCCCTGACAACTGCTTTTTTACACACTGGGCAGTGCAAGTGCGTACATGTAGCCCGATAAAAAGCTTTGACAGAAAGGTTTAGGATTATTGTTAATTGCGTGGCTTGTGTCGTGTTCTGTCAATCAGTGAAACCTGAGCTTGATGTGTGTTCTCTGAGGTGAGAAAGTTTGCCTGCTCCTCACCTCCTCCTCCTCCTCCTCGCTTATAAAAACTATATATCTGGGGCCGGCTGACAGCTTAATGGAACTGGCCTGATTATCTACGTGGATGATCTGAAAGCATATGAAAGATGTCAGTCGAGCATTCGGCCGCCCCGCAGACGTCCCGAGCGGCGGCGCGGCACCCTCGAGATGCGGTTTCCGAGACGATAAACAAAGAAACGGGCGGATTGTAGAGGAAGAGGATGAGCGATTGCTGACCGAGGGGAATAATTAGACAAACAAGTCACAGGAGGAGGGCAGCGGAGGCGGCCGGAGAGGGCAAGCGGGCCGACAGGAAGACTGAAAGAAGCACATTCCTTCTCTCCCCTCTTGTTCTCTTCAAAACAGCAGCTGGGACAGGTGTGCTTTTACTGATGGCACAGAGTGCACAGGCTGCTGACTGCCTCCCTGTGTGCTCAGTGTGTGTGTGTGTGTGCGCGTATCTGCTGACTGTGCACACGAGTCTCGCAGCAGAGTGCATGTTAGCAGAGACTTTGTTGTGCTTAATTACGGGGAAACAAAACCCATAGATCAGAATTTGCCCATATTGACAAAAATAGACATCTGAGTCCACACATGGTGTTTTTGGGTGGGAGAGATTGTGGGTGTGCCTGCAAACAAAGTGCATACACTCAGCGTATGCTTGTGATTTAAAGGGCCGTGTGTGTGTGTGTGTGTGTGTAAATGTGGGGGGCGTCAGAGTCAGCTCGCGTGTGTGTTGTTCAAGGAGGCCGTCTCGAGCTCAGGAAACAGAGGGATCCTGTTTGTGACTTGAACTCATTGTTCAGCTGATTGCCCCCCCCTATCACTCGTACAACACACACACACAAAACACTGGCCTTGTGTTACTACTTGGCCGCACACCAGAAACATGTACACATTAGCGTAAAAGTGCAATGCTTTGATTCTCCTGCCCAACACTTTGCACGCTGTCTCCGCACAATAAAAAGCCTCGGTCTCCGATGAGGGGTGTGTCCACGCAGCCCATCCGACTCCACACATTGTCCCACCACCCATATTGATGTCTTCTTTTCACGAGACCGACAGACAACGCCCAGCGCGCTCCCTTATCTTCCCCAGAACCTATCATTACTCATTTTTCTTAGCGCCGGCGATCCCCCGCCTCCTCATTCCTATGAAATCTCAATTCTCAGGCTGCTTCCTTTATCTGAGAGGTTAATCAGAACATGCTGTCTTACATTTCTTACACCATCCCGTCTCAGGTTTTCTTTTTTTAAATGGCATATTTTCATAATGTGAGCAGCAGGGGCTCGCTGAAAGCGGGGAGGCCACGATCCCTGC
>CAESWR010000243.1:178854-192145 GCA_903171835.1 Mullus surmuletus | reverse complement strand
GCATGTATGTGTGTCATGGATACGTTAGCATTCTCTAAATGCATACACACATCTCTTGACCCTCCCTCCAAATATAGTTTACTGCGCTTAAATCCCAACTAACACACCGCAAACTTTCCAGCCAACTTCAGCGAAAAATCTGAACAAGCTCAGTGTGGCTTTTACAACCTCGTTGTAACCATTTCTTTTTTCTTCTCCTTCACTATCCAACTCTGTCACGCCGTTCTCTACCTCCTGTTCCGTCTCTCTGCTCTGCCTTTGTCTGTCATTGGCATGGTCGTGCTTCGTTGCATAATCGCGCAGTCGCTCAATTATCAAGTACACTGAGTCTAGCGCTTGTGAGGTCAGGGGCCGTCCCTGCGTACCCTCTCCAGATACTCAACTCCGATGCTGCCAGCAACCCCTGCAGGCACAAAATTGATCACTTTCATCACGACAATCATCTCAGCTTCTTTCTCCCTCCTGCCGAGCACAGACATGGCATGATACTCACGCTAGAAAAGCACCTGTGGACCAAATTACAGACTTCCAGTATAACAGATCCGCCCACACTCAGCCTCTCAGCCGCACGCCCACAGTTATTGTGCTCTTCTGTGCAAGATTTATACTCTTTTTTTTTTAGTCCACGCATGGAAACTTTTGTTGGCACCTTTTGAAAAATAAAATCCCAGATATTACATTGAGTGTGTCTGGAGTGCAAACATAATGACCCAAAGAGGAAACACTCAGAAGTGGAGCACAGATGTGGATCTTTACTAGAGTGTCTAATGGGAGACTGGAAATTAATCTAGTGAGAGCAGCGTTTTAATAATTGATTCACCCAAAGACGAGATGCACATTTGCGTGTTTGTGTGCACACCTCTTGGCAAGGTCACCATGGTGATCTGCGAGTCTCGAGAACTCCAGTGGGCGGGATCAGTCAGACAAAGGAAATACACATAAATCCATAGAGTTGTTGTTTTCCTCCTAATTTGTAGAAACATTCCACTGACGTTGTTACAAAGATATAACACAAGTTCCTGAGAGAAAGATTCTGCTCTCTGTCTATATCTTTGTTATTCTCATAGCGAATCCTGTTGTTTATATTAGTTGGCTGCTACTCTGTGTGGTTGTGGCAGCAGTGTTTTGACAGTCAAACAGGGAAAGCATCATTAGTGGTTTGACCACCGCTATAACCAGAGGGGTACAATTTTAGGGAGTGTTATCCCAGGAAGAAGAGTTTCCATCTCCCATTGTTGTGTGTTCATGTATTGATTTTTAATTCAGTCCTTATTAAATGTCTTCAGATAGATCTGTTTGGGTTTGAATCCTCTGAATTCAGCATGACATTTGAACCAAAACAACAAGCATCCTCTTATCAGTATTGCAATACTGCTATTCAGCAATTTCTGTCAACAACCATAATCCCTACTTAAACTCTTATCTCCTTATACCCCTAAATTAGTTGTTGAATGTACGAAATGTCCATCTTAATTTCCTAATTAATGTCCAGTCGGCTCCTCGAAGTGCACAGGAGATGCACTAGACCACACACACACCCACATGCTGTGTGGTTTGGCCACTTTATCCGTGGCAGATGGATACATGCACGACATGTTCCTGTGGGATTTTCCACTGTGCAGCCAGACCTGATCAGCTGAGGGTAACCCCCCACCCTACCACCACCACCCCCACCACCACTACACACACACACAGATCGTCGTGCTCCACTTGAGTGATTTATTGCCCTGCAGGCACCGAAAAGTTTCAGACTACTAAAGCATGGACAGGTTGTGTGTCCAGTTTTCTGTTGACAGCCGGTGATTGGTTGAGCGAAGGTCGGGTCAGATTTTGAAGGTTAGCCAGAGAGTTAAAAGAGGCGGGGAGAGAAAGCAGAGTTTGGGGTAGTGGTGCACTCTCAAACTCTTAGCCGCTAACAGATGGTGTCCTCTACCAATGTGGACTATTGGAATAAAACACCCTCATTCAGTTCGACCCGTGCAGACATTGATCCTGCAAAGGAGAGAGGCTTTTGGGGACGTGAAGGATGTTTTTTTAATCATTCCATCGCAATGAAAGGGAGGTTCTCCTGGATGCGCCTTTTCATTAGAGATTTGACTCATTCAAATAAAATGTCTTTTTCTGATGTGGGCTTTTACGGGACTGTCAGGCAGGGAATACGCTCGCAACCCAGACATGTGAGTCACTGTGGCATTGAATCCTAAAAAACATAAAATGCGATGTATTGCAATAAATATTGCGGAATACCCGTCCCATGATCACAGTGGAATTCGCATACGCACGAAAGCAAGATTTTGCGATCATTCTTGGCCACAGTGACCAACATCTGCTGAGGGTTGCTGGCCAAAGCCAAAGGTCTCAGACGTAGGAGCATGACAGCGCCCAGATCTGGATGGAAAGATGACTTAAGGCTGTAGAATACAAATGATTATCCATCGGCCTTGTATCCCTTCTTTAATGTACATTTCAGTTAATCTCCTTGTACTTACATTTCCCAGAAAGGGACACCATGCAGCGTCATAGGCCTTTGTGTCCTTTTGCTTGGAAACAATAGATGCGCAAGCCTGTAATCTAATAGAACCTGCAAGCCAGAGGTCATTTAAAGATGGAGACACTAAAATGAGATGCCAGGAGGCTGCTCAGAGAGGAGCGAAAGAACAGTAATGGACAGGATTAGTTATCTCCTCAAAATGTCTATTGTGACTGTCATTCGATTACCTCCAATCGCATTACGGGCCAATGCGGGGACGCGACATCAAGAGCAAGTGGGGTAAGACTGGCCGTAACAAGCTTATGGTTTAAGGCCCGTAGGCTTCAAAGCAGTATGGATCATCAGAACTCGCAGTATTTATTGTCCAGTCTCTGCGGTACCCAACCTCATTTCTGTAATAATACATCTTGTGTTGGTTTGACGTGGATCGAGATGGGAAATATGTGGTTCTCAGAAGAGCTGATGGTCACGGATTTAGCCGGCACACGGTGGGACCCTTTTTCCTCTTTACTCGTTTCCTCTCCGTCAATGGAATGAAAGCTAATCCCATTATTGGATATTACACTTAAGTGGGTAAACGTCACTGGCTGCGGATATCACGGGGTGTGTGCGTGCGCGCGTGTGTGTGCGCAGCATGCTCACCGTGCAGCGCATCACCGAGTGAAAACACTGTGGGCTATGATTTGCCCCGAATCAGTCAAAGAAAGATGTCGGATTTGGAAAACGATGGCAGTAAACAAAACGTTAGCTTGTTGCCCTTTTCAAGATCCCCCCGGAGTGATCCGTCTGCTGTGTTTTTTCCCTAAATTCCAAATGCACATTAAGCAAAGACGGTGCACGTTTCTGTGAAGATGTCAGTTTTTATCTCTGTTATGGGACATTACTGTTTAATGTTGCTGCGCTCGGCTTAAAGAGGTTTTCAAAATCACTGCGAGCCACAGGTGAATTTTGCAAGCAACACTAATATGGATTTCAATAAAATGTCAGCTTTCGGAATTGATTTGTACAGCTCTGTCTCCACTCTGCTCTGTCTATTTCGGGAGTGTAAAATTGGTAGAAATAAAATGTGGTGAACCCCAGCTTTCATTAAAGCAAGCTCTGCGGACGTTGTGAATGCCAAATTCATCAGGCTCCCGAGCCGGGCTCCCAAAGGACCGCCGCCGTATTCTGCGAGATGTTTGCTGATTCAGAAGCCAACAGCTCTACTGCGTTCGTGAGCGCCGATTCCACCCAGACTTTTGATGTGGAATCCTTCTTATGCTCTCAAAGAGCCGAGTGTATTCAGGCCCGTCCATCCTCGGCGCCATGATGTGTGTTTGTATGAGATGCAATGGACTGTTTTCTCTGCTCCGTTCTCACTATTCTGGGAAAAGTCCTAATTGCAGTTCTTCGCTGTGGTGAGCTCGCTGCGGTGGAGAGCGGTGCTCGCGCGCTCACACCGCTCTCTCCCTCTCGGCTGCACACGCAGTCGTGGCCATGGGACCGAACCCTGTAGTTTTGCATCACCTCTTTGCTGGCCTCCACTCCATCACGACCGCACTGGAAGTAATCCCCTGGCTACAAGCTGCCAACGGGGATCGCCGGTTCAACTCCCTCCCCAGCTGTTTTTCTTGTACTGGGGAAGCAGTGCAGAGTAGCGGCCAAAGATACACAATAGGTCAGCTCTGACATTTCTAATTACAGAAGAGGACGTAGCGGAGAGTGGGCTGTTAATGCACTGCGGTCCGCTCAGACTGACTGCTATAATTACAAGCAGGTTGGACCCAGCCTGGCATGGCCGGGGCCCCCCGTCTATAGGTGTTAAACCTCCCGAGGCTCTCATTAGAGGACGTGGGCTAATGAGTGCACTCCGCACACATACACAGGCTGGGACACACACACACGTTACACACACAGACTGTGTCCAAAGTGCGCTGCTCTTTTTTTATAGCATTCTGGTGAGCTTAATTTCACACTTTTGCCTTCAGTGACACACACAGATGCACGCAGCCGGAGAAGGGGTGCGATTTTAAATGGAGTTATTATGAATGGACCTGGGAAAGAGCCAATTAAGAGAGTGTGATTCTAATTATGCCATTCATTTTACTGCGCACTGGTCCACAAGGGACTGGGAGAGCTCAGGAAATTGGTGTAAGGGAGAACTTACAGCGAGACATAAAACAGTGGAGACAGGTAAGAGGGGAAATGTGTCTGGAGATACAAGGAAAACGGGGAGAGTTTAAGGCGGGTAAAGACAGTCGGGAAAAAAAAGGAGGGGAGCTGGAAAGCGGGGTGGGACGGGGTGGGACGGGGTCGGTGGGGGGGGGGGGGGTAACCCGATCTCTGTCCTGATAAAGCCAAATTTATTTTGGAGGGTAACAGAAACAGCTCCGTGTCACTACGCAGATCCACAGTGCTGAGGGGAGGAGCAGCGACCGTCGGCTGCTGTCTAAGGGAGTAAATGAGGCAGAGAGACGGACGGGGTGAGGGGTGGGGGGGGGGGGGTCCACCACCACCACTAACGAACAGCAGCACCTTTTGTCTTTGGTGGAAGGAGGACAATGAGCGCTCATTCCTGGAGTCACGGGTGTTTCATCAGATTTCTGCTGCTGACATATTTCTGTCCCTTCTCTGGCACAGACAGATATCACACGCTGACGCTCGGGTTTATTATTTGAATAGCAGGCAGACAGAGGCGGAGAGTGCTGTTCGGAAGGAGCGACATACAAGTGGCAGTTCTGCTCTGCTCTGTATAATAAAAGATGAAACATTGTGAGCAGAAGTGAGAATGTCTCGGGGTTGAAAAGGTGGACCGAGGAAGGAAAATTGGAACCAGTGTAACATCGGCGCTCGGGCCGCTACGCCCTGTTTGCCTGCGCAGCGCTGACGTTCAACATGACACACTGGAAAGAAAGAAAAAACAGAATTGCCGCCTCGAGACAGGCTGCAGCATCCACATGTGTCCACTTTTAAGGCAAATTAAATCAAGTATTTCATGCATCACGCCCTGTTGTTCAGAAGATCGCATTAAACCCTGCTGCGCTACAATGTCTCAGTGAAGTTTCGTCATTTGAAGACTGTTGTGAAATTATTGTCAGAATAAAGAAAAATCAATTGGTCAACAAAAACACTAAGGTACTGTTACCTTGATCTTGAAAACAAATGAAGAATCTAATCATTGCAAGATTACAAGGCTGGTGTATTTTCCAAGAAAATAAAAAGGGGCTTTTGGCGGCCGCAGCTACCTCGACCTTGACTGCGTAAAGAAGTGTCTGGCCGCAGCTGCTGCCTACAGAAAAGAAAACTCTGCAAGTGCAGTCTGAAAGCAATTCATCGCCTAATTTTAGCAGCTTTGAGGGCATTTAAAAAGGAGATTTCAGCCAATGCATACAGTCATTTTGGTCAAAAACATGGTATGGAATGATTCTATGCGCCGTTGTTCAGCGATTGGCAGCGAAATGACGATAGAAAAATATTTGGGCGCCTGTTTGGAAAGCTGGGATGGACATCAATGCTTGTGGAGGTCATGTCCATGAAATCACTTTGGCCTTTTTTTGAGACGTACACCCAGTGAAGTTATCACTCTCTGGAGCCTGGGTGGTGTGTGCAAGCACTGGGGTGGAGTGCGTGACTACACTCTTTGGGGTCGAGCCATTGGGATTTTTTACACTCCTGTTGATTTATGTCTGTTTGCTTGTTGGCATGTTTATAAGGATTGATGTTAATTTTGGATGAGTCGGTGCGTGGCGCACCAAAATGAGAGCACTTTCTGTATGTCAGAATGCTTATTGTAGACTATTGTTCTGCTTTTAGCTCTATTATTCCTCCAAATCTCATTTATAAACTCCATTGTCTTGGTTTATGTGACGCTGTATTAACTTCAAGACCTCAGAGAGAATCAACATCTGATGAACTGCATTCTTAGGCCTGTTTTCTCTCTGCAAGTCTGACTGCAGTACGACTGTCCCTGATCATGACAATCTGATCGTAAACTATGCTGATGACACAACCGTCACTGGTCTGATAACCTCAACTGACGAGTCACACTGCAGATCTGAGGTAAAAAAATGTAGTCAAGTGGAACATGAAAAACAATTCAACTTTAAAGGGATAGTTCCGATTTTTTGACATGAAGTTGCATGAGATCCTCACCATCAGTTTCGTGTCTTTTCTCACTGCTGCGACGTGAGAGAAGATGTGTCTCCTTCTGCCTCTTTCCTCCTTCAGCTGATGATGGTGCGCGCAGTGATACGAAGGGAGGGAAAATAGTGCCTCGGGATTGCGAAGTCTGACTTTTTTGTGGCCAAGAATGCGTCATGCAAATGTCATACAACTTCATGTAAAAAAAAAATCTGAACTATCCCTTAAAATGCTTCCAAAACGAAGGAAGTTGTGCTTGACTTTTGCCGCAAACATTTATCTCACCATAAACAGCACAGAGGTTGAGCTGGTGAAGAGTTAAACATTTCCTGGTGTCACTATCGTCGACCATCTCTGCTGGCACTTAAACAACAGCATCATTGTTAAAAAATCACTGCACCGGCTCTTCTCAATTCTGCGCAAATGAAAGGAATTCACCTTGAACTACCAGATCTCTGCAAATGGGGCATAAAGTGACTCTCTGACTCTGAGGGCAGAATTGCTTGGCTGTGGTGGTGATGATGGTGGTGGTGGGGGGGCATTAACAGTGCGTCACATATGTGAAGCCCATCTTCTGCCCCGACCCACATCTTTACTGTCCATCGCTGCAGACAGTAAACAGTAGGCTAAGCCCTACTTAATGGCTCACAGACACCTACTGCAGCTTAAAAGATCCCGGTCTCCAGCCATTTCCACACTCAAACAGCTGTTTGGACAAAGACGGCTGTCCGCTGGGTGTTTGAATTACGCAGAGATGGTCAGTATATCTAGGCCAGCTTTTCAATAACGCCGGCAACCCTGATCCGTGCCTTTAATGCACAGTCTGGGCCGGCCCAGAGACCTCACAAATGACCACAGTCCGACCTGGAGCGCGCTGATTGGTCTCGTGTGGGTCAGCCGGATCAGACATCAAGTTCAGACAGGCCGTTTAATTGACAGATGCCTGAAAAGAAGAGCAGACACTCGGCGCTCTGTCCCTCATCAAAAAGACACATTTCCTTGTTTCTGTCAAAGTTCCGGGTTGTGCGGAGATGAAAGGCTAGGAGAGGTTTACGCGGGGAGAGGAGGCGGCGGATGCAGGGATAGAAAGAGAACAACTGGCCAGTCAGTCTGGGTTACCTTGGCAACAACAGCTGGGTAGCATTACGGGATGCAGAGCTGGTTTTCTTTTTTTTTTCTCTTTTCTACCAGGTTGCATAAACGGTTTCCTTGTGAGCGTAAAAGCGCAGGTGTGATCGATCAGATGCGGAGGCCAATCAATCACCTGTCGCTCGCTCATACTAACGTGACGGCGCGCTGAGTCACATGTGTGTGTCTACGTGCACTAGCTCACGCTGAACTCGTATTTGCGACAACCATTAGCCGAGATGTGTGTGTGTGTGTGTGTGCACCTTGTTCCAGTGCTGATAAGCCGGAGAGCAAGATATAAAAAACAAGAGAGGCAGAGATCGTATCGCCCGGCTTGTTATCACGATTCAATAAAACTTTTATTGTACAAGCTTGTGTGCAAAGTCCGCCTCCCTTACTCAAGAGCGTACTTTGGAAGCCGGCCTGTTTTTGACCGGGCGAACCCGCCAAACTTCTCGCTGGAAGTGGAATCCATTAAACTCCCACAGAGACGGGCACAGCGGCGCTCATATGCTCGCTCACACAGCCGCCATTGTCCCTCCATCAGGCCGCCCTTTGTGCGCACGCGTTTGTGCTGCCTTGCGCACCGCTGTGTGAAAGCGTTCTAATTGCACGACGTGCGAGTTTCACGCATGCACGGCGGATTGTTCTTTGTAATTTCGCAGTTGGATGATTGGAGGAAAACAACAAAAGGAAACATGTGGCTCTTTTCCTTATCGCACATTAAACAAGGTGACGTCACCCCTGCAGGTAATTCGCGCCTGGTCACTGATACTACACTGTTTACATCATCCAGAAATACTACCCGGCTTCGCCTCACTACCTGCCCCCGAGTTCCCGTCTGACTCAACCACGGCCGCGCGTGATGCGACGGCGCGGTCAGCATTATTCCAGGCAGAGAAACTCGAGCCCCGAGCGCTGCGGCCCGCGACACCGGTCTAATATTACGGGCGGAGCTGACACCGCCGTGAACCCGCAAACTGTGGCTTGTCTGTTCCTGTTGGCGCAGACTTTTGTTATCGGAGAGCTTGATTTGTTTTTTGGAGGCGAGCAACTGTCACCCAAGTTCAGCAAAACTCTGCACAAAAAGGTGCGGAGCCACACATTGTGAGAGAACTTCTCATTGTTTTGCTGAAGACCTCTCGCACAGCAGCCCAGGGCCACGGTGAAAGACTTTCGAAGCAAAGAAATGTTCTTGACATTGGAACATTTTCCGCATTCTCCGGCAGAAAAATATTCCACTAATGCGAGGGCGTAATATCTTGTTTTGACTTTTCTCTCGTGTTGCATAGCACAGCTCTAAAAAATGAGAGGCATATTGATATGTCAGGTTTACCTTTGAGTTTGTATCAAGATTAATGAAAAAAATATTTTGAGTGACGTCCTTGTGCCAAACCTTGTCACGTCCTTGTCCCCGTGCTAAACTAACCGTCCAAGAGGCTAGCTTAAAGGGATAGTTCGGATTTTTTGACATGAAGTTGGGGAAAAGTCACTGCTGATGAACGACACTGATGGTGGGGATCTCATACAACCTTATGTCAAAAAATGCGAACTATTCCTTTAAGAGCAGTACGGATCATTCATAACGTTGGCTATCGCAAACACACAAACTCAAATTCACTGATATTGTGGAATATGAAACAGCTCAAATAATGTTCAAAGCATGAAATAATTTATTACCATTAAACATACAGAAATTATTCACTATCCATGAGGGGAGATATAATTTAAGGGGAAAAATTGAATTCAATATACACCGAGTTCCAGTTTTTGTGTTTCAGTCAGTGGGTTGAGACTGTTGAACAAGTTCAGCATAAAGTTGAAAGTTGAAATTGAAATACAAGGACACTATTTTTAAGAGGTACATGGATGAGTTGGGTGTTGTTGGGTTGCACCAAGGTATTGATTTATTTCTTTTTATTATAATGGTTTGTTTTGTATCATGTGTATATGTGTTTATTTGTTGTGGTTATATATGCGGGATCTCTTGGTGTAGAGGCAGAGGCAGATCTTTTGTTCACTACCGGCAGCGTCTGGGGGGGTTGAAACAGGAAGCTTTTTGGAATATGTAATATGATTGTTTCTTATTTTTGTATTATAAAAAAATGTATATGTATTCGAAATAAGGCTTCATATTTAGTGTACAGTCATGAGAATAGGGTCCTCAAACAACTGACTGCCTGCAAAAAATGTGGCAAAAACTGTTTCCTTAACGACAGACATACTGATGATCAAATCCGAGGACTTTGTGTGCAGATAAAACGGCATTCCTGAACTCCAAACCTGCATCTTTCGCAAATAACTCTGCAGAAAACCCCTGAAAACGAGGTGATTTTTAGATATTGGAAAACCCTGCTGTGTGCATTGCTGGAGGCCATCGAAAAAATCAAAGAGGTTGTTGGTCCCGAACATGGAATAAGATCAGAAAATAAAGAGGCCCACGTGATAATTACAAATCTGCTGTACTTATCAAAGAGAGGAAATCAGAAGTAAAGGGCTCTTCCCAAAATAGGCCGGCTTCCCGTAAACAGCCTCTGCAGCTGAGGTAAATAAAGGCCCCCGTTTGAGGAGATACAGCATTCCTTTAAATATATGTTTGAAATTTTCTGTAGTTTGCTGCTATTCTGGGGGGGAAACCAAAACACAAAATTACACCGTGACTGGGCTGCTATGAGCTCCCTTTGGGTGAGAATAAAGAATCCTACTGTACGGCAAATACTGATCCAGTGTGGCCTGGCCTGCAATTCTAGGTCGTAGCGGGGGGGATCAAAGAGTGTGTCGCCCCCCGCCCCCCCCCATCCTCCACACCATTCCACACTCCCATCAATCACCCAATCGTCAATTCACTTTGCTGCCATTTCCTCGTACCACAGAGCGCTCTGTGTGTCAGAACACTGTTTGTCTCTGCTCGGTGACGAAGGCTCACAGAATTAGTGTTTGTGTCCGAAGGGAAACAATTAGTTCAGTGTGTGTGTGTTGGTGGTGGCGCAGGGGTTGGGGGTGCAAGTGTGTGTGTGTGTGTGTGTGTGTGTGCGGGCGTTCAAGGCTGTAACTGAGCAAACTCATTAGCAAAGGGCGCTTGTTAGGATAAAGACGGGGCCAAACACGATTTAAAGAGGAAAAAGATAACAGAGAAAGATGTGAGATGGATGTGGGAGGAGGAAAAACGGACGGTGTTAAAAAACTGAAAGAGAGGGTTTGCTTTGGATTAATGATTGTGGAAGCTTTGCTGGTCACAAACACACACAACATGTGGTGCAACATAGATGTGACCTCTCTCTTTCTTTCTTGTTTTTTTTTGTATTACCATTTTACCCTTTATTTTCCTCATCAACGACCTTTGACCGCAAGCATAGCCGCTTCTCGCAGTTCCTCCTTCAGGGCACAATTCCTTTTAAATCGATATTTCATAGGAATACATGTCAGGAAGCAATAAAGAAAAAGTCCACCAGTGAAGGTATTTAAGCGTATCTTTCTGCAGTGTTTTTGAAGTAATGCACATTTTTCCGTCACCCCTCTGACGGAGCGTTGTGACTGCTGTCCACCGCAGCCGCAGCGAACCGGTGAAAAACTGGCCGCTGGTTAATGGGGCTGTGCTGAAAAAGTGGCCATTCATTCCCCCTGCCTGACTCTTTGGTGGGATTCCAGAGTAAAAAGTGGCGGAACGATGCTTGCCAGGCATGCTTGATGGCAACCCTGTTTTTGTCAAATGGGATTAGGAAGACAGCCAACATAAAGACAACTGAGTGACTGGTAAAGACTCTTTTCTCTGGCTCAGTCCTGCCTTTGCCGGTCCAATTTTTTCTTTTTTTACAATATTTATGATAAAGAGTCAATGAGGAAATAACAATTATTTTCCGTTGCCAGTTTGTGGTTTTTAAAAATGATCTTTCTTGCAAAGAAGACCGCGAAGAAGTTAGATAATGTTAGGCGTTGTGTCGGTCCACTTTATGAACTATGGCTCTCCGCTGCTCTCAAAGTCACCACCCACACTTGGAACTCTGGAACAGACATGGTGATCTCTCTGCTCCACTTCACCGCCTTTTTCCGAGAGGAGGATGAGAGCTTCGAAAGAGGTGAAAATCATTATAAGTCGGGGCATGTGGAGAGTTTCAGTAATGCCGACGGGGAGAAGCGAAGGCAGAGGGCGATGATGTGACGTCACATACGTCGACATGTAGTTTTCCTCATTGTGTTTTCTCTAAAGCCAATTGCACAATGAACGGTTCAACGTAAAGCCACAAACAACATATGTGTAATTACTCTCTCTGCATTTAAACCCATTCATATTCGGTCTACTGGAAGGGGCGGGACTTTGCCACTCGATTAACGGCCAAATGTTCCACCGGTTACTGATGCATTTCATATTTTTTTGGAATCCATTTCTCTCTGACTGAGACACTGGAGACGTCCTCCGCGCTCTATTTCATTATAACCCGATGCCAATACTGTTGAATTATATGAATAATTCCTGTTACATTGAACTTTTCCAAAAATATCTTAAGTCAAAACAGTCGTTCTTTATGTTTTTATGTGTCATTTGTATGAATTTCAGTGGAATTCTATTTACACTTTCACGTGACATCAAAGCGGTACACACACTCCGCAGCCCAGCTTCTCCTGGTAAAAAGGATGTATGGTGCTTGATTGTGCTTGAAGGGCAGGTCATAAACTTGCATTTACACAGAAGAAAATCAGGCGAAGCGAGTGAGGAGAAAGTGTCTCGGCCCTCGATGACTTAATGAGAACACTGTGATCAGCGCGGATGTTAGGAAAATCGACTCACCATTTTTGCGCTGACTCTCACCGCTGCCAAACACACTCTGTAATTTCCTCTCTGACAGCGGCCTCGGCAGACCATGATGCAACTGAGCCAAAAGATGAGTTAGGTTTTGACTAATGGGCGCAAACACCTCTTCCTCTCTCCTGCCGGGCGGCTATCGAGCCACTCGTGTCATTATCACCTCCACTAACATCCCCAACCTGCATGCAAACAGTCTGTCAAGTCTGAGAGCAACAAGTCCGGGCTTGTTGAGTGAGAGTGCTTCTGGGTAATGTAGGCTTTTACCAGGGAAGGCTGAGTGTGACAGGAGGTTTCAGCACTTGCACACTATTTATAGTGCAGAACTGAGAAAAGGGAGGAAAGCAGCCGCGGTGACTTCAGGTTACGCAATAAAAGTCATTTATTATCTCCGCGGAGACCGAAAATTGGGAGCGTGTTTTGCCGCGAGATTTTGTAAAAACACCACCTCGGCGCTGGCACGTCCAGATGTTCCCAGATTATTGGTTTCCTCTCTATCCCTCCATTTCTCTCTCATCCATCATCCTCTGCCTTCTGTCCTGCCCCACTGACTTACTGCTGTTGATATGTGTAATCCCACCTTTTATCTCTTGTCTCTGCCTCTTGCTCCTGCAGCCAAATCTTCATTATGCGCGTGTCTGTCCGTCATTCGTCACTTTTAATCTCTTCTCCGATATGGGTATTTTTGGACTTCGGCGGGAGGGGCTGGAGCGTATTTATAGCCTGCGAAAACCAGAACATATACCCCCCCC
>CAESWR010000243.1:12649-27419 GCA_903171835.1 Mullus surmuletus | reverse complement strand
AAAAAAAAAGGGGTAGAAAGATACGAAACTTGCTCACATGTCGTATTAATTTAGTTACAGCATCGTTCACGCTTTCGGAATTTCTCTTTTTGCGCAATGCTGTCCCGAGCGGGCCAGGTGCAAAACAGGGCCAGGCGCGCGCGCGCGTCCGCGAGCCCCCGAAAACCAGAGCGCGAGCGCAAGCGCGCGCACTCAAACAAACACTCGACAGGCTCCGCGGCCAGATGACGCTGCCATTTGTTCACGGAAGTGGCTTCTGTCGTGACCGTGGAGGGGAGGGAGGGAGGGAGGGGGTGTGAGTGAGTGAGTGAGGGGGGAGGAGGAGGAGGAGGAGGAGGGGGAAGGGAAGGAAAAGGGAGAGGAAAGAAGAAGTTTAGACACATCCCTTATGAAGTTAATCAGAAGTTGTGAGGCGCGGGGCGGACACCGACATCAACCCCTTTGTCCCGTTTCATGAAACTTAGTTGAAGTTTGCGCGGCGGCGGCGGCGGCGGCTCGGCGGGCAGGAGGGGCAACTCGAGGGAACGAGGAGGAAGAGAGCTGGTGAGTTGCTCGTCAAAAGTTGACCACACTTTTATTTTTCCCTCTCTCTCTCTCTCTCCTGGTGGCGGCATGGTTTTTCACAAACGCGCGTCAAAGTTAGAGGAAACGGCTCGGCCAGTGTGTGCGCACGGCCCTGCGTGGATCCCTGCGTTATATTTGGACGGCGCGCTGAACCCTGCCAGGTTACTGTAAGTCTTACTCATGGTCACGCTTTTGCCCGACTTGTCACGCCGACTTTCCAACTTTTTCTCTCCTCCTGTTGCCACTTGAGGGTGAAGTTTTGAGTTGCAGGCGGAGAAGCCCAGTCCCTGTTGTCACACACAGTTTAAAATAGACAACAATGAAGAGTCAACTGAGTGGCCTCCAGCCCTGAGCCTCCCCCAGCATATGAATAAAGAAAAAGGTTACTAAAGCTACTTTGTGTTGTACAGTAGCCACAGCTGTTGAGCCGATCAACTGTTTGGTCATCGGTTCATCATATTCATGTGCAAAATCCCCGTACGTGTACTTTTGCTTGTCTTCGTTTCGGTAAAATGTACATGTTTGCATCCAGGACAGCTGTTAAAACGAAAATGAGATATTCTACCTCGCTATTGGATTCGGATGAGATTAATATTTTATCTCCGGAAAGGATTTTTCTGTTCTGTCTGTCTGGCAGTAGTACACAGAAACCGCCAGGCCGATTTTTTTCAAGAGTTCTTGCCAGAGCCATGAGTCAATAATGTTTAGAAATTGAGGCAGATACGTTAAGCTGGCATTGCAGAGGCTTGCACTTTGAGTTCCTCTTTTCGAACTAGGTTATGCAAAAACTAGTTGGCCATTATTTGTGAAACGGTCAAGAAATCTGCCCTTTCTAAGGTTCTCATAACCAACAGGATTACATAAATAAATATTTTAAAGATGTGAACTTGCACGGTGATTTTAAATGCATGTGTGATCTGGTGAAAAACCATTAATGTTTAAGTTGTAGTGAGTATTTTCTTGAGAGCTCGTCTGTCAGAGGGATTTCACAGATACAACACGGTTTTCGACAAACCTGGCGGAGAGGCAGAGCCAGGCCCAGGAAACAACCCATTAAATTTGGGGTCATATCTGGACATCAAATATTGGTCAGCTTCACTGATTGATAACCTAGGAAATAAATGGAAGGCAGGCAGGCATAAATTGAGAAAGCAAAGCTGCCATAAAACGTTCCTGGTAGTCGAGCTGAATCTCTTCAGGGTTTAGCGAGTTGTCGGTGAGATAAGCTTTGGAGCCTATCACTGCACGCACACTCAATCCCGCATTAGCCAGGTCCGCCTGTGGCCGAGCGTATCCATGGATACTGATGGGCAAAACACACCTCAGATGTGTTGAAACGGGGTCACTGTGACAGAGCGAAAGTTCAACATTAAGAGGTGAAGGACGGACAGACTGTTATGGAAACAGACTGAAGGGTGTATGTGGGATGATTGAGGCGACTGAAAGCAGCAGGCCCTGCGCTCTTATCAGGGTCAGCCACACCGCTCACACTGGCAGCCCCTGACATGATATTATATGGTGGCATTATCTGTGCTGATGAAATGGAGGGAAAGAGACGGTCCAATCAACAACCGATCCGAAAAATGGTAGATTTGGACACATGTCATGGGCCGGCCAAGCGAGACATGTACACACACACACACACAGGCGAGGGCAAAAACAACATAAACAGAAGGACAGTCCAAGACAAATCTGTCACTCAGAGGAGGCTCTCATCCACTCAATCACAGCATTGGCACAATCCAATTTCCCCTTGATTAAAAGTGGATCTGTCCGATTCTGTTCGAAACGTATCAATCAGCAGTGAAAGTCCTGAATGACAGCCCGGCGACACACTTTGTGTGATTGTCAGAGCTTTGCTCTGACAGTTGTGTGTTTGTGTGCAGAGTCACTTCAGAAATAAGCTTTGATTTTTGTAAGTTGTGACCGTTGTTACTGATATTACCCGAGAATTAGTCTTGTGCTACTTTAACTTCGCTATTGATAAAACACAGCGCTGAGCTGCTAAGCTGCTGTAAACACATCAAGACTGTTGAGACCCACATCAACAGGATAATGCAATTTTAGAGTGTGTGCGTGCATGCCTGCGTGCGTGCGTTCGTGCGTGTGTCCGTGTTTCTTTGCAAAGATGTGTTGCTCTGCGTCTGAAGTGATCTGCCATTGTGGCTGGCCGTTCGTCTGGGTGTTTTTTCTGTCTGGCGTGCGTCAGTGTCAGAGTGTGTTCTTGCAACAAACTGTAGGAGTTTGTTTTCGCGGTCGTAGCATGTGGTTGTCCGTCTCCACCTCGACACAATGGAACTGAGCCTCAGCTGCATTTCCTCCTGCAACGTTCAGTGTGCAGTGCTGCGTTGACCACTTTTTTTCCACAAGAGACCACAGTGTCACAGGTGTAACGTTGTTGTATTAAAATGCTCAAAAGAAACCCGTTAGACATGTGCCAAATTGATTAAATTCAGAGAAACAAGGCAGCAGTGTGCTTCATTTATTCGTCATCATGAGCATTAACTGCTTTATGAGCTATAATGCCGAGCTATAATGCTATAAAGCCTAAAAACATAATTTTGTCCTTTTTCGACACATTGTAACACAGTTACAATAATAATTGATATTTAATAATAGATCAAGCTCACTAAAATGTGAGTCACACGACACTTTTATTTGTGACGTAAAGTGGGTTTCATCAGCTGAAATCATGCTGGACACGTCCATACTGGCCAGTTAACGTTACTTGCAGCTATTTAATTGGGGATAAATAGCACAGTGTGAATGAACACGTCTAAACATTAGCAGTCTCTGTCAACAGCTCCCAGCTTCAACAACAAAAATTCACACACTCTGCATCTAAAAGTGGGTACATAATAATAAGTAGACATGCTGCAGTGGTGTCTGCTGGTTTATTATTAGCCTGTTTTAATGCTGCAGATTGATCACTTCTGACATGGACATCGGTCTGAATGTGTTGCGTTGTGCACATAATGAGAGATGCCTCTGCTCCCATCAAATCTCTCGACGCAAGATTTTTGGAAGTGGCCTTGTGCTGCAGGCTGCTTCACTCCTCTACAGGCGCAAATGTTTTCGGTGTGAGATTTAAATTGTTCCTTCACGAAGCATTGTCACTTTTGGCTCAGGTTGGGACAGGCTAAATTCTCATTTCCTGTCTCTGGTAGAGCTGTTATATCTATATTATGCTCCCAATTGTTCCTTGCCGTGGTCTCTGAGAACAATAAATTAATTATTGTGGCAAAGACGCTGAGGATACGGAATTACGCACGCTGTTCAGATGCAGAGAGCACTTTATTTTTAATGTATAGCTTTAAATTGGACACAAATCAATAAGAAAAAAAAATCAATGCTGTCATTTGAGCAGCTGCAAAAACAGGAACGACTGCCTAAAATGACAACAAAATGGTGCCACAAGATATAGTCGAATTAGATATCACAGTGTGGTCGTGGGAAAGTGGCAGGAAAAACTGTTGAACGGATTGAAATATGTTTGGCACCATCGGGATGTGGAAACACTTCCTAGCACTTTCCAAGTTTTACAACTGAAACATTATATAGTTTTATGAACTTTTCAAGATCTTGAGTTAATGTTCACCATAATTTTATCAGGAGAGTCTGCACAAAGATGACGATTGTTTGTGTTTTCCGTGTCACGGCAACACGCCGCTAAAACACTATTTGCAAATCTGTTTGATTGCAATACATGGGGAGTTCTCTCAAAGTTGCTCAAAAAAGCAACAAGCACACTTGCCATTTCAGTGTTGAGGATGATGACAGACCGTCGCACGTTGTTTACACTCGGTGAGACCAGAGAGGAGGGGGAAGTCGTAAGAGGAGAAAAGCATAGTGACAGCAGGAAGAGAATGATGGAAGGAGATAGAGATGTGGGAGTGCGGTTAGAGGGGGTGGTTGAGGGGGCTGGGCTAAACCAAAATAGCTGTCTCACATGTTTGCTGTGTGCACGGCAAGCTCTCAAACCGGCAGCAGGGTCTGCCCGCTGGATGCCTGGCTAATCTAATGTTCACTCTCACCCCAATTTGTTTCCAAAATCTGATTGCCATTTTGCAATGCGTGAGCGTGTGTGTGTTTTTCACCTCTTGCCCAGACAGGAAGGCCTTACAGCTTCACGCCCCTCCCACTGTTCCCTGCACACTCATCGTCGTCTGTCTCGTCTGTGTGACGTGGACTGATGTTAGACAGGTCCGGTAGTCCAACGGGTAAGAGGTCAGTCCGTAGGCCGGTTTACTCATCTTTTATTTATTTATTTTTGGGCCTAGTGTGAGTAAGGCAGCTCAAATGAGATTATACACACAGACGTACAGAATAAGAGCAGGCAGCAGATGTGGCCCTGCAGCATGTGCATCACATCCAGAGCTCTGTCTCACTGTTTCATCTAATACCGAGTGGCTGCAGCCTCCGCTGAGCCATTCCAGCTCCTGCACGCAGAGAGACAAACTGGCTTTGGGCAAGCCGAGACACAAGCATCCTACACATGCGGTCCTTTCAGTTAATTCCTGTCATTCCAAAGCCTGTGTTCTGACATGCTCGCTGGATTATTGCCTCTCTCTCCTCACTCTTCCTCTCACTCTCCATCGCTGTCTCTCTCCCACTCAGGCTCGCTCTGCGCTGCATCTAATGTCAATGTTGTGTCTCTGTGCGCTTGATCAACTGGGCCATTTATATCAAGGAGGTCCCATGACCCTCTCCACAGCTGATCCAGGGAGCAATGCATGCCGGGAGACGAGAAGTGGCAAGGGCAGCGTTGGAGCATGCTGTGATTTGGCTCCCGCGGTCATCTATGTCTGTCTCTGTGTGTATCGTGTGCTGATGTACAATCTGGTGTTTTTAGGATACAGACTCACAGGCAGCCTGTGTTGACCAATGGAATATGTGGTAAGAACTTCAAGTGACACAACCACCAAATCAAAAAAAGAAAGATGTGTGACACTGTGGCAAAGGGGATGCATCTTCAAATCATAATATAATGTTACTGAAAAGCCAAAACTCTCCTATCTGGTGTTTTGAATCAGCTATGATAGGAAAAAGCTTTCTGAAGTTTGAAGTTGGATTAACCTGGGTAAAGCCTCCTCGAAATACTCATTTGTTCCACTTCTCCTACAGCGGATTATACACTGCTCTCCTATTCAATCGATTTTTTTTTAAATTTAGGGCTGCATAATTAACGCAAAAAAAACCCAAATAAGTTTTCCAGAAGTGTGATCATTTAGAAAAAAAAAATCAATCACATTCTTTTTCAGAATCCTATGAAAAGTTTTTTCAAATATGGTCTGCAGTTTGAAAAGAAGTGTCATTTTACTCTGAAATGAAAGAGTAGAGCTCTGCCTGACTGATTAAGATTCTCATCAGCCAGGAAAACAGCAGCCAGATTTAATAGAAGCACAGTCTCATAAAAAGAGAAACACTTTACAATATATCACACGGTTGCACCCCTTACAGCCATTTGAGACTCTACATTTGTGATTTTGTACTATTAAATGTTCCCCCCTGTGTCTAAACAACCACCCGAAGCCAGGAACTTGAGTCATGCATGATTAATTGTGCAGCCCTGTGTTTACAAATGCGTTGTGCTTTGAGTGTAGCATGACTGTATTATTATGACTTGACAAGGGAGGAAAAACACAAATTAAAGTATTTTACATATCCTTCTATCACCCCTAAGCCACAATGCGTCACATGTTTCACTTATTATTGGTGAGGGGCTTTGTGTATAGTGGGCTATACCAATCACCATCGATCTGATCCTAACACAGTGTGATATAAGGTGATGGATACCACCCTGAATAATACCTCAGTTCTCTGCACTTCTCTGATTTGGAGTCCCTGCCCCCCCTTGTGTCCCCAAATGCACTACCAGACTACACACGGACCGGCGCTGTGGTCAAACGTAGTACTGCAGGGACAATGTGTTGGGGTGTCATTTGAGGACTTTGCTTTCCACTCTGTCAGGTTCCTGTGACACTGAATGGGTAGTTTTCTCTGCTTTCTGCAACACTGCTTTCACATCAGATATGCTTGAATGTCAGCGGGCCAATCACTGGGATCTCTGCTTTCTATCTGCCTGCAAAGAATCACTCAGTTGTTGTGATGCCTGCCTGGTAATAACATGTCATTTCCTCCCGAGTGCTCTCGTCATTGACTAAGAAACAGAAAGTGTGTTATGCGATCACTGGTTTTTCTTTCTTTACATATGCATTTCATTTTTTAATCTGTTCACTTTCATCAAGGTTATCGCGACCTAATGTCACACTGTGTAGCCTATAGAGAGAGGAGGGGACTGGCTCCATCCTTCCCTTCGTTCCTTCCACTCTGTTTCTCAGGTTACCACACATGAATAAGGGAGGAGCCTTGAATACCCAACATGGATAACCCCCCCCCCCCCCTTCACATTTCCACTGGAGTGTATGCATTAATGTGCAGGAGCGCAGCATCTTGCTGTGCATACACATGTACACTGCTGAGCGGAGGCTGCAGTGTGGAGGTGGGGGGAAGGGGAGGAAACAGGAAGGAGGTAGGATGGGAGAAAAAGAGGTGGGGAGGGCAGAGGCATCAGCCGACTGTGTGTGTGTGTGTGTGTGTCGGAGAGGGAGCGAGCGAGAGAGGGCGAGGGACGGTGAGAGAGAAAATGGGAGGCAGCATCACCCACCCAGACAGGGAGGAGGAGGGGAGGACAGACAGCGTGCTCGTCCCTCAAACAGAGGTGGAAGGAAAGTGGGAATGAGAGACAGACGAAAGGGGAGACGAGAAGGACAATGAAGTAGTGCCATTGTCCATCCTGGCAGCTCTGCCATTTCACCATCTGCTGAAAGAGAGCGAGAGAGAGGAGGAGGAGGAGAGAGAGAGAGAGAGGAGGGAAGAGAAAAGGAGAGAAGAGGAGACAACCAAGCAGAGAAGAGGATAGATGGAGAGGAGCTGCCGACAGTGACTTTGTGAATTAATCGAGCGGAAGAGCGGATCAGTGGAGAAGCACGTTTTTCAGGGAGTGGACGGACGGAGCGCCAGAGAGGAAGGAGAGGACGGACGACCGGATAGTCTGTGGCTGTTTAAACATTAATGTGGTTCTCATGTGAATGTGGAGCCCAGCTTTAGATGAATCAAAATGGATTATCAACGGTCTGCTTTTTAAAACCAAAAAAAGAACAGTTTGTGTTTTTTCCATTCATAGAAAAAAGAACTCTTTGAAAAATTAATAACACTCACTTTATACAGTAACAGTTTTAAGTACTTTTCTTTTTTGTAAATATAGACTGTGTGACTTTAGGATTTTTTTTATTCTCTATGAGCAGGATTTTAAACAATCATTATCTGTGTTAGCTGCTGCACAGAATATTCAGGTTGTTTTTATGCAAGTTTTCTACATCAGTGTTGTCCTTAAATGAGTGGTTAGTGTCGTTGTATTATAATCAGATTTTTTTTTTCCCTCTCAAGTAATATCAGACACAGTTTTACATGCCCAAGTTGGAGTCAGTGCATGCTGCCAACATGGGATGTCAACATTGATTGGGTTTAATGGCTGGCAAGACGCCGGTCAAACTTTGATCATTTCCTGAAACCTATTGATCTTCCTGAGAGTCTGTAGTTTTTTCCCCTCCTGTTGTGTAAAAAAGAGATAATGGGGAGGCTTTGATGCAGCAATTAAGTGCTGTCATATGATTTGAAAAAGCAGTTCTTTGTCTGAAAATTTCTGCAGTTGTCGGGACTTCTCTGTATAGATGCTCCGCAGGCATCTCTTTTAATGTCTGTTGCCATAGCAATGGGCAGCAGCTGCAGACAGAACAAGATGTAAAGTTCCTCTTTCTTGTTCTATCTTTTAAAACTGGTGCTGCTCAGTTTAGTAATTTGTGTATATTTAGTAGATAAGAAGCAATTGAGTGGATTAGTGTGTGGTGTACATTTTTTAGAATTTCTTTGTCAGACAGGGTTTTTTTTGTTCTTTACTAGACGTTCTTTGTCTACGCGGAGCGCGGCAGTCTCCGAGAATCAGGGTTGTTTCAGGTCACCTGTCTCCCCCTCCCCAATCTGTGTGAGTCTGCTCAGCTCTGCTTGTCCTCAGCTCACCTTTTGTGAACAACACCTACCATCTTCATCAGTCGAGATGATGTGCCATTTTTGGGAATGACTGGATTAGATTATCACGCTGCTTGTGCATATCACCCCATGGAGCTGCTTGCCTTTAGTCGACTAATGACTTATCATTAGGTTTGCTGTGTCTGAGACAGTTGGTGTCTCTTACTGTCTGTCTGAGTGTGGGTGACTCAGGATCTCTCCTCATGTAGTGGGTCATCTCCTCTGCAGTCACCTGACCTACACTGTCCTCACTGCACAGAGGGATCCTCTGGCAGGGCGAGGGTTAATGCTGAGCATTTCAACACCTTTCTGAGGACACACCTGTACGTTCCTTCGAGATCAATTTATGTTGCCTTTTTTATGTACTAATTGCCTCTTTGGGCTATTTTATTAAGGGTGCATTCGACTACTTTGTCTGCTCTGCATCCTTTTTGATTGTCCAAGTTCTGGGTGTCTTTTGTGACTTTTCCAGCCATACTTATTTACAGCTATCTGGAAATCATCCCAGCATGCCTGGCAGTGTATGAGTGTGGCTGGATTCTCCATGGTGCTTTTTGGCCAAGACCAGATGGATGACTAGCTAGATTTGCTAGACAATCCCTCTGTGGTGCTAGACTGATGTAGGCGACTGTTGGCTTGCCATGCATCTAGCGCCCACTACAAGCTGGTGCGCTGTACTTCAGACACAGTTAGAATCTGAAGTGTTGGTGTGTGGAGGAAAAACAAATCATCTTTTTCACATGGTATCACAGAAACATTGGTGCCAAATTTACAATCTTGTGTAAGATCGGTCGAGGCGAGGTCCATACCGCGCTCTCCTATCGCAAAGTAAAGGTCACGAGATTGTAAATATGACTAGTGCCTCAACCGCACTAAGGTGTAGACCTGCCAGATCGCTGTAGGACTGTAGGTGTAGCCTTGCCTCCTGCTGAGGTCAAACCTTGGCAGACTGTTTTCTTGGTGGTACTTTGGATTGTGAGAGACTGTTAATGTAAACAGACTGTTGTTTGCCTTTGAGGTTGGACTATGCAGAACATGAGATGTTATGTGCTGTCTGTGCAGTAGTTTGTAGTAGAAAGCTCACCTGCACCTTGATAAGTTCCTCCCTTTGATAAGGAGGAAAGCACTCCTAGAATATACCAGTTGGATGGTTCATATCAAACGGGGGCTGCATCAAAGCTCCTCTCTCAGGTAACTGACGATAATCTGGGCTCGCTGTTTGAGCTGGCTGGTAACGCCGGCAACAGCTGCGCATAGGAGGGTCGATATCAAACAGAGAGCAAGCTTCATTGAGTATTTCCTGCTGGGTGAGAGAGTTCATGTTGAACTCTTGACGAGCCTCCAGCGCCATTCAGGGAACCCTGGGTTGCAACTTCAAACTGGACCAATCAGGTCTGATTACCATCTCAACGAACGCACCGGCAGTCGTCATCAGCTTATGACCTACATTCTCCAGAGTTACATCACCACTGTGCTACTGCAGTGTGTCACTATACTAGACACTGGCAACGTCTCCAACTCAACCTACCACTTTCTAATGGTGCTCCAGAAAAAGAACACATCCTAACCGAGGTGGCCAGTTTTGAAAGAACACCCCTGAACTAAGGCAACTCTACTTGTTTTAGCCATATCAGGAACTTCAGTCAGGGACGGGCCTCAGCCGGCCCAGTCTTAATACAAACTTTTTTTCTTTCTTTTTCTTATTGGTGTCTAAAACGGTGACCATGTTTAGCCTCTAGCGACCCCGGCTCGCGAGGTAAGAGAGGCAGGGAGACAGGGCTCACCATTAACATATTAGACAGAGGGACTGTTAAACAGGGCAGCCTGGAGAACGGGCAAGCAGACGAGGGAGGGGGTGAGGGGGAGATCATCTGGAAGAGGAGAGAGGAAGTGGTGGCGCGGGAGAGGGCGGAGGCGTTGGAGAGACAGAGGTTGGCGGAGTACATCGTGTGGAGGAAGAGAGAGGGCTTCCAGGAGAAGCGAGGAGACCGAGAGAAAGCAGACAAGAGCGCAGAGAAACGAAAGGAGGCCGAGCCAGAAGTGATCTGGAAGAAGAGGGAGGAAGAAGGAGACACAGGGAGGGAGAGAGCGAGGGCCATTCAGAGTGGACCTGAGACCATTTGGAGGAGGAGAGAGAGGGAGTGAGGGAGGAATTCATTGATAGAATTGAAAATACGATGGAAAGAAGGTGCTATGGGAGGGTTGCTGCCACCAGACGTTGGACTCTAGCCATACATTAGTAAGCCTCCTCTCTTCTCTAGCTTCATTGAGCTCTGCAGGTGCTTGCTGTAGTATCGACCAATCGAAACGGTGCGTTGTATGTGTTGTTGCTGTGTTAGCGTGCGCCACCCCCCTCGCGATCCCCTCGTTGGTCGCTAATAGGATTTTTATGGGCCTGTGAAGCGGGATAGAGCTGCCAAGGGGAGCTGCTTCACACATGCATGCATGTGCGCACACAGCAGCACACACACACACACAATCTTAAGACCCATTGTGGGCATTTGGAGGTTTATGCTGCCTCACACGCATGTAAACACATCACGTCCAAGCAGTCCTCAGTGTGCTGAGACACATGTGAGGGGGCGTTGAGAGACAATCACTTGTGTTGATTCTCCATGGTGCTGGTGACAGCTGGATAACGGGCCCTCACTGAGAGGCTGTTAAGTCGGGACAAGATACTCACAGATATTGTTTTACATCATGGCAAAAACACTTCACAAAGACTTTCTCAAGAGCTGAGACCACATCTTCATCAGTCCCTGGGAACACAACGGACGTAGGCGCAGATTTTACAAATGAACTGACGACAACATGATCTGCACTGGTGCGCTAAATACCAACTTTTTTCATCAGTGTTCGACGACTCACTGGGACACTCCACGCTTCCGCTGCACCTCCTGCAATTCTGCTTTCACTGTGGATAAAGCCATTTTTAAAGCAGTTGGGTTTTGGTTGCCTGGTAATGAGTGGAGGACACACAAGCAGACAGATGGATGCAGCTCTTAACGCTGAGGGAGACAGACAGATGGCTGTGTGTCTTGTACAGAGAAACTTTGAATGCTGAAACAAAGAGACTTTGACTGAATCACTAGAGCCTGTGTGGACTTGCGTGGATATAAAAACCGACACTGCAGACTCACGATGGAGCTCGTCCCAAAAACCAAGTACACCCACTTCCGTAGTGAGTCGCTGAGCTCAACGGATGAAACAAACTCCAATCCATCATCCTTCCCGCCTTCCAGTCCAGCCACCCCCCTCACTCCCTCTCCTGGTCTACCTTCTTCTCTCTCCTCCTCGTCTCTCACTCCCATCTTGCCTCCCTCCTCCCCCCGCCCGGCCGAGAACAGCCCCACCACCCTTTGCTCCTTCTTCCCCAGGATGGGATCCCTCCGCCTGGGGGTCTCCGCTACTCTCCTCCCTGGACTCAAGGCGTCAAGCAGGCACCAACAGACGCAGGCACCCGTCGAGTCCTCTGGGGACGACAGGAGCAGCTCGAGCTCCTCCCCTCCTCCCCATCACCTGGTTCCCCCTCCTCTAACTGCTCCCTCTCCCCCTCCACGACCTCCCCTGCAGGACATGAACCGGCTGGGAGGGGCGTCCAGGAGGGCACGCGTTGAAGGCGGGCAGCTGGGAGGAGATGAATGGACGCGCCATGGCTCCTTTGTCAACAAGCCCACCCGTGGCTGGCTGCACTCCGACAGTGTGGTCAGCACCACCGGCGTTTCTTACACTGTACGGGTGAGTAGTCTGCTGTGCTCTCTCTCAACAACTTAATTACAGCATTCAAAACGGACTTTTCTTACATATACAATATTTTTAACATCCTTTTTACATGCATTCCAAATTTCTGCTTGTTTCTGGTGTAGTACATGGGGTGTGTGGAGGTGCTACAGTCCATGCGAGCGCTCGACTTCAACACCAGAACTCAGGTCACCAGGTGAGACTTGACACAGCTTGGTCTGCTGCTGGCGTGCCCTTTCTTTCATCGCTTTTGTGCATGTGGAGGCGAGATGACAGGTGCGGTTAGACTTTTTGGCGGCACACACACACACACACACACACACACACACACACACATACACACACAGACGCCACTCATATGTTTCTTTCTCTAACTCGCTCACTCGCTCGCTGTCCCGCTTCCACTCCCTTTTACTTTCACTCGTTTTCGGTTCGCATTAGTGTCTGACTCCATCCATGTAAGTGTGTGTGTGTGTGTCTGTGTGTACATGTCTGCCCTGCTCTCAGCTCCTTAAATTAGAATGTTCTGGAATCCTGGTGGTTTCCGTCTGGTTTCCGTAGTGATGTTTGCCTCTGTGGCAAGGCCCGGCGAAGTTGCCAGGGGACGATAAAATACAAGCGTTTGCAACAAGATCTCATCCAATCCACATAATAATGAGTCAAGGAAGGTGTCTGAGTACATGATTGCAACACTTTCATGTTGTAAATGTTCCAGGGAGGCTATCTCGGTGGTGTGCGAGGCAGTGCCAGGAGCCAAAGGAGCCCAGCGCAGGAGAAAGGTACGTAGCACGCACACTAGAAACAGCCCACACCCATGCAGGACATTATTTATTTATACGGCTTAAGTGGGCGGCAGTGGTAAAGGGTTTTCTGGATAAGAGCTAGATTTAGCTTGATTGTCCACTCTGTGGTCAGTTGGCTATTCAGTCACACACTCTGCCTCACACACACAGATCTGGATTTAGGCTGATTGTACACTTCTGTGGTTAGCGGGCTACTCGCAGGTAATTACCAATCACTCTCTGGTCTTTCTTTCTCAATCTCTTTGTCGCGAGGGAGGCCGGGAGAGGTGGGAGCAGCAGGGTTATGTGGAGCCTGAGTGGGGTCAAAGCGGCAGACTTGGCCGCTAGTCTGCTGCTTTAAAAGACTGTGTGCGTCTGCGCTCCATGTTCCTGTTAAAACTAAAAACATCCACCCAAACAGTCCATAAAACAGGTGGCTAAATCCAGCGGCGTGCTGCCATAGCAGGGTTTGACCAAGGAATGTCGGGCCAGACAGAGTGCAGTCATGGGATGTAAACTCTCCTAGAATACATTAAGCAAGTCTAGCCCCCCCCCACACACACACACACACACACACACACATTTCATATTCTGAGTATTCTTGAGTCACTATGGACGAAAGCCTGGAGAACAGGAGGGATGGAATAAACAGGCTGGCATTGTGGTGCCGGCGTGGGCTGTGATGCTCATGGCCCGGCCCACATTTATGCGAACGTCCTGTCGACTTCCCATCGGTCACAGTTGGCCTTGGAGATGGGATCACTTTCACAATTGCAGCTGTTCTTTCACTCCCAGTCACTGGCATTTCCACACATACACCCACCGGCTCCTACACTGTCAGGGGAGCACTCAGTAGACTACTTGTTGGCATTTAAAAATAAAGAAATTTAAAAAAAGCTTGTTTTCTGTTGGTGTACCATGTTTTTTTTATTGCTCTTGGACAACATTTCTCTCCTCTGCAGCCTTCTTCTCGCTGCCTGACGTCTATTTTGGGGAAGAGCAACCTGCAGTTTGCCGGCATGACAATCAGCCTCACCATCTCCACCAGCAGCCTCAATCTGCTGGCTTCAGACTGTAAACAGGTGAGACGGAAACCACAAGTGATGCCTTGCTGCCAGCAGCAGTTTGTGTTTAACAAAAGGTGTTTCTAATAATACATGAAAAGTATGCCCATTGCTTCGATGAATCACAACCTAACTTGCTTTTTTAGCAATTTGGTCATTGGCAAAGAGTTGATGACCCTGAGAAATTCATAACCTCTTTTTTTTTTTGCACCATTTACTGTGGGCATCTCTTTAAAGCAGCTTCATCAGAGTAATGCGTAATCCTAGAGTCCACTAATAGCCACGGAGAGTTTTTTTTTTTTGTGTGTGCCTTTGGATAGCGGGGTTTCTGGAGTGCAGCATGAACACATTAACACATAACACAAAAAACCAAAACAAAACACAGAGGCCCGTTCACAAATAAAGCCTCAGACCGCACATTGTGCAGGGAGAATTAGCAAGCGTTGATGCCGCTATTGATCCAACATGCGCTGTTGCAGACTGTTAAAAAGGTGCTCCATCCATTGTCCTTTACTTTTTTTTTTTTTTTAA
>CAESWR010000242.1:1131997-1161390 GCA_903171835.1 Mullus surmuletus | reverse complement strand
CAAGCCATGCCAAGAAAACATTGCAGTCAAAAAAAAAAATGTTAAGCACAAGGTGTAGCGTGGTTACACAAGTGTAGCAATGTTGGGGCAAATTTGGATACATTCATCTCGTCTCCTTAGGGGCACCACCGGAATTATCCAGATGTCAATTATTAATTGTTTAATAATTGACGTAAAAACATTTTAAAGCAATCTCATCTGAAACCGTGAATTGTTAATACATGGATCTATTACTTGCAAGAAGTAGTATCACAACACAATCTTTGTATGGATATGAAGAATTTATTGAAAAATAATGATGGTAAACAAAATCAGATAACAGATCAAAACTATAAGTGAGGGTAAAATGATGGTTTGTTTGCTGGATATTTGTTGACGGAAGAGTAAGACAGGGCAGAAGGAGAGGTGAAAATAAGAAAGGAAAGTAATTAAATCAAATAAAATGAAAGTCTCAAAATAAGAAATTATCTAAAATCTCTTTAAAAACGGCTTGGTTGAGAAATTGAATGAATTAGTAAATCCCTATCGGCATCAACTCAATATCACTGTGGTGTGGAGTTGGAGGTCTTACTTTGTACCCAGGATGACGTTTGCGTTGGAACTCCAAAGGATCGTCTTACGGGCTGTTGAATCTAGTAACGTCGGCGAGGTTGGCTCTCCGAGGTTCTGGTGGCGTCAGCGGTGTCAGGACGTCCACGTGGTAGCTCTAAAAATCCTGATGTGTTTCAGGATACAGTGATGTTCGCAGGAACGTCGGGTATGAAACTCAGCCGATGAAAAATCTGCTCGGTTCTTCATTCGAATAAAAATGAACATAATCTCCCTGGCCAGTAGATCTAATTCTCACCTTCTTCAAACTCAGACTTGAGTTTTGAAGGTTCTCAAAAGTCAAATAAAAATATTAAAATAATCTGGAAAAATGCTCCTCCTGTTTACGCGTATTGACAGGGGAAAAGAATGTAACTCTTAATTTTACCTCACCTAAGATTTTATAAAGTCTTAGCGATCTTTGTAACGAAATCAAAATACCGAAGGCGGCCACGAAACGACTCTGGATTAAAACTGGGAACAGCAAAGAAGTTGCTTCAAGCGTCCAGTAGAAATTTCTAAGACTTGCAAGCGATGTAAAGTTAACCTGGATGTCGACAAAAAGGAAGCCAAAATAAAGTGGAAAAATTAAGGCTAAGGATACAAGCGCTAAGAGCGCAAGTAAAAGACAGAAAAACTAAGAGAGCTAAGAGGTAAGAGAGATACGAGAGTTAAGAGAGCAAGTTAAGAGAGCACCAACAAAGGATGTACGTGTGTTTTTATCCTAGTTGGGCGTGTTGCTAGGAAGAGCATCTCATTGGCGAGTTGCAGATTTTATGCCGGCAGGAGGATGGAGAAAAGAGAAGGGGGAGACATGGAAAACCCGCCAAAATCAGAATGTTCAATACATTTGATTTCCTTTGTTTCGAAGATGATGTAATCGTAACTAACACTTGCGGACCGATATTCTTCGGTTGCTGAATTGATAAATGATGAGCCTCAAAAAGGAAACACGTACATTGATTTTACTACATAATCATTAATGCATGTAAAAGTAAAACAGAAATTTAAGAATTCAGCCTACGAATGTCGTAGAACAACCGGAGTTGGACGAAATTCATCGCCGTGGTGAAATGGTTAAGGTTAAATTCGAATCCAAGCGATTAAATATTTTATTCAGCTAGATTTCATTGGTGTGTAAATGTGATGTCCATTCCTTTGTCGAGGTTTACGACCGAGGTCTGGTGTTGCTTCTCTGGCTTGAAAGGAAGGTTTGTTGTCCCAAACCTGATCTTTCTCGGGCCTGGAAAGATTGCGTTTATACGAAAGGTCAATTTTTGACCTCCATGTCCAGTCCAGTGCTCTTTATTGCTGGTCCGAGGAACCTCTAGCTGATCTGGCGAGGCTCATGCTGACATCTTTATTCCATGGTGGGGAAAACAAGTTGTCTTTGGTGGAAGATTTGGTGGAGATGTCGATTCCAAATAGGAGAAGAATGGCCAGGTATCACAGTCTGTCCTCTGTGACCATGGTTGTTTTAATCCCAAGGAATGTAGCGTTAAACATGAGGAAAGGCGAAACTCACTACACAAGCCATGCCAACAAAACTTTGCAGTCAAAAAAAAGCGTAGCATGGTTACACAAGCCATGCCAACAAAACATTGCATTCCAAAAAAATGTTAAGCACAAGGTGTAGCGACATTACACAAGCCATGCCAACAAAACATTGCAGTCGAAAAAAAAATGTTAAGCTCAAGGTGTAGCGAGATTACACAAGCCATGCCAACAAAAAATTGCATTTGAAAGATGTAGCGTGCAGTTTCCACCAAAACATTTCAAGCAGTAGCACAACTTGAGTTGGAAAGGTCAAAGAGTCAAAGCAAGAAAGCAACGTGTGCAATGTAGCAAACAAGCATTGTTCAAAACCAAGTAAAAAAGCTGGTCAAACTAGCTTAGCACTGAAAGAAAGAATGCAACATGTGAGAAATGCAGCAGACCTAGCATTGTTCAAAACCAAGCAAAGAAGCTACAGAGTCAAAACCGACCAACAAGGTTGAAAAGCCAGCAAATCACAAAACTAGCTTAGCATTCAAAGCAAGGAAGCAACATGTGAGAAATGTAACCAGCACACAACCCAACAAGCCCCATACTAGCAGACATGCACAGTGAAAGATCACAACTCTTGAAAGCAGAAGATTTATAAACCAGCAAAACTGAGACATGAAAAACTTCAAGTGAAGTCACTTAACCAGGGACGCAGAACTCTAGGCAGCAAGGTATCTTGAGTTTTGTGAACTTTTAGGAGGGAAATTTGCGTGTCCGTCGGATTTAGTTTTACACATGCACAAAATATTCCTGCAGATACAAGCCATGCCAAGCAAACATTGCAGTCAAAAATAAATGTTAAGCACAAGGTGTAGCGTGGTTACACAAGCCATGCCAACAAAACATTGCAGTCAAAAAAAATGTTAAGCACAAGGTGTAGCGTGGTTACACAAGCCATGCCAACAAAACATTGCGTTTGAAATGGTGTAGCGTGGTTACACAAGCCATGCCAAGAAAACCTTGCGTGATTAATGCAGATTTATAAACCAGCAAAACTGAGACATAAAAACTTCAAGTGAAGTCACTTACCATGGACGCAGAACTCCAGGCAGCAGGGTATCTTGAGTTTTGTGAACTTGGGGGGAAATTTGCGTGTCCATCAGATTTAGTTTTATACAAGCCATGCCAAGCAAACATTGCAATCAAAACGTTAAGTACAATGTGTAGCGTGATTACACAAGCATGCCAACATTGCATTCAAAATGCAATGCAAAATTCAAACTAGCTTAGCATTCAAAGCAAGAAAGCAACATGTGAAAAGTGTAGCCAACAAACGAGCATTGTTCAAAAACAATCGAACAAGCTACAGTCAAAAAACACCAACAAGGTTCAAAACCCAGCTAATCACCAAACTAGCTTAGCAAGAAAGCAACATGTGAGAAATGTAGCCAATAAACGAGCATTGTTCGAACCCAACACAAGGTTCAAAACCCAGCTAATCACCAAACTAGCTTAGCAAGAAAGCAACATGTGAGAAATGTAGCCAATAAACGAGCATTGTACAAAGCCAACACAAGGTTCAAAACCCAGCAAATCACCAAACTAGCTTAGCATTAAAAATCAACATGTGAGAAATGTAGCCAGCACATAAGCTACAGAGTCAAAACCGACCAACAAGGCTGAAAACCCAGCAATTCACAAAACTAGCTTTGCAAGAAAACGTGAGAAACATAGCCATCAAACGAGCATTGTTCAAAACCAATCGAACAAGCTACAGACTCAAAACCGACCGACAAGGTTGAAAACCCAGAACACAAAACTAGCTTAGCATTCAAAGCAACATGTGAGAAATGTAGCCAACAAACGAGCATTGTTCAAAGCCAACACAAGGTTCAAAACCAAGCTAATCACCAAACTAGCTTAGCATTAAAAAGCAACATGTGAGAAATGTAGCCAGCAAATAAGCTAGTCAAAGCCAACACAAGGTTCAAAACCCAGCAAATCATCAAACTAGCTTAGCATTAAAAACACATGTGAGCAACAAGCTACACCCAGCAAACAAGCTACAGTCAAAGCCAACACAAGGTTCAAAACCCAGCAAATCGTCAAACTAGCTTAGCATTAAAAACACATGTGAGCAACAAGCTACACCCAGCAAACAAGCTACAGTCAAAACCAACACAAGGTTTAAAACCCAGCAAATCAAACTAGCTTAGCATTAAAAAAGAAAGCACATGTGAGCAACAAGCTACACACAGCAAACAAGCTAGAGTCAAAACCAACACAAGGTTTAAAAACCAGCAAATCAAACTAGCTTAGCCTTAAAAAAGAAAGCACATGTGAGCAACAAGCTACACCCAGCAAACAAGCTACAGTCAAAGCCAACACAAGGTTTAAAACCCAGCAAATCAAACTAGCTTAGCATTAAAAAAGAAAGCACATGTGAGCAACAAGCTACACCCAGCAAACAAGCTACAGTCAAAGCCAACACAAGGTTTAAAACCCAGCAAATCATCAAACTAGCTTAGCATTAAAAACACATGTGAGCAACAAGCTACACCCAGCAAACAAGCTACAGTCAAAGCCAACACAAGGTTTAAAACCCAGCAAATCACCAAACAAACTTAGCATTAAAAAGCAACATGTGCGAAATGTAGCCAGCAAATCACCAAACTAGCTTAGCATTAAAAAGCAACATGTGCGCAATGTAGCCAGCAAATCACCAAACTAGCTTAGCATTAAAAAGCAAAAAAGCACATGTGAACAAGCTACAGTCAAAGCCGACAATGTTCAAAACCCAGCAAATCACCATTCAAAGCAACATGAGAAATGTAGCTAGCATACAAGCTAACAAGCCACAAACTAACAGACATGCCCAGTGAAAGATCACAACTATTGAAAGCAGAAGATGTATAAACCAGCAAAGCTTAGGAATGAAAACTTCAAGTGAAGTCACTTACCAGGGACGCAGAACTCCAGGCAGCAGGGAAGAAGACGTGAAGGTTTGCTGCTCTTTGCTCCTCGGTGATCTTCGTGCAGTCCCAGTGGCACAGCAGCTTCTCTAGAGTGGGAGCTTAACTGGACTCAGGTGTGCTGATTAGTGGTGGGAAACTTCACAGGAAGTGGTGGGCAGAGCAGGGACGAATACAGTTTTACAAAATAAAATAGGAACTTTAAACAGATCTCACCACATCTCCAAACTGTGTTCTCCGCCTCTGACATCAAAAACATGGGTTTGTTGCAGCGTTTAGATCATGTCAGGAGATTACGTTTTATGTTCCATTGAAATTACTCCCTTTACTTTTTTTACATTACTGCCACATTTGAACTGCCTCCCTTTGGTTATTGTGTATGTTAACCTGTTTCTGTGCCCTAATCAAGCACAGATTCAGATTCAGACTTTTATTGTCATTGTACGAGGCATACGATGAAATTAAAGCAGCACGGAGTGTTTTCCTAAAAAAAAAAAGTGGAGTAACAAATAGAATATAAACAAAATGAAATAGACTCTCTAACAAACAGTTAAATAGTAGTAATGTAAGATGTACAAAATATGTGCAACAGTGCAGCGTCACGGTACAGCAGTGCAAAACATGACAACAAGTAGCAGCAGTGGGGGGGGGGTTAGTGTGTGTGTGTGTGTGTGTGTGTGTGTGTGATGGATGTGGAGAGCAGAGAGGGGAGGAGGTGTGTGTGTGTGTGTGTTAAGTGTGGTGACTGTATGAGGGAAGAAGCTGATCCTGAGTCTGTTGGTCCTGGTTGTGATTGAGCTGTAGCGTCAGCAGGTCAAACAGGTGAGAGGCAGGGTGGGTGCAGTCTGTGATGATCTCCTGAGCTCTGCTCAGACAGCGGGAGGTGTGGATGTCCCTCAGGGAGCGGAGGGGACGGCCCATTATCCTCTCTGCTGTCCTCAACACCCTCCGGAGCCCATGCCGCTCTGCCTCAGTGCAGTGAAGAACCACACTGTTGCAGTACATCAGGATGTTCTGGATGGTGGATGAGTAAAGGCTCTCAGCAGCTCCTCTCCAACAGTGTTCCTCCTGAGCACTCTCAGGAAGTACAGGCGCTGCTGGGCCTTTTTGACAGCTCTGGTGTTCTCAGTCCAGGAGAGGTCAGCTGAGATGATGGTGTCCAGGTGCCTGAAGCTGTGGACCCTCTCCACCCAGTCACCATTTATGCAGAGGGGGGGCAGCTCAGATCTGTGTCTCCTGAAGTCCATTATGATTTCCAGAATGAGTTGCTCATGCAGGGACTGAGGGGAGTGAGAGGTCAGAGAAAGATGCCAAAGGGGCTTTGAGTGTGTTGTTCATGACTTCAAACACGAGACATGGTCTGATTTACCACGAGCTTCAGCTCAAACTCCTAATAAAGATAAATAAAGAACCAAGCACATCACACCAGGCAACCATGGCCTGTTGTGCTGTATTCCATTTCTATTGTCTGAAATGACACTGCCTTAACACACATTAATCCAACAGCTCTATCCTGTGGTCACATTAGGTACTGCACTACATAGCAACACATTGAGGAGTGAACGCACACAGAATGCAAAAATATTAGCAGGTCAGAAGTTAAAGCAGTGACGAAGACACAATTTATAGAATGAATGGATCAAAGAAAGTGAGGGGAAATATCTTCTTTTTTTTTTTTTTAAACAGGGGAAGCGCAGGAGCAGGCAGGTGAAACAGGACAGAGGAGCGATGACAAGTCAAAGTCCATGAAACACAGATTATTGCAGTGCTGGAGACGTGACAGAGAGCACAGCGTTAACAGGGGAACACGAAAGGACGCGATGAACATCTGCAGGAAAGTGCTGTGAGATTGGATAGAGAGACAGACAGATACTTTATTCATCTGACAAAGAATTCATGACTTTCAGTTTGCTGGCTTCCAGAAGGAGTGATGGTGGAGGTCCCTCGGTCCTCAGGGAGGTGGCGGTGATGCACCTGGAAGTGGTTTGCGACGGCTATTAAAAGCAGACGAAGAAGAAGAATCGGACAAACAACACAAACCAACACGATCGCAAACATGACATAATAAAAGAGTAGACGCCGCACTGGCTGCTGGTGCGCAACAAATACGGCCGCCATCTTGGTCCGGTCATCTTTCACATGGACATAATAAAGACGTATTATGTGTCAGGTACTTTTGTCAGCTGGTCAAAAATCAGTCGGAGAGGATCTCAGTTGAAAAGAAAAAGGAGTTTATTCGGAAATGTGGTCACAGCTGAAGCAGATCAGCGCTGGACTCAGATGGCAGGAGCTGCACAGGATCTCAGCCACAATGAGCACCGACACATGGAGAAACAACCTTCTTAGAGACAGCTGATGGTCTTCATGGGCTGGTCCTGCCCAGGCGCAGTCATCTATAACGCACAACCGTGTTTTACTTTGGCCATTCTATTTTGTCTTGTATAGTAATGATGTATGAAATCACCACATGTTGTTGTTGAGGCGTGTAGCGAGTGTAAAGAATCCGATAGTTAGAAGACAAAAAAATGTGAGATCAGAGTCCCAGACCAGTCCCTGAAGTTCTGTTCAGCAGACCAGAGAACTCAACCCTCGAACTCAACCCGTGTGATTACACAAGCCATGCCAACAAAACATTGCATTCAAAATGTGTAGCGTGATTACACAAGCCATGCCAAGCAACATACTCAAAAACCATTACAGCAGCAATATGACTTGCCATCCAGGGTTGACAAACATGATTCTGCTTTCTCCTCCCTCGTTCTTAATAAAGATGTGATTATTTTAATAAGTCCGATCAGCCTGGTCACCGTAGAGGAATAATTACCAGTTGAGAAAGAGTAAAGCTTTTCAAAGCCTTCCTTAAAAGTCCCAGAGTTCCCTCTGGTGGACAAAGGGGAGCACATCACTGTTAGTGCATTTTGAAGTCCTGCTCTCTGATGAAAACTCTTTTAAATCCCAGCAGCTGTGATTTGACAGTATCAGCAAATGTGTGCTTTGGCTGAAAAATGGATTTGTGCTACAAGGCATTGGTATCCATTTGTTTATAAGATACACTTTGATGTCCAGTTTACTGAGGCCAAACTGATTGGGGGCTTGAGGTTGATGGAATTTGCAAACTTTTCATACAGAGACTGTGTAATTTTGGCCATCAACTTAATGTTGCTGCAAAATGAGTTGTGTGAGTTTAGAGGAATTCTAGCCTCACAGGTTCTGCTCCCTGTCTGGAAAAACCACGGCACTGCCCTTATCTGCCTGCACAATGATTATTTCTTTGTAAGCATGGTGAGAGATTCTGTCTCTGTGTCATGAATTTTTAAACTCTGAATAAAGAATTGTCAGTAAAAACAGCACAAGTCTGCTTTCATAACATGCAAAATTATCTGGTCCCCTCAAGGTTCATTCATTAGTCATATCAGCTTGTTAAATGATGAGCTGCTTGACCTATGCTGTTGCCATTATTCTCACTTGAAATCAATCTCATTATTTAGGATTTATTTTCTGTTTGGGGGCACAAATCCAAACAATCTACTCTTCTCCAAGTGGTGACGCAACCTGAAAATCCTCCAGAGGCTCAACTGTCCCATTTCACAACACCTGCCACGACCTTGGGAGACTTCATATGAAGGCTGCATCCTTTATGGACCTTGTGGGCCGCAGCTTGTATGCTTGGTAAATAATGTGCTGATGGAGTTATGATTTGTGACATCCTGATGGATTAATATTTTAGAATGGGAATTTAGTTGGATAATTTACAATAAAGTGTATAATTTGCATTTCATTGACATATGTTGGAAATCCAGTGATGTATTTGTGTACACAGCCACTCATCTCATCAAGAGTGAGTGTGACATGTCATGGTTGCATTGTGATCTTATAATCATCACTTATCATTACCGTTTGAAATAACATGTAACAAATATAAATTTAAAGCACATCATTTGTTGTAAGTAAAATATTAACATTAATAACTATTATAATCTCCTCTAGTCTATATTCAGGCCGCACACAAGCTCAAAACATGCACAAAGAACAGAGCACTGGACAGTAAACCTTTAATCCAACATTATTTCCATTGCATTACAATGATTTAAAACATCCTTAACGAGCTGGGTACTACAGGGGACAGGTTTCCATTTTCTCTAAGAATATGCCGTTTGATAATGTTATTTCTTTAGCCCTTGCAGTCTTTACTTTGAACAATAAGAATAGAAAAATGACTTTACCAAGTTCACATTTGTAACACCTAAAAGCATTGAGTTGTGCATTTGGCAAGGCAATGTCAGACATGTGAAATATCAAAGAATCCATACTTTCATAACAACAAGGACCATCAAATTAGACAGAGGGAAGGTGAGGTGAATGACACTGTACAACATGGGTACAGACAGCTACGAGGACATGTTTTAACAACAGAAATGCTCACGACAGATTAAAAATATAATTGTGTGTTTCAAATGATGAGAATCAAATTCAAATAAGATATTTTACAACCACTGTCTGACACAAGCAATCCATCACAGTAGATCAGTATTTCTTTTGTACAAACTATACTATCACACATGGTAATGTAGTTTGTGTGTGTGTGTGTGTGTGTTTGTTTCTACATTTCAGAGGGTTACATTTAGATGCAAACAAAATGTTTTTCTCTGCATATATGTCTTAACACAAGTTTTTGGAGCTTTGTTTCCTGTTGGCAGTAAATTACGAGTGCACATTCTTCCTAAAAGCTGAGGAGCATTTTCATTGTCTCATAGTAATTAAAGTTAAATGTTATTCATTTGTATTGATTTTTCAAGATCCATGCACTATTCCCTGAGAAGTTCCTTCTAAGAAGAAGACCAATCCCAAAATGAAAAAGAGGAAAACAACCAGTCTCTGAACTGGATCTGCACAGAAATGAAGTTCTTCACAGCAAGTGCTCCACGCCAGTTTAAGGGTTAGGGTTAGGGAAATTCTTAAAGCAACAGCCAACAATAAAGACAAAGAGACATCTATTGTGATGATTTGCACATCGACTGTGGCATCTTCATAGAACAACACATTTTACATCGTTGGAAGTCTCATTTATCACCTTGCCTGCTGCCTGTTTCAATGATCTGATCTCTGACCAGTGTCTGGGAAATGCTGCTTTAATTAAACTCACTCAAGTTTTCTTTGTATTTCACTTTAGCAACCCTACATCCATCCATTGTCTCTCGTTTGGGTGGGCTGGCGGGGGCAGCAGCTCAAGCAAAGACCAGTGCCGCACACAGATAAACCAGTGACTCGAATATGTTGTGTCGATTTGGGTTCCACTTGCTCTCACATAAAATGAATGAAACAGTGACACAGGAAGGCTAGTAAAGGGACCTGGAACTGAATTGTCATAGGTCATTCTTTCATACAAAATACAAGTGAAACCAGTTTTGCCTTGGTCTTAAATTCTGGCAAAATTAAATTCTTTAGTATTATAATTAGAAAATACATTTACATCAGAGATGCCGCTATCCCGCCAAGTCTTTGAGGGCCCTGGACATTTATCATATGAAACATCCGTCTACATGCCCACCAGTGGACACATGAAGAAGTAAATAGTTTTCTCCTCAGGTAGACCACAGCCAGCAGCTGTCAGGCACACACGCGCACACGCACACAAACACACCAATGTTAAAAGCATTGTGAAGGCAACATCTTTGTTTGGTGTGTACTGAAAAAATCGAAACCTTGAAAATGCAGTGAAAACAACTCCCAATAGGTAAAGTCTACACATTTGCAATGCTGAGCGAGTTCTGATACCCGACGGGTCCAGAACGTGTGCCTTAGTATTCCACAGTCACTGCTTTTGTCTTGAGGTATTCCATGAGAGCGTCCTCTCCTGTCAGAGATGAGAGCTGGGTCACCTTCATCATTTTGGATGTCACATACAATTATTGATTTGTTAATCAATGAATTTGAATTCCTGTGTTGACAAGCTTCCTGTCAAAATTGACCAAACATTCATTTTCCTTATGACAAACTAGTACAATAACTGTATTCATCCAGCATGTCTCAATCACACTTGGCACACTGTCTTTGTTTATAAGAAATCCGTGGTGTAGAACCAACTTCAGTTAGTCTTGTATTGTTTAAGATTGTCATTGTTAACACTCTGTTCTTTCATCTGGAACTGCACCAAAATGTGCTTGTTCTGTTTCAGTTCATCCGGGTGCCTTTACAATGCTGGGTGTAGTTCCGAATTACAGTAATTAAAATTAAATGAAATATTTTGTAAAATTTTGACAAAGCGAGCCACACATTTCCATACCATCACTCACCTAAGTCTTTGCCAAAGCCCGATTGCTTAAAACCTCCAAAGGGTGAGGCCACGTCGGTCTTGTTGTAGGTGTTGATGAATACTGTTCCAGCCTCCAGGCGCTCACTAGTATACATTGCTTTGCTGATGTCACGAGTAAACACGCCTGAGGCCAAGCCATACTCTGTGTCATTGGCTCTTTGTAGCACACCGTCAATGTCACTGTTTTCAGGAGGACAACATCGGTTAGCTTCTCACATGAGATCGCAACAGGGGTCAAGTGCTGTTCGATTACTTACCCATCTTTGAATTTGGACACCACCATGATAGGGCCAAAAGACTCCTCTTTGGCAATGAACATGTGGTCCTCCACCTCAGTGAACACTGTGGGCTCCATGAAGAAACCTAACAATGATCGCAATCATGATTAACCTACGAGTATTCGTTAAGAGAAATGGGCTCTGGGTATAAAGCGGCTTCCTTTAGATGACTGGTGAACAAAACTCCACGCACATTTAATGGTCCCTTTCACACTATCATTCACACCCACATTTAGACACTCATGATAGAGTCTGCACTGCAATGAGCTGACTTGTTCGTCAAGGAGTGGTTTGAGGCTCGGTGCGTAGCTCAAAGACACTTTGATGACACAAGAGTTATTGGTTTGGTAGGTAAAAGAACTGTTCCTAAAATACACTTATATTAACATTAATACACCTATGGCAGAGCCTGCCATGAAAGATATCTACCGGCTCATCGATGCCTTGTCCAAGGACACTTCGACATGATCTCTGGCTTGGAGGACTGAACTGGAAATACTCCATTTACTTGACTGACTTGCGCTATTCCACACTTAATCTGTGCAGGATATAAATTACATTCATTCATCATTCTTCACAACACGAATCTTCTCCAGTAAACCATGTGTAGACTGATTCAAGCAGTCTTCAGGGTTCATCTAAGGTTTGTTTTTGTTTTTTCATTGAATAAACCCGTAAATGTGTCACTTTTAGACACCGCTGTGACTTTTTATAGGTGGTATCTGACTGCGCTCTACCTTGTCGGTCAACCTGTTTGCCTCCATACACAAGAGTAGCTCCCTCCTTCACACCCGCCTCACAATACTCCAGCAGTTTGTCCAGGTGGGCTTTGTGGTTCTGTGGACCATGGTCGGTTGAACGATCCAGGGGGTCTCCGATCTTCATCTTTTTAATCTCCTCCACCTTAAAAGAAGTAATGAAGTTAAGAAATAGCTATGACCATTTAAGGTTCGATTGAAGAGATTTCTTTAAAAAATAGTATTTATAAATGATCACATTTTGACAATGCGACTGTCAGTAGAAGGGAGAGAGAGCCGTGTTCTGGAGTAGACTGTGACGGCATGCTGGTTTACAGTGTCTATTGTTTTAAATAGGCATACTATTAGCTCATATCACGCAAGACAGCTTTACTTTTGACTGACTCACCACTCGGCTGATGAACTCATCGTGAATTGATTCCTCCACAAAAAGACGCCCAGCAGCAATGCAGTTCTCACCTTTGTTGAAAAAAACTGAACTCATGCCCTGTCGACATAGACACAAAATGAAAGCTCGGTATTTGACCAAGTTTAGTGGCATTGATTTTTTTTTAAGCATTTCATTGAGCAGCATTGAGTTCCAATAAAAGTATGAGTCGGAGGTGAAATGTGTCGATGTAATATATACTTATTTTTTTCTGATTAAATAGAAAAAAAGACACAGAATACAACGATTTAAAACTATTGAACTACAAACAGTATTTGAAATGTTACATTACATTTGTCCAATCATTTTTTGACTTCTGATAATTGACTTATATTTCTTTCCCCAAGTCTGTTAATGAAGCCTGATTGATTACTAGGAGATGTTCATACCGTTCTGTGCTCACTGAATCTCTTAACCTACACCTACTGTAATTTCTACAACATTATGAGTCCCAAAATATAACAATGAGACCAACGTAAGGCATCATGTCTTTGCCCTGCCAAGGCTGCTTGTGGCTATACATTTTATATTTGAGATTGCACATTAAAGTATGCATAAATTATTTGTTAAACACTGAAAAGGGCTAGCATGTAGAGGTTGTTGGAGCCCAAGTATATGAAAACACCAAAGCCCCATGGGTAACCATGGCCCAAAAAGCCTGATAAATACAGAACCTTAGAGGGCTGCATCCTGACTTTATGCCACACTGGGACAAGGCTGCAAAGACGAGTAGTCGTCTCACACCACAACAAAGTCCATTAAAACTCCAATCGATGGAAAACAGAGAGAAGAGCAAAAACGTTTGGCTTCGTGAAGTCTATACTTCAATATAACGACCGTATTAGAACGGTTGATGGCCAAACTATTCTGATGGTTCTCATTCGTGAGGCAGATAAAAAACCCAACCCAAACTTCCCGCTCTCACCATGCGAACAGCCTTGTCCATATCACAATCACTGAAAATGATGAGCGGTGACTTTCCACCCAGCTCCAGAGAAACCTTCTTTAAATTACTAAGAGCACAGCTGAAGGAAAGATAAACATATCACAAGTGAAATATTATGCTTCATCAGAATTGCTGGGATGACTATATTGAGCCATACCTTTTCATAATCTGTTTGCCAATTGGTGTGGAACCAGTGAAACCCAACTTGCGAATGTCTGGGTGGTCGGACAGCCGCTGGCCAACCATTCCACCTGGAGGGGAGAAATGAGAGATCTACAGCACCTTGAGACAGGTTCATATCATCATTGATCTTCTATTTGCACTCATTACCTGAACCTGGCAAAATGTTGATAACTCCCTTTGGAATGCCGGCTTTCACTGACAATTCAGCAAACTTCAGTGCTGACAGCGGAGTGACCTGAAGACAGACATCAACTAAACGACAATGCCAATCCCATGGAGACACGTGACTACACTTTTTAGTCAAGGTGAACACTTAAGAGTCATGGATTTTGGAACACATAATCAAAGTGTCTGCAACAACATCTACATTTCTGTTAAGCAAATTTCAGCATCAGGGACGGCAACATATACAAAATAGGCCCATATGTCGGTGTATGGAGAGAGGGAGAGAGAGAATGAGAGCCTGTCAACAACATGCAGGCAGAAGGTGCCAGCACAGCTGGTCAGATTGATATCCAATTTTAAAATTTCACTTCCACTCCTTAATTCTTTCTTCCATTTTTTTCTAAAACATTATCACGGTACTTTATCTGTTTTCACGATTTCATAAAAACAAATCAAAATCTAAAATGGCTCCATTTCTCAAGGTGAGCTCACATCCTATGACTCTCAACAGAAAGTGAAACATCATCACAACAGTGTCTTTACAACAGTGTGTGTGTGTGTGTGTGTTCCTGGGCAAATGTTTGTGTGGGGCATGTATGGCCACCTGTGCAGGTTTAAGAACCAGTGTGTTTCCAGCTGCCAGGCACGCAGCACTCTTCCATGCCAGCATCATGAGCGGGTAGTTCCATGGGATGATGATGGCACACACACTGCCACGCACACAAACAAACAGTTAACAGATTACAAACATGCACACAGATGTAGTGCTCCCTCCACAGTCTTACCCCAGCGGTTCTCTCCTGGTGAAGGTCAAATTACGGTTGGGCCGGGCCTGGTTGATGGGAATCGTCTTGCCCTGAAAACAACCACGTGTCAAGTGCGTGAAACATTTTTAAGGTGCGCGTGCCAACAACAGAAAAAGACTGCAGAACATTAACTCACCTGAATCTTGTCACACCAGCCAGCAAAGTAGCGGAAAGTCTGGATCGACATGCCGATGTGTGTTTTCAGGGCCAGAGTGTACACAGCTCCTGAGTCAATGGATTCAATGGTGGCTAGCTCTTCCTGGTGTTCCTCCATCAGGTCTGCAAGCCTATCAGATAGAAATCCAGACCTTCAAATTAATTCAGATTCCACAGCTGTTAAAATTACGTCTGATTATTCTGACCTCACTTCTGTGAGGGGCTTCATGTTTTCCTAATGGCAAACATGACATAAAAAATAAAATGCAGGTATCTGAGGTACAGTAAATTCTTTTAATTAACTATTTTATACTCTGCTTCTTACCCTAAATCACTGATCAAATAAAAGACAGTAAAAATCTTGTTTAACAATAATAAAAGCGAAACGGAGGTGCAAAATGGAAATGGATGTTACACAATATTTGTCAAGACATCAGGGGGATTTGCTATGAAGGCCCGTCACTCAGCCGGCTCCCTCAGAGGTCTGTCCATGAATGAAACTCTAAATCGCATTTTAACTTGCATTGGTGTGCACTTTGATGCTTTGCAGGTTTTTGGTCGGAGTGTTCTATTTCTCCAGTAAGTCTTTGACTGCGGCCTCCGAGTGCCACTTACTTGTAAAGCAGACTTCCTCTGTCTCGCGGGTTCATCCGGCCCCAGGCTCCGTGCTCGTAAGCCTCTTTAGCAGCCGCCACTGCTCGGTCCACATCCCCCACTGAGGCGTAGGACACCTTACAGATGACCTGGTGTGGGATTGGATCACCATAAATGAATGTGGTTAGCGCTAATTGATTGGAATTGTAGTTTTGCACCCACAATTTGCACAGTCTTAGGCAGGTGTGTCAGGCCACTTACAGATCCATCCGTTGGATTGATGGTGTCGTAGGTCTTGCCGTTTTCTGCTTCTTCAAAATTGCCATTGATAAAACACTGGTGTGGCATTTTCACTGTCATATTGTTCACTTCCTTGGTTGCCTGAAAGTAGTCACATTGCAACAATCACAACACGAGGCAAACATCCCAGACTGATTTTCTTATCAAATCTAAAAGGGTTTTTATCTTCAGCAGCTGATTACTAATCCTTCTTGAAGAGTTCATATGAGACGAAAAAGTGATTCCTCTATTCCAGCTCACATAGTCAATGACGAGCTGGGCCTCCTGGTCTTCTCCTCTCAGCTTCCGGACAAACATCTGGATGAAGTCCTGCAAGGTGGTGGCCATGTACACATCTTCATTCTGTAGCTGGACGGCAGCAAACTTTTGCTTCACCTCCTCGACCAACCTGGATTGACACGTAAGCAGTTAATGTGCCACTCGCAGACAGGAAGGTTACACTGACAGAAAAATATACATTTGCAATAACTTCACCTAACACACGTTTATTAAGTATTTTTTATTGTTTTCATTGGTTACATTACTGCTTTTTGACCCTATTTTTTGATGTGTGGCTTAAAGGTGCAAGTAAAACAGGATCGTTCAGGATCAATAAACTACGAGTCTCATGTCACCTCATCTGCTATTGAGGAGTTAATTTTCTGCACATCCTGACACGTCGGACATGAGATCCGATGGACAAGAGTGTTTGATGTTGAATATTTGTTCATATATTTATGGAATTGGGATCAAATATGTTGGACATCCACCAAACTTTTGGCCTCTTCTTCCACAGTCTCTCTGCTGCGCTGTCACACACATCTTAGCGCACGTCGGTCTTCCAAATTCACAAATGCGTGCAGCCCACCTCTTGTCCACATGAGGATGCAATTGCACCAGATTTTGTGCTCAGACTAAGCCTTTCTAAGCACTGGTATGAAAGTAAGAGCCCTCTGAGTCACCCATAGATACCATTCGCTCAAGAAATAACAAAAAAATATATTTTTACTTAAAAAATAAGTCAATGACTGAAGCAGCTGCTCTACTTGCTTTCATGCTCACCTGACTACATCCATTGAGGCAGCTCCCGACTTGAAGAAATCTGTTGTGTCTTCAATGACTGGCACATTAGAGAGGATGCCCTTCCAGATGTTCTGTGGTAAAGACAAGCATTCCTCGTTGGTAGTGTAGCTGTCAATGTGATGCATCTGACAAAGCTTTAATGAAGCTCCTGCAACATGAAAAACCCAGCAGTGTTTTTTGTCTTCAATACGTGTCATTAAAAGATTCAGAAATTGTAAGGAGACTGCGCACACTGTGGACAGAGACTGCGCACACTGTGGATGGCCACGGTGCCCCTTTTGGTGGAACTGCCCAACGAAACATTTGCATAGTTAAACAATGATATATTTTCTTCTAGTATGAATTTAAAAAAAAAACTGCAGTTGATCTAACGAGTAAATAATGCAGAGATCCTCTCAGAGCGGAGCAGTCCAAGAACTTACTCTGATCTCTTCGGCCATCTTCCTTTCATCCTCTGTCAGCTCCACACTTGTCTCTTCTTGAGAAGAGAAGTACTTGGATGCAGGGATCATCTTTCCGTTTTCAAATTGAAGATTCCTCACCAAAAGCTGAGGTGGAAACAATAAATGGATAATTCATGGAAGGGGAGAGAATATGAACCAACACGTCATGTCTTTGTGGTCAGCAGCTGTGTTTGGACAAAAGCAAAGCTCCCACTTGGAGCAGTCGAAACTCCTATAAGTTTACTTGGGAGCGGCGTTGACACAAACTCACCGTTTTTCCATCAGATCCATACAGCACAAGTCCATTCTTGGTGACCATGCCAGGCTGGGATGCACCTTCAATCTCCAGGGGCTGACCAGCTGGTGCCGAGCCCTCCAACATGGACGATCCATACAGAGTCACCGACTGTATGAACAGCCAGAGAAACACGCACATGTGTTAGCGCATATTCCAACACAGTGTTGTGAGTAAAAAGTCATCTTGAGGCAAAAAAAACCTCTTAAGCAAGTTTATTTCTTTACACAAATCATTGTGTTTATTTCGCCCACATTTGCATCTGCCAGGACACCCTGACGGGGACAGAGTTCCAGCCTGACTGCCATTGCAAGTTCAGTGAAGCATCATCTGTGACTGAAATCAGATCCTATCGTACACTCATTCTGACCCAAATAAACTATATTTATTTGTATGTCTTTTTCTGGAGCCACAAATTGGAATTGAAAAGGTGAAAAGAAGCAACATCGATATAGCTGGTGTCCAACTTCAACACTGAGCTCATTTTTTGACATGATTAAATTACAGCCATTTATTGGAGGTACAGATGAGGCCAGTGAGATTAATAACTGGACTGGCTCCTCCTCCCCCCTCTGATGTTCTATCAAATTCATCGGCCGCAGCAATTTTGTCTCCTCATGTCTGAAACAATCAAAATAAGTCAAGAAGACAAGGAAGAACGCCAGCACTGAAGGTCCACCCACATCCCACCCTCGTCTGTGGGATCTTGAGGTCAAAACTTTGGAAACCTTTGGAAATGGTGACAGCATATTCGAAGCTGTTGGATATCTGACTCAGTGCAAACTGAACCAGTTCAAACTGACAACATACTGTACATGCTGTGTGTGACCTTTAATATTCCAGGAAACGCACCTGACCATCAATCACAGTCCAGGCACCAGGGACTTTATCATGGCCACGGATCCAGTTGTGGACGGACTCGGCTGGCTGGGCCAGGTTGACCTGTCGGACACAAAAATGCCAGAGTCAACATTCTGACTGAAGTCTGTGTGATAGAAAGGGAGGACTGACAGCTGACGGCACAGTCTCGGTGAAAAATTAACTCTTTGCTTCAACAACCACACTCATTTTACCCACTGTCAGTTCAAAATGGAATGAACAGCTGCACACAGAAGCCCACTGCATACGCTGTCCACACGTCGATGAAAACGCTCAAAAACTGCATTTTTTCTCTGCGTTTGGTTCAATGATCCACGTAAACTGTGTTTTTACTTCTTAACAACAGACATTTTCTAAAGCGCCCTCTCTGTGCAGTACACCTTGAAAAACTACGTGTGGATGGGAAAACAGTTTTTGGTGGCCATGTGATGCGTTCCCACAGGGACGGTGTGCTTGTGACGTCACACTGTGCACCGCATGCTCTTCTGTTTCCATCCTGACAGCTGGAGAACTGTTGCACAGAGTCCAGAACCGTGACATTAACAGAAGAGGACAGAGAAATCTTTCCCATTGTTCTTTCTCGCAATGGCAAATGTGGCCAATGTAGTTTTACTTTGGATTTTGTTTTGTTTTCCCAATCAACTTGCAGTTACTAATTCACTTTTTATAAGTATCCAGGTCCATGTGGACGGGTCTGCGACTGGTGAAAAATGAGGGGAGGTTGAGTGGCACAGGAGTGAAACTAACTACTGATAGTCCCTCTCGTTACGTGAGAGAGAATGAAGGAGTGTAGAGGTTAATTGGTTATAACATAAATGGTTAGTAACAGAAACCCACCATCGCTATTTTGCCAAAGGAATTGTGGGCAGCGTGTCCGTCTGCCCCCGACAGCAGGCTAAGGGCCCCGCCCCGCCCCCCAGCAGCAGGGGGGACAGGTCTGATAGGGGTAGGCCTGTCACGATAATCAATAAATCAATGAATCGCACGATAAATAAAAACTCCATAATTTTGCCGACTTCGATAAATTGACATGTGCGTGCGTGTTTGTTTTCCTCCTCTCTCTCTTCCAAACGTGCTGGATGAGAGAAGAGGTCTCACTCTGTGCATTTGTCTCCACATCTGAAATGAACGGAGCGAGTGAACCCTCCTGTCAGTCATTCAGTATCTTTGTCTCAGTGGGGGGAGGCGGGGCCGCTCTCACACACACACACACACACACACACACACACACACACACACACACACACAAACACACACACACAGTGCTGCAATTGAGCGTCAATAAAGCGAGCAATAAAGCGAGCAAACGCAAATATGAATGAAGGAAGAACAGCGTTGGTGTCACAGCCGAATGCCTCAGGCCCAGTGTGGGAACATTTCGGCTTGTCGAGACGATATGTCGCACTTGTTCAAAAGTGCTGATGAAGAAGGGGAATACGACCAACATGCATGCGCACCTCAAACACAAGTTTTCACAACTGGGAAAGACAACTGCCACCCGAGGTGCACGGACAGGATCTATTTTTTTAATTTTTTGTTGTTGACTTTTTTGTTTAATTTATTGTTTGTTCAATTTGTCTTATTTAAAAGCTCTTGACATTCCATTCTTGAGAAATTACAGTTTATTGCTTTTGACAAGGTCTACTCTCATTATTATGCCATATGTATCATTACATTAATGAAAAAATTGTGCCAACATAATATTGACAATAATATCGTTTATCTGCAATAATTTCTAGCACAATTATCGTCCAGCAAAATTTGTTATCGTGACAGGTTAAGATAGGGACTAACTGGGTTTACAACAAGAGTATCAGGAGTGTTTCACGTATCCACCACAATTATGTTTTAGGAACTTTAACATCATGTCCAAATAATAATCATTTCTCCTTCAGAATAACAAACCTCAAGGACTCGGTATAGTTTTCACCTCCCCAGGACTCTCCAGACATAAAATGCCTCTCGAGGAGTACGTCTCAGATGAAGGCATTCGTTGTCATCATCTTAATGTCATTTATTATCACCTTCCTCCAATTGTCTTTTATACTTTCTCTGCGCTTACATTCGGTTTTTCCTCGTCCCAACTGCTCAAGCAAGATGGCTGCCAACCCTTGGTCTCACTCGAGTTCTGAGGTTTCTTCCATTGAAGTGAATTTTATTTCACCATTGTCACTAGGTCTTTGCTCAGCTGGAATTCGCAGAGTCTTCTCCAAATACCCAAGCATGTCAAAAGTGTGAACTAGACCCGTTTCTCTGGATTGTTGAAGGATAACTCACCCTGGCGTTGGATTTCTTCTGAATGCCTTCATAGCTCGCGCCCTCCTCTGGCTGGGGGACCCGACGAGCCTTTCCATCAGCAATTAGCTGCACCGACTCAACCTGCACCAGAAAACAGTTTAAGCCGAGGGTGCCTCAACATCATGACACAGGTAACCTCACTTATCCTGGGAGAATCACTTTCAGTTCCAAAAATGAGCACATACTGTTTTTGTATTGAAGCATACCTTCAAAGTTCCATTCAGCTACTAGTGTGGCAGTGCACTCAAAAGAAATTCATATGTGAAAAATCATGCACATAGGAACCAGTGATCAAAACTGAGGGTGTCACCATGGCCTTGATGCCCTCGGGGAAGAGGAAGCGGTTGTAGAGCGTGTCCACTGTGTCATTGGCTTCAACAGCACACTCCCTCTGCAGCAGGACCGGCCCGGTGTCCAGACCATCATCAGCCCAGAAGACTGTGAAACCAGCTTTCTTATCCCCATGGATCAGTGTCCTGGTCTCACACACACACACACACACACACACACACACACACACACACACACACACACACACACACACACCATTTGATTGGAGAAATCACATCACTTGATGGACATTTGTGCCACTTTCTCCAGTAGAGGGCGATACAACTCCAGCTTCTTGCTATCAGAACTTCTGGATCTTTTAACGGGGATAGGGACCATGGAGCGTGTGCGGAATGGCAGGTCTGTTCAGGTCCAACTAAAGTGTTTACATTTTAGAACAACTCGGCCTGTCATCACATTATCGACAGAGAGAAATTATTACTTTATGGGTCAAACTAAGCGGTTCACATGTCCTTTAAAACTGTGAAACAGGTTTTAGCCGGGCTAGCACAACCGTTCAGCTTTTTCATGTTCACGTATGAACCTGATATACAGAGTTAATAGCACATATTTATTTCTCAGGTAAAACAGTGAATCCTGGCTTACCAATCACACAGTTTTTCTTGTTTGGGCCTGTGCCCTGAGAGGAGCAATAAACCATTTATAACGATGTCAGTAGATTGTGTTTTTGGAGGCCTAAAAAAGCCTCTGAAAATACTGCAATTGGACTAGCAACGCAAGTGGGTAAAGGCTGTATAATAAAGTGTAATAAGGTGTAGGTGTATAGGAAAATTAAAACTTAATAGCAATGATTGCTTTGACTCACCAGTTGATGGCTGACGCTCCTCTGTGAAGGGGCAGGATGGAGGGGTGATAGATGATGGACCCATGCTTGGGGCTGTCTATAATGTTCATGGGGATGAACTGGGAGCAGAAGGGCAATATATTGAGCTCTGCTCCCACTGCCCTGTAAGCCTCCACTACCTCTGGAATGGGCTTTCCTTTGACTCGCCACCGTGGGAACTTGAACACCGGTGTTCCATCCTTCTCTGCTGCAACCGCTGAGGGAGAGGAAGCACAAATGACTCCATGTTAATGACTTCTGACCTTATCTCAATCATTTCTCCTGGACAGAGAAGATAGCTTAGATACCAGTGTGCCAGCTGCAGTCAGGTCCAACCAGCTGCAGTCAGGTCCAACCAGCTGCAGTCAGGTCCAACCAGCTGCAGTCAGGTCCAACCAACAAATCTGTGCCACAGATAGGAATGGGTACCTTTCACATCTGAACCAATACGGTAGCGATACTCGGTACCTGCAAATCGATACCAGTATTTTTCGGTACCTGTTTTCGGTACTTTTTTGCATATGTAATTAAAGTTATTTTGTATATTAAAAAAAAATACTCAAAACTTTGAATTTTGAACATTTATTTCTCAATAACATGCAGAAGAACTTGACAAAAATGTGTGTAAGAAAGTAAGTAACTTAAAAATGAATTACTGTATCCTGTCCTTTTTTTCCATTAGAACCTATAATAAACAAACAAACTGATCAACAAGCCGCCACTGACGTAATGACGCTCTTCTGCGTCAAATGCCGCCACTGCACGCAAGACGAGACGTGAAGGTGCATTCAAGTGTAAAAAAAAAAAAAGCAAAAAAGGGGCATTTAGGTACCGAAATGTGGTACCGATTGATTAACTTCACGTGAATCGATACTTCTGGCCAAATTCGGTCGGTACCAAAAAAAGTACAGAATTTCGGTACCCATCCCTAGCCACTGGTCTCTGGTGTCTTGTGGGACAATGGAGCCCTGTTCCCACCCTACATCTCTTCGATTGAAGCAGATATCATCAAGGATGAGTGGTGGTGTATGGTGTATGGTGTATTCATTTCAGGTCTGTGAACCCATCAGTAAACTAAGAGTGAGCAAGGATGGTGCGATCCTGAAGCATGTGAGAATCCTGCATAGCTATTTGACACCACAAATACAGAGAATAAAGAGATGTCACTGGTCAGATATGTTAATGATGATGCTGAAACATTGGAATTCACTTGAACAGATTTTGCTTTCAGTATCAGTTCAGGTTTGATGTCTGAATAAGCAGAAGTCCAAGAAGAGTGAACTCACCCAGAGGGTCGGCCTTTCCATCCTTGTCGGGGACTGTGAACACGCCCACCACCTGGTGGCCCTGCTTCCTCAGGCTGCTGTACACCTCCTGACCGAACAGGCTCTGGCCAATTATGGCCAGCTTCAGCTTATTCTGATAAATACGCTGCAATGAGAGCCAATCACATATTAGTTACAGCAACTGATCATGTCAGTCAGAAATACTAGGAATTCTCTGAAGACACATGAGAGATCAAACTTATTTTCCTGGGCATGAAAAAGAAACTTTCAATTCATCGGGATCAGGTCTTTTTGATCTTTTGCACATTGGTCAATTTTCCTATTTGCAAGCTCTTAACCTTCGTCCTGATAAGTGAATGGGTGCAGAGGGAGGCACGATGTAGTACTGTGTCAATAACTTTAGGTGAGGATGATGACAAGTCATTTCATTCATTTTTGGTGTGTTGAATAAAAATGTGGGAAAGTGAAGTGTTGCTTGTTTGGGACTCAGCAGTCCAACTCCATCTGGTGGTCAAACAGAATCCAAACCAGTGTCTGTTTTATGAAAACAAAACATTTATTCAAAATGGATGTCATCCTTTATCAAGATCTAAAGTGAACATTTAAAAAGGATTTCTTTTTCATAACATTGTTAATCTATATGTTAATCTATATCTATATACTAATACTTCAGCTAAACCACGCGAGAAAATATTAAAAACAATAATACCGTAGTAATAATAATAGTAATAATAATAATACCAAGTCCACGTAAAGATTATTGTCCCTGAATACTGACTGAGTCCATGTGACATTGACTGTGACTGGCGTCGCTGAGGAAGTCACTGCTCACATCAAACTGGGAGCACTGGGAGCACTGGGCAGCAGCACTGGGAGCACTGGGCAGCAGCACTGGGCAGCAGCACTGGGAGCACTGGGCAGCAGCACTGGGCGGCAGCACTGGGAGCACTCTGCAGCAGCACTGGCCAGCAGCACTGGGAGCACTGGGCAGCAGCACTGGCCAGCAGCACTGGGAGCACTGGCCAGCAGCACTGGGAGCACTGGGCAGCAGCACTGGCCAGCCGCACTGGGAGCACTGGGCAGCAGCACTGGCCAGCCGCACTGGGAGCACTGGGCGGCAGCACCGGGCTGGTTGGCCGAGCGGCACCGCCGCCCCTCTGCACATGTCAGAGCGTCCGACCATGTGCGGCTCGATGGTGTCCAGTTTCCCACAGCTTGACATGACGGATCCTGTCAGACGCGCACGCCGCCACTGCCAACCAGTCCACCCAGTAGATTTTCATGCGCAAACGGGGATTGGATGTGAAATCACGTGGCGATGAGAGGATCCATAAATCGCAGCCGTCCTGCAGGCTCGGACCTAAGCTGCTGAGCGCTCCTGTCTGATGCAACCCCTCCAGATCTGCTGAACGTGGCGCGGCGGCGCGACCACGATCAGCTGCGGTCACCGCGCAGGGAAACATCAACACGGACTTTGTCGACGTGTCTGCGGCTGCAGCGGCGACGGTACTCACGTAGGAGGTGGAGAATTTCCTGGAGACTTGACTCGCCGTCCACAGCATTCTGGCGGGGCTTTGATCTCATGGAGTCCGAAGCTGATCTGGGACTGAAAGCTGCCACACGTACACCTGCTCCTGCGTGTGTGTGTGTGTGTGTGTGACAGAGAGAGAGTGAGAGAGCGAGAGAGAGGAGAGAGAGAGAGAGTGTGTGCACGGCAGTGACAGCTCGCTGCAGCCAGTTTCAACCCGACATGAGCAAGCGTGACACTTGCGACTGTACGTGCGCGCTCACGCTCTGCGCGGCTCTCCTTCCACGCGCAGGCACGATGAATTGAGCCAATCTTTTTCCTTAATTGCATCAGCACAAAACAGACCAAGTGTGATTTCACAAGTTTACATGAAAATTATTTGACTCATTTGTAGACATTTAATGTCGTGTTGGCCAAGAAGAAAAAGGCACTTCGCCAACATTCTCCAGGAAATCTCGGTCTACTTTGAGAGGAGTCAGACTTCCGATAAGCACAGAAACCAAAACACACCACATCTCACTTTCCGCTTCACCTCTCGGAGCTCCCTGGTCTGCAGACACCTCTGCAGGTGAAGCTCAGCAGCAACTGCGACTCTCAGCGGGCGTGGAGAGCAGACTGTGGTGGGCAGCAGAGGAAGCGCCTCCAGAGGAGCCCCAGCTGTGAGGAGAACATCAGTGGCTGCTTCTCATGTCGAGAACAATGACGCTTCTTTTGCGATTCACTCAGGAGTCTTCACATATATAAACGAGTATTTCTGGATTTCTTTCGGGTGTTTTGACTTTGGGCTCTTCTGCGTCACTGGTGGGCGGAGCTACTTTTTGGACGTTTCCACGTCAATCCATCAATGATTGACTGGCATCAGAATTCACCTGGATTTAACGGCGCTGGCAGTGTCACAGCCACCATTAACAGCTTCCTCCTGGTAATGCTGTTGTCCTGGAATTCCCCCACTGCGCAACCAACAAAGGAGTATCTGATCTCTTCTCTTTCCATGGGAACACCATTTTGGGTCAAATTGCTGCCGCTACACAGGACGTTGGTCATCCTAATAATAAATACACGCAAACATTACAGTTTAGAAAACTGAGCTGTTTGTTTTGGACAACAGGCTCCAACGAGCTGCATTGAAAACGTTCCCACCAATACGTCGACCTCCGAACACGCTTTTCATCCACAGACCAAAATCTTTTGGGAAAAGTCCTTGCCCTGCTTCCATTTTTAAGACCTTAAATCCCCTTAGATTGTATATCATGCAAATCATCCTTCATGAATAAAAAAAGTAAAACACATTAAACCATCATGCTTATACAGTGAAGCACAAAAACCAGCGTTGCCAAAGAGTAATCCTGCTCAGAGCGCGCGGCTGCGGCGCAGGACCGAGCGAGCAGCGGCCGACGGAGCGTCACGGCTGCGGCTCCGCATGCAGGCAGTCGGCTCAACCCCTGCTCGGCTTCGGGCCAGGAAAGACCCTCGCTGTGTGTGATTGGCACTGCAGTGCCCACCAGGTGGCACTCAGGAGCCATAAGACGGGTCAGTATCTGCCCTCGACCTACGTTTGTCATTTAACACAAGCTACAAGTGTTCATTAGATAAAAGCATCTTTAGGAAAGGTTACCTTGACTTACTTTATTCCTACTTTTGGCCTCAGAGAGTTTAGCAGCAACACACCTGCCAAGACTCCCACACACACACACCCACACACACACACACACACACACACACTGACCTGAACAAACACTGAACCGCCACCATCCACATTCAGCTGAACTGCACATGTTCCCATTGAGCAATCATGGAGAAAGTCCTAGCCCTGATGCAAGTAGCTTCTTGTATCTCCTAACATCCATGCAGGAATGTTGAAAAAAAATAAAAAATAAAACTCAAAGACAGTAAATAAGCAAAGTCAAAGTAAAAAAACATGAAACAATACTCAAAATTGAAAAGAAAATGTTGAAAGAATTAAAAACTGAAAACCTTCCCCACTGGATTGTTGCCCCAGAAGTGTGAGAAGTAACACAGGATCCACAGAAAAACCAGAACAAAGATTCTTTGTGCACAAAACAAGAGAATAATCCTTCAAAGGAGGAGTGACAGTAAGAGTACTGGTGGCGTCAGCAGACGTGCAGCCAGCAGCTGCAGAGCCAGCAGTGCTGGACGCTGGAGGGTTTTAATTCTACTCTACGTGACCGGTGACAAAGTTCAAGAAGAAGAAGTTCTCCGTCTCCACATTAGAATGCTGAAGTCACAGGAAGCGAATTCCTGCTCCGAACTGGAAGCCGTCACATATCCTGCGAGAGGGAAGGAGAGGAGAAGGTCTTTGAAAACATCCTTCAACAACTCTGGAAACACATGACCAGACTGCAAATATTCCATTGTTCCTGCTCCGTGTTCTTCACAGGCTGCTCTGATGTTTCATCAACAATCATTCCTGCCAGCGCGTCAATCACCAACCAGCAACAAAAGCAACATTTTATCAGTATATCAATCTTTTTTTTCCCCAACACAACAAAGACAGACCATAATAACCCACATTTGGCTTCAGATGATGATGATGATCATGAAGGGTGTGTTGCAATGTGACCTCACTTCCTGTGCTTTTTATTTCTGTTGAGGCTGGAGGAAGTAGCTTGCCTCCTGGGGGCAGCGGCGGCGTGCTCATTGGCGCAAGGCCTCATGGGAAGGCAGCTACTGATGTGTGTTTGGAGCTCATTGGATCAGGTGACTTGCTGGTTAGTGTGTGTGTGTGTGTGTGTGTGTGTGTGTGTGTGTGTGAGGCTGAGAGTTGCACCTGTCTCCACTCTGGACTCCCATTGGGACGCAGTAGTTGAGCTCCAGTCTGGCAACGTTTCCCAGCCGCAGGACCAAGCCGGCCCCGTAAGACCAGCGGATGCACTCAGCCAGATGCTCCAGGTGAGCCCGTGGACCCTCGCCTGCGTACGCGTACACACACACACACACACACACACACACACACACACACACACACACACACACACACACACACACACACACACACACACACACACACACACACACACACACACACACACACACACACACACTACAGATGACTGTTTGTTATGGAGTGGAGCTATAAATAACATTGAATTGACCAGAATCAAGTTATTGATTATTTTGGGGTCTTCTTTCATTCCTTCTTTCTTTCTTTTTTCTCCATTCCTTTGAGGCAGCAGACAAGTTGGACCAACATTGTGAGTTGACCTACCATAGTTGAGATTGCAGAGGTTGCCACCATTGAGAAAGAAGTGCATCCTGAAGAGATCCCCAAAGCTCCTCTTTGCTGGTCTGAAGGGCAGTGGTGTGTAGAGATGAAGACCACCGGCCCAGTATGCTTCCCCACCCAGATAGTCTCCTGAATCACAAAGACCAGGCGACCAGGAAACGTTTTCAAGTAACGTTTGCTGCTGGAATTTTACAAACAAACTGAGAATCTTACAAACAAGTCTCTCAAGAAAGTCTCAGCTCATCTCTGGTCTCCACCTCCTCCAGCACCACAGCCATTACCTTCACTTTGTGGCCCAATACTGTACATCCCAAACCCTCGCACACTGGTGGGACCTCCTAGGTAAAACCTGGAGAAAGACCACATTGGTTGAGTCCAGATTCTTCTTGATCGATAACTAACTGCACCAATCAGCACAAAGTTAATTCAGAGACAAAGCTGAAAAGGACAACTTCTGTCATTAAACGTGGAGTCAAACACAGACTTCTGATGTGCTGCAATGAAGCAGACAGACCTGTCGGCGATGGAGAGAGGCTGTCCCTTCAGGGGATAAAGCAGACCCCCCCACAAAGAGGCAGACAAGACCTGAGGACAGAAACATGCTCCCTGTGACTCAGGAAACCTCTACAAGAACACAAGGCCTCCAAGCTGCGGGTTCTCAGCACTTTGGCGCCCCCTTGTGCCTGATTGATCTGGACATACTGTATTATTCCTTCATTAGTCTGCCGCTGGGCCTCGGAAACTAACGGCAGAAGGCTCCGGGGGGCTTCGGAGCACTGGGGCTGAGACGGAGTTGACACTGAGTGGAAAGGGGCAGTACCAGCTCCGATGGCCCCCCAGAGCACATTCGGACCTGGTGGTATTTAGGGATAATTTCCTGCTTCTTACCAAGTCCCCAAAGAGATGTTTGTTAAGCTGCAGCTCAAAATCCTCCTTCACAAAGCTGGCGTCTCCTCCCGAGAATCCAGCCAACTCCTGCAGGAAAGCAAAGGAACAAGAACATCAACCATCTTCGTCACCTCCATCAACACGTCTGAGAAGCTCCGAGTGTCTCTTTTAGATTTGTGTGTCCAAAGGCCTCAGAGCTCAAACTGGACCCAAAGCAGCCGCTTTCAAAGCAGTTTTAGTCTTAATGTCCACTTATCAAAGCACACTCTCCTTTTTGTCGTCATGCTTGCAGCCTAAAATGAAACATGACAGAAAAAAAAAAAGA